>CAKAOJ020000032.1:1472500-1812500 GCA_916701645.2 Sebastolobus alascanus
GCAGGATGTTTTACAGTTGAAAAATAAACTTCAGTGCTCTCTAGTAGACAAACTATGTAATGGCAACACTATTTCAAAATTACCTAAAATAGATCTTTAGCATTTTTCTACTGACATTTCTTGTAAATTATTATCTGACATATACAGCAGTACCAATATATCTGTAACAAGCAATTTATCCCAGAGACAGACTATACACGACTGCAGACCCAAACCTAATTATATGTGAAATTTCCAATCCGTCCAAGTAACTCACTGACTCACTAGATAGCTACATTCTCCAATTATTTACCTACTTCCAGCCTTCTACTTCCTGCACAACATCAGTGCAAAATACTGAAAGACATGTCAGACTAAACTGTGTCCAATACTGCCTTAAGTCTTTATATTTCATTAGCAGCCTGCAAAATAGGTCTGTGCAATTAATCGAATTTCAATATCAATTAAAGCTGCAAGCAGCGATGAACGGGCCCGAGCACCTCTCCGCGCGTCTGGGGTACGCGCGGGACGCCAACCGACGCGGCCAGGCACAATGAAACCGGAACTCTGACGAGCACAATGACGTAGATCACACATGGTAAATTTCATGTGAATCGGATGATGTTTGTCACGTAACGCTGACTTCCTGTTGTCAGTAGGTGGCGCTATGACTATGAGTCAATATTGCCATGTAGATGTCCTCAGATCTGGACTACTATGTGGTATTTCAAGTTTGGGGCAGATTGGAAAAAGTACAGTCGAGTTACAATATTTTGTCTTTCAATGGCGAGTCATGCAAATTCTCCGCCACGCCACGTCAACGTCGTTTCAAAAAACCTCACGATTTGAATAACTTTTCATCACAAAGGTCTTCAGATTGTACTGACCAAATCTTAAGTTGATCGGGTTAAGTCTGTAGGAGGAGTTCGTTAAGGTACAAAGCCTGGAAATAGCCAAAAATATACGAAAAATTCACACAAAAATCAAGATGACCGACTTCCTGTTGGGTTTAGAGCATGGCACCAAGAGACTTTTTGTTAAGTCTACGGGTGATACATGTGCCTACCAAATCTCGAACATCTAGGTCAAACGTACCGCGAGGGCTGCTTTGTTGAAATTTTGTAGGGGGCGCTATTGAGCCCCCTTGCCACACACAAGCACCAAAACCATATCTGTTAACATATTTTAGCGCCGTTAATGAGTGTGCCAAGTTTTGTTTGTTTTTAAGCAATCCTAGCACCTCAAAAGCAACTTCCTGTTTCATGGCGAACAATACGTCGCCACGGCAACGGCATTTCACGAAAATACAAAACCTTCGCTGTCTGGCATCATGAAGGTCTTACCATTGTTGTGACCAAATTTGAGGTGGATCTGGTTAACCTGCTAACAGTAGTACACCAAAATATGGCGACAGTAACTTCCTGTTGCCACTAGTTGGCGCTATGAGTATGATTGAAAATTAGACTATAGATGTCTTCAGGCCGGGACGATCATCAAATGTTATTAATTTGGATAAGATCTGACCATCTGGAGTTGAGTTACAGCGGTTTGTTTTTTCATGGCGACTCATCGAAATTCGCCATATCACCACGGTGCCGCCATTTGATGAAAACTCACAATTTTCGAAAGGAAGCATCATCAAGGTCTTAAGGCCTTGTTGGAGCAATGAGGGTGGTTTTCATTTTTGGTAAAGTTATTATTTTTGGGGAGCATTAGCCCTCCAAGCCAGGATGTGACAATAAAATAATTATGTAGATAATTAAGAAATCATCTGCCTCACGTCAGAAATAAATGCTAGCAATTCAAGCTATGGCTAGCTTAGCTGCTAAATTCTTACAGATCACGTTACATATTAGAAAACCGCCCAGAGAGTCACAAATATGGCACAACTACACAACTATAGCCCGACTGATATTTGATTTTTGAGGCTGATACGATATTGATTTAAAGGAACAATGTGTAGGATCTGGCAGCATTTAGCGGTGGGGTTGCAGATTGCAACCAACTGAAACTTCTCCCGTGTGCCAAGCGTGTAGGAGAACTACAGTGGCTCACATGAAAATGTGGCCCAATCTAGAGCCAGTGTTTGGTTTGTCCGTTCTGGGCTACTGTACGATTCTTGTTTTCAGGTTATTATACACTAATGAAAACATACTTATTAATATTATATTCCATTTCTGCCAATAGATCCCCCTAAATGCTACACACTGTTTCTTTAAAGTTTCACATAATGATATGATGGCCTGAAGGGACGATGCAATTTAACATGGTTCTAATAGAGTGGTGCAAGAATGACGTATGTTTATAGGCCAACCAGGAAGTCAGAATCGCCCTGGTTCCCTCAACAAAAAGCCAATGGGATTTTACCACTGGGTTTTGGATTATTGCAGAAAATAAAATCTGTGGCAAACAAAAGTTTATGAAACTTACACATTTTGTAAGGCAAGATAATCTTCTCAAATGAACACCACTTTTATGATTTTTGAAGTGTGAATGCATCGCCAGAAGTAAAATGCTAACGTTAGGCTATAGACCAACTATACCACGGTCGCATGGACGCGAGTATACACAGCAAGGCTGTAAAGGCAGATGAGTCGGTGTGATGATGTTTATTAATCTCATTTAGCCTATTGTTAGCAACCGCCTTTTTTAAGACACATAAAGGCTTCAAAATTCAAGAGCGTGGTATTTATTGACGTATTTTATGTCGCAGAACAAAACGTTAAAATCTCTTCAGCTTGTGTTAACCACAGACCTTATTTCAGGCATCTAACTAAAAACCCATTCAAAAAAACCCATTGACTTCCAGACAAGGGAACCGAAAGTGCTAAAATGCTCACTCATTCACAGGTTTTAGGACTCATTCCAGTAGCACTCTATAAAGGGCATGAAAGTGATGTGCTGCACAGAGAGTTTATAGCTATTGCTAATTTTCAACTGTTATCCCTAGTTGAGCCTAAACATGTACAGTGTAATTGAAAAATACAGCTTTCTACATCATAAAACCACAATACACTACCAATATGGAAATACAATAATAAAATACACATCACACAATACACATACACCATGGTAACTTACAGTACAATTTGCTAAAAATGGATACAGCTCTGGGTTGTTTTTAGACAGCACTTAACCTTTGTTGAAAAAGACTTTATATCTGGAGTTAATTTGATTTCAGTTGACAGCCTTTATTGAGAAAGTGGATAGTCCAAATTTAGTTCTACAATGTGGTATTTTACAAATGCAATTCTCCATGACTCCTAGTTACTCTATCTTGTCTTCTCTTTGGATATACTTGGAAAGAAAGAATTAAGACCACTATATGTACTGAGCAGGATGTTTTACAGTTGAAAAATAAACTTCAGTGCTCTCTAGTAGACAAACTATGTAATGGCAACACTATTTCAAAATTACCTAAAATAGATCTTTAGCATTTTTCTACTGACATTTCTTGTAAATTATTATCTGACATATACAGCAGTACCAATATATCTGTAACAAGCAATTTATCCCAGAGACAGACTATACACGACTGCAGACCCAAACCTAATTATATGTGAAATTTCCAATCCGTCCAAGTAACTCACTGACTCACTAGATAGCTACATTCTCCAATTATTTACCTACTTCCAGCCTTCTACTTCCTGCACAACATCAGTGCAAAATACTGAAAGACATGTCAGACTAAACTGTGTCCAATACTGCCTTAAGTCTTTATATTTCATTAGCAGCCTGCAAAATAGGTCTGTGCAATTAATCGAATTTTAATATCAATTAGGATTTTGGGTTCCAACGAGTATGAAAACAAAATAATCCACATATATTATAAATCCAGCGCACCCCTTTCCTTTACAGCGGTGTACTTTCGCCCCGCTCGGCAGGTCAGGGATGGCCGCTTGGTGTGGGAGGATCCCCTTTTGGGAACTCTCCCTGGCACTGGCTGGCCTTTGCCGGGCGTATTTCCTCCGCGGTTGTGTGCCGCGACCGACCCTAAGTCGGCTCGGAAAGGCCCCGGGGTGAAGGTGGCTCTTTACAGCATTTTCTAATTCAATTTCTAAATGCATGGTGTTTCCAAAGTCAATGACTAATCGTGTTAAATAATCGGGATTATGATTTTTACCATCATCGAGCAGCCCTACTGCAAAATAGAATGTTGGAAAAAATTGATTCACTTATGCATCGTGATTTCTTTTCTTTTTTTTACGATTTTGAAATTTGAGTTTTTTAATGCCAGAATCGATTTGATTAATTTGAGTCTATGCAGAGGTAGAAGGAAGTTATCACTTTTATTGTTGTAGTCTGAGTAACGTGACGTCATATCTGTTCCGTATCCGTCAACCAAAACAAACCGCAGCTGGCCGCAACGAGGAAGTAAAAAACAGCGGAGGGTCGGAGTGGATACAACTTGAACCCTCACATATTAAATCCAAAGTGGTAAACTCTTAACTCTTACTTCTATAAATTAAAAAGAAAATGTCACTAATGTGTGAGGGAAATGTCTTTATTCTTTGATTTTTGGGTTGCCGAAAAAATGTAATAAATAATGCCTGACAATGACTGATATATTAGACTTCAGGACATATCTCTGACTACATACATGCTGAAAATCATTTCGACTGTATTAATTTAGATATTTTTCAAATTAAAAGACGCTAGAAGTGTGTGATTCAACTTTTCCCCATGGTCTAGTGATAAAAAAGTGAACAAAAATTGCAATACAGGGGCACCCTGGTAGCTCACCTGGTAGAGCAGGCGCCCCATGTACCAAAGGCTGAGTCTTTACCTCAGCGGCCCGAGGTTCGAATCCCACCTGTGAACCTTTGCTGCATGTCATTCCCTCTCTCTCCCCCTTTCATTACTAGCACTGTCTCTCTCTCCATTAAAGGCATAAAAACCCCAAAAACAATCTTTAAAAAAAAAAAACTGCAATACATCATAATATCGATCGCAATACTTGTAGAATCGCAATACTTAAAAATCAAAATACATATCTAATCGGCACCCAAGTGTCGTGATAGTATCGAATCGGGAGATAGGTGTATCGTCCCAGCCCTACTGCAAAACCTGCTATATTATCATAAAATATGCCAGTGGCATCACAAACCTCACAACTCATTGGTGGAGTGAGCAGCTAAAGCTACTTCCAAAGCACATTGGCTTTGAACTCCTTTAAGTTGAAGGCAATACTTAAGGCCATAAACTGCTTTATTGTTATTATAGTAACCATGAAATGCGCTCATATGTTGCAAATATCAAACTTGGATGGATAACACTGACCCAGGCAGGGACCCAAGACAGGTAAAGTTACCCATTGAAACTATTGTTGGTTTGGCAGTAGACATTTTTTTTCTGGAGCATCTCTGATTTACCCCGCCTTCCCCCAATGTCAGCTGGGATCGGCTCCAGCCCCCCCCCCCACGACCCTGAATAGGATGAGCTGTTACAGATGATGGATGGATGGATGGATGGATGGATGGATCTCTGATTTAGTTCTTGACACAAAACTTGAGGAAGTTGGAAGATGTGATGGTTCGAAATTTAAAATGTAGTTACTCAAACCTAAAACACCTTCACTCATAAGGAAGAAAAAATATCAAATCTGAGATAAAAAATGAACATTAAATCACAGTAAATTACATCAGATTGACTTTGAATGGCGGATCATACAGCCAAATTGTGTTGTCTAGGTTTGAATCAAATCATCTAAGATGGATAACTACGCACCCCCATACTGGAAAACGTTATTGTGTTTTCACAGGACTCTTGCTGGCAAATTAATTACTGTGCACGCAAATTCATCCACAGCGGTTCTCAGTTGAGATTACAGCAGTTCTACCCTCTGGCTTCCTTACCTTGACTTCCCCTTATTTTCATTCTGTGTCTGTATTAAATACAAGGACACCACAATCAGGCAGACATGCATACACACACACACGCTTGCAGACACACACACACGCGGCAGCAGCGCAGCATCTAGGGGGGATTAAACAGCTTAGACATTGATTAGACACACCTGGAGCCAGGAGGGAAGGAGGGTTCGACAGCAGAGGAGGCGGAAGAACGGCGGTGGATGGGGTGGGAGAGTGTGGGGCGTCTAAAAGCATGTTGGGAGGAGAGAGAACAGCGGAATGGGTGGAGAAAACAGGCGTCGGGGGTGAGAGTAGGGGGGAGAAAATATCACACGGACAGAACCAGGGTGTAAATGTCTTAGAACATGTCCTCTAGGATGGAGTGAGTGGCAGAGGGGAGATGGGAGAGGAGTGAAAATGCTCTCTGCACACACTGCCAGAGAGGTTTTAACACTCCTGTTTGTGGCCAAGGTGTGAAGACACCCACTCGCGTAGATCTTCCCCTCTCCCCATATATACATACAAACACACGCACGCACAGTCAACACACTCCCAAGCAAAACCTCAGAATAGACCTTTTCTAGAACAATCACAAATTCTACCCACAACCATACGTACATGAAAAGACCAGAATAGAGCCTGGAGTCAATGATGCATATCCATGTCTATTTATAAAGTCCTGCAGCCTACGCTGGATTGCAACACAAAGCAGCATTCCCCCTCTGCTTTTAGCTCTCTTGACTCTATCCCCTCCTAGCTCCTCCAAGAACAGAGGGAAAAAGTTTTTTTCTTTAAATGATACCCACTTTCTACTTCTTTCGCTTTCGTTAAAACATGTTGTGGAAGTGCAACTTCCCATATGGGCAGAGGGAGGATGTTAGGAGAGTCAAACACAGCGACAAAAAACTGCAGAGTTTCAATTTATGTGTACGGATAACGGGCAACACTTTAATTTGCAGGTTCATTTCATGCTTCTTTCCAGCAAATTTGGAGTAAAAAATCCCCAGAAATGATTGCCTTCCTATTAGGGAATTACTGGCCTGGAAAGTTCTCCATGCATTATTCCTTTTCTACCCAGACAAACACCAGAAAGTTTTATTTGAGTTTCTTCGCTTGTTTTCTGCTTCTGCTCCTTTTCCTCACATTTTCCTACGACACTCGTTTGAAAAGTGGAGAGCTGCAGAAATTATCCAGTTTCTCTTTTCTTCTAAACACTTGTATCACAGTTTGTGCACACGCCGACACACAGCAGTGCAATATTAAGGTTATATAGCCTGACATACATGGGCTTAAATGAATGAATTCACGAGTTATTTGTTTACTTATGGATGCTCCGACTGTGAGCAGCTGGTAACTCTGTGAAGTCTCTGAGAGCAGATGTACTTAAGAGACAATCATAAACATTTATTCACTTAATCATACAGAGACACACACACACACACACACGCTACCATGACCCAATTTGTTTATGCATATCTACGGTTGGTCGCCTGCAAGGCCCTCATTTACTCCTTCGTGCTTTTACCTCTTTATCACAGAGAGGAAAATGATGGCTAATGTACTTATAATCTGATGATATGATTATATAACTACCGCTGCTAATCTAACTCTCTCTCTCTCCCTCTCTCTGTCTTTCCCTAGGATGATCAGTGATTTATGTCTTTAAAAGGAAGTATAAAACCAAAAGCAACGGGTGAAACGAACTGTGAGATTAAACTAACCCTCCTCCACGACTTCCTCTCGCGCCCTCCTGAGCTCCCTCTCCCCTCCTCTCTAAATTATCTGAGAGCTGTAATTAAAAAGTGCACTTTGGTTCTTGCATGGTGCTAACAAGGGCCAAAACACACATACGGGTACACACACACACACTAAATTGGCGATAGTTGAAGCCCAACTAATCATCTGAGTCTATGCCATAACGAGTGGTATGAAAAAGACATTCTGTATTAATATAAGTATATATATATATATATATATATATATATAATTACTGTAATTTACTATAGTTTATGTGTCTCAATATGTTGATTCTCAGCCTTAACTCTATCCTCTCTAATGAACACAATCCTGTCCCTATGTAAGAGTCAATGAATCCAACAATAAAAAGATGATGATCTAAGATATAAACTTCACAGTGGTGTTGCTCCAGTGCAGAAAAGACGCCGTGGTTCCGCATTTGAGAAACAGCTCTGAGCTGATCTTGTAGCCTACATGAAGTCAGATTTACTGTCATCTTCTAGCATTAAATTTACACTTCAACGGAAATCCTCGTAAAACCCGTTTACTCAACCACAGATAATAGTGCTCTTGATGATTTGAGATTATCATATAATTATTCAGTAGCATAATCAGAAAACCAGTTTTGTGGAGTTCACAATGTTTCTGACATCAAGGAAAAACATTCATCCCAGCGAGATAACAAGCTAACCAGATGCAGCTTCATCCTCCATAGCTACAACTCAATTACTTATCAGCAGTCGGCAAACCATGCCGTGCTGATCCACCCAAACAAACAATCCAGGTTCAAACAACAGCTAAAGCTCCTAAGACAAAGACATTGAGGTTTATATTGCCAGTCGTGTTGCATGTCTTCTGACTCTCAACGGTTAGCTACAGTTTGTAACACCTGTGTGGATGTGCCAGTATAATCCCATCATTATAACTGTGGAAAAGAGTCCCTCCTCAGTCTCAGAGGTATTTATTGTAAAGCAGAAAGTACATCCTACCTGTCTCTTCCCCAGCTCCTCTGGAGACGCATAAAAAAAAACCCTCCATTTTGTCAGCCCCATCATTCAACCCCATTCATATTTGTTATCAAATGCTTCAAGCACATACTGTGCAGTTTCCTTTGAAAGTTTTACAATAGCTTTGCTACACTGGCCTGACAGATACCACACTTTTCAATCCCAGTTCCAATTATAAGCATCAAGAACAACCAGTGTGTTCTTATGATGTGTTCATCATCTTGGTGGAGAACAGACACGTAAAACTGCATCGATAAGAACCAAAAATGATTCTCTCTTGCATTGCTTGGTCTGCAGCTCTCTAAAACTGACTGCTGTCTTCACCCAAATTTTTTTTTTTTATAAAAAACTCACCTCCAGCTTGCTCTGCTCTACAAGAGGACATGCCTAAGTTGAATTGTGCAATCTATGATTAGACTGTTATCAGGCCATATAGGCGTTATCAGTCGCTATAAGAACCATAGATGTGGGTTAATAGGGGCCTACTACACCTAATATTAGGTTTTATCATCTATTTACATGGTAAATCACCGAAAGACGGTATAAAAGAACACGACAGCGAGCTCTAGCGACCATAATATTTATGACGGGAGCATAATTTTTCCTAAACCTAAAGAAGCCTTTTTGTTTGTGCTCGTTTCATTCAGTTTTACGTTTCAGAACGTGTTGCTTTAAGTTTTGCTTTCACTTTTACAACATAGTAGGCGCAGTAGACCCCTGTCTAAGGTGGGTGTAGCGAATGATAACGCGTATATAATGGCCTGATAACAGTCGAATCGGGTGAATTTTGGAACATAAGGAGCTCTTAAAGTGGAAAAAACATTATTTTAGCAGATTCTATTTAAAAGATCCCCAATCTATTGGCTCTGACAACGGATAAGACTCTGGGGGCAAGGGGCTATGTTTCTGGGGTTCTGGTGTAGCCAGCGGATATCCTGGCCAGGACTTCCTTCTCCGTGCGCTGCTCATTGTTTACACTCCGATTAGCAACTTGAGATGCGAGACTGGAGTTGGAGTTAAGAGACGACGTGTACGACCGGATTGTTTCACAAGTAGCCAGTTCACAAGCTAATTTTAAATCAATAAAAAGCTAAATCATTGTCGGTAGCTGGTGGGTTCTAGGGCTGACCTGAATGCTTCGAAGCTTCGACCATTATGGTAATCGACCTCCAAATCAGTATTTGAATGCTTTGGTGGGGGGTTAACCTATGTATTATTTATATATATCTACATTTAAGTATGTAATAATAATGTATAAATCCCCAAATAGCCCATGAAATAAGGAATAATCCCATAACATTATTCATTATTCATATTCAACATGAATTATTATTAGTTATTCTCAGACGGATATCACTGTTTGCTGTGTGTAGAGGTGCTTGTGTGTACAGTAGTGCGGCAGCGGCATTGAAACGGTGGGGATTGGGGACAAACAGACAGAAGTACATTTCAGCCTGCTGTGCTGTGCCACGCCATGCCACGAAGCTTCGAATATCTTAAAATATTTCTCACCAAAGCTTCGAAGCCCAAAAAATGTTATTCGGGACAGTTCTAGTGGGTTCCCAGACTGCATTTCAAACAATGCGTTCCGACTCTTTTGCTCTCCACACGTACTGTTTGCCTGCATTCAACCAAAGCCTGGTCAATACTACTCCGACTACGAACGGAAAACTGAAACGCTTCCGATGCCAAAATCTTGTCACTTTGCCTACAGATTCTACATGTGAATGGAGAATCTGTTTATAGAGATTGTAAGATCCCCAATCAGAGCTGATTTGGCAGGTGTAACTGGTATTGATTAGATGCCTATGGTTTGTTACAAAATGTAAAGCAGCATTTGTACTACAGTGCTCTCTAGGCATTAACACCAATCACAGGCATGGCAAATTCCATGAAAAACAACAGCTGTATCGAGCAGCATTCAGAAGTATGTATGTCAAACCTAAAATAGAGTATTCACTGTGTTTTTAACCTTGAATTGTATCAAAGGGACTCTCCTCACAGACATGTAAGTTAATAATAACTACCACTTAAGAGAATCTGGCCAGTTTCTTTGTACAAATATCATATTGACAGAAAAAGACAGAAAAAATGTTCCACACCATGTAAGATTAAATTATGTTAAATATATCCGTACTTGAATGAAGTAGTACTGAGGGAAAAAGCCACTTAATTCTCCAGGCTCTCAGCCTAGACGTTTAAATCCTAACCATATAATAGTATGTGTGTGATGTGTGTTAGTGTCTGTGTTTGGATAAGAGCTTTTAAAATGTATTGATTGTAGGCCAGCAGCAGAATTAAAGAGCCAGGGAGAGAAAAGTTGTGCCGAGGCTTTTTCTCTGCTTACAGAAATCTAATATCTGTCGTCGCTCCTGCTGCTGTGGGTTTACAGTTTTGATAGCGTGCCTGTTTACAGTTGACTTCTCGTTTTATGGTTGTGGTGTGTGTTCCCGTCTGCGGAGGATGAGATGCGTTTATAGATGCGGCGCATGTCTACACAAAAGTGCTGCGCATCAACAAAAGGGTAAATCCACCCACGTGAACGCACACGCTTATACACCGGAGAGCATTATAGCTTCAAGACCTTTATACCCCAGAGACACAACCCCCTCACACACACACACACACACACACACACACACACACACACACACATATACATGAAGTTGAGGAACAAACTTCCACATCCAATTATTAATAAGAGTGTTGGCTGTTGAAATAAAACATTCGAACACAGGCTAGCACTTTAATAATTGTGCTCATAAAGTGGCAACATGGTGTGACCAGTGAGGTGCCATCCTTCTGCTTTAGTGGAACCTGTGATTGCAGCCCGGTATGCCAGCCTGCCCGGCTGCTTGTGATTGGGTGATTGAAGTCGACTAATGAATGACTGCGTGAAGAAGCCGGAGACTTATTCTGGTCTGATTAATGTGTTTTTCCTCAATGCCAATTAAACACTGATTACACAAATTAACAACTCTGGGCCACCATAATCACTAAGTGCTCGCACAGGGACTGGCGTTGATGGAAAGGGCTGCACACACACACACACACACACACACACACAGCTGTAAGGCACCACACCCCATTTGTCCTTCTATCCTTGCCCAAAGCCCCGTCAAATGCTGCCAGGCCTGGCAGTTGTTATAATGCTAATGCTTTTAGCTGCATGTCGTCCAAGATAGAGTTACCAACCACATTCACCAAACACCCTCTTCTCCGACTCACTCGATCTCTCGCACACACACGAGGAAAAAAAAAAGCCTTCACCCAGAGCCATGCAAGAGAGCACATACATCGGGCCTCAGACAGACAGCTGGTGCCAAAGGGCGCAGTTAGTGGATCCCCCCTCTGGGATGGGTTACCACCCCCTTCCCCTTGTATGGAGCCAGAGGGAGAGAGAGGGACAACGAGAAGTGAGATTAAAGGGAAGGAAATAGGGACAGGAGAGGGGAAGGGTGAGGGTGGGGGGGGGGAGTGACAGACAGAGCAAGAGATGGGAGAAATGAAAAAGGAAAGTTTCTGCAGACTGAATGCAATGTGACACCACAGAGGGGGGGTGGGGGGGGGGGATGACAGCATGGAAAGACACAGTCAGTCCACGAGGGGAGAGAGAGCACGGGGAAGAGCGGGAGAGGGAGGGGGAAATGAAAGAGGATTTGCAAAACTCCTTGAAATTTGGAAACGACTGGAAGTGTAAACCTCATATGCTCAGAATTTTGGAACATAAGGAGCTCTTAAAGTGGAAAAAACATTATTTTAGCAGATTCTATTTAAAAGATCCCCAATCCATTGGCTCTGACGACGGATAAGACTCTGGGGGCAAGGGGCTATGTTTCTGGGGTTCTGGTGTAGCCAGCGGATATCCTGGCCAGGACTTCCTTCTCCGTGCGCTGCTCATTGTTTACACTCCGATTAGCAACTTGAGATGCGAGACTGGAGTTGGAGTTAAGAGACGACGTGTACGACCGGATTGTTTCACAAGTAGCCAGTTCACAAGCTAATTTTAAATCAATAAAAAGCTAAATCATTGTCGGTAGCTGGTGGGTTCTAGGGCTGACTGGAATGCTTCGAAGCTTCGACCATTATGGTAATCGACCTCCAAATCAGTATTTGAATGCTTTGGGGGGGGGTTAACCTATGTATTATTTATATATATCTACATTTAAGTATGTAATAATAATGTATAAATCCCCAAATAGCCCATGAAATAAGGAATAATCCCATAACATTATTCATTATTCATATTCAACATGAATTATTATTAGTTATTCTCAGACGGATATCACTGTTTGCTGTGTGTAGAGGTGCTTGTGTGTACAGTAGTGCGGCAGCGGCATTGAAACGGTGGGGATTGGGGACAAACAGACAGAAGTACATTTCAGCCTGCTGTGCTGTGCCACGCCATGCCACGAAGCTTCGAATATCTTAAAATATTTCTCACCAAAGCTTCGAAGCCCAAAAAATGTTATTCGGGACAGTTCTAGTGGGTTCCCAGACTGCATTTCAAACAATGCGTTCCGACTCTTTTGCTCTCCACACGTACTGTTTGCCTGCATTCAACCAAAGCCTGGTCAATACTACTCCGACTACGAACGCAAAACTGAAACGCTTCCGATGCCAAAATCTTGTCACTTTGCCTACAGATTCTACATGTGAATGGAGAATCTGTTTATAGAGATTGTAAGATCCCCAATCAGAGCTGATTTGGCAGGTGTAACTGGTATTGATTAGATGCCTATGGTTTGTTACAAAATGTAAAGCAGCATTTGTACTACAGTGCTCTCTAGGCATTAACACCAATCACAGGCATGGCAAATTCCATGAAAAACAACAGCTGTATCGAGCAGCATTCAGAAGTATGTATGTCAAACCTAAAATAGAGTATTCACTGTGTTTTTAACCTTGAATTGTATCAAAGGGACTCTCCTCACAGACATGTAAGTTAATAATAACTACCACTTAAGAGAATCTGGCCAGTTTCTTTGTACAAATATCATATTGACAGAAAAAGACAGAAAAAATGTTCCACACCATGTAAGATTAAATTATGTTAAATATATCCGTACTTGAATGAAGTAGTACTGAGGGAAAAAGCCACTTAATTCTCCAGGCTCTCAGCCTAGACGTTTAAATCCTAACCATATAATAGTATGTGTGTGATGTGTGTTAGTGTCTGTGTTTGGATAAGAGCTTTTAAAATGTATTGATTGTAGGCCAGCAGCAGAATTAAAGAGCCAGGGAGAGAAAAGTTGGGCCGAGGCTTTTTCTCTGCTTACAGAAATCTAATATCTGTCGTCGCTCCTGCTGCTGTGGGTTTACAGTTTTGATAGCGTGCCTGTTTACAGTTGACTTCTCGTTTTATGGTTGTGGTGTGTGTTCCCGTCTGCGGAGGATGAGATGCGTTTATAGATGCGGCGCATGTCTACACAAAAGTGCTGCGCATCAACAAAAGGGTAAATCCACCCACGTGAACGCACACACTTATACACCGGAGAGCATTATAGCTTCAAGACCTTTATACCCCAGAGACACAACCCCCTCACACACACACACACACACACACACACACACACACACACATATACATGAAGTTGAGGAACAAACTTCCACATCCAATTATTAATAAGAGTGTTGGCTGTTGAAATAAAACATTCGAACACAGGCTAGCACTTTAATAATTGTGCTCATAAAGTGGCAACATGGTGTGACCAGTGAGGTGCCATCCTTCTGCTTTAGTGGAACCTGTGATTGCAGCCCGGTATGCCAGCCTGCCCGGCTGCTTGTGATTGGGTGATTGAAGTCGACTAATGAATGACTGCGTGAAGAAGCCGGAGACTTATTCTGGTCTGATTAATGTGTTTTTCCTCAATGCCAATTAAACACTGATTACACAAATTAACAACTCTGGGCCACCATAATCACTAAGTGCTCGCACAGGGACTGGCGTTGATGGAAAGGGCTGCACACACACACACACACACACAGCTGTAAGGCACCAC
Source organism: Sebastolobus alascanus (assembly GCA_916701645.2). NCBI lineage: Eukaryota > Metazoa > Chordata > Actinopteri > Perciformes > Sebastidae > Sebastolobus > Sebastolobus alascanus. The sequence continues at coordinate 1,487,078 of CAKAOJ020000032.1, forward strand.
ACCCCATTTGTCCTTCTATCCTTGCCCAAAGCCCCGTCAAATGCTGCCAGGCCTGGCAGTTGTTATAATGCTAATGCTTTTAGCTGCATGTCGTCCAAGATAGAGTTACCAACCACATTCACCAAACACCCTCTTCTCCGACTCACTCGATCTCTCGCACACACACGAGGAAAAAAAAAAGCCTTCACCCAGAGCCATGCAAGAGAGCACATACATCGGGCCTCAGACAGACAGCTGGTGCCAAAGGGCGCAGTTAGTGGATCCCCCCTCTGGGATGGGTTACCACCCCCTTCCCCTTGTATGGAGCCAAAGGGAGAGAGAGGGACAACGAGAAGTGAGATTAAAGGGAAGGAAATAGGGACAGGAGAGGGGAAGGGTGAGGGTGGGGGGGGGGAGTGACAGACAGAGCAAGAGATGGGAGAAATGAAAAAGGAAAGTTTCTGCAGACTGAATGCAATGTGACACCACAGAGGGGGGGTGGGGGGGGAGATGACAGCATGGAAAGACACAGTCAGTCCACGAGGAGAGAGAGAGCACGGGGAAGAGCGGGAGAGGGAGGGGGAAATGAAAGAGGATTTGCAAAACTCCTTGAAATTTGGAAACGACTGGAAGTGTAAACCTCATATGCTCAGATGCACTCTCTCTCCCTCGTAGGGCTGCACGATTATGGCCATAGTGATGATCACGATTCCTTTGATCAATATTGAGATCACGATTATTTATCACGATTATTCATAGATTTTAGGGACAAAACATTTTTATTGCAATTTCACATTTTAAAAAAACAGAGCACTGCTTTAACTTCCATGTTATGCTACTTTCCAACCTTCAAAAACTCCAAATGTTATCTTTTTACTTTGTTATTGTCATCTATAGTGGTTATTTGCATAAAAACACACAATTCAAATGATTAGGAAATAAATGATTGTACTTTTATTTAAATATTTGCTGTGATTAAAAAAATCTTTGTAATTATATAATAATTATTATAAAGATATAATAAAGATTTAATATATAATTACAGCATTAGCTTTAATTATATATTATAAGCTGCTTAGAGCTAGTGTTAGGAGGTTAAACAGGTCATAATTCCCTCTCTATTATCTGTTTTATATTGCTGTGAAAACATCTTCAAACAACTGGATTTATTCAAGTTTCTTGACAAAAACTACATTTTACAAGATTACATTTGAACGTATCATGATGTGCTCCGTACTCGGATATATGAGACTGCCGAAAACGGGCCGGCTTCGGTCAGCTGCTGATTGACGGTTCATCTCTGTTAGTTTAGGAAGCGCTTGATTTATGCACCCTTACTTTTCTATGAGCGGAGCACGCATTTAAAACGCCAATATCGCAGTCGATCATGTTCATTTAATCGTGATTGCTATTAATATTTGATTAAATAGTGCAGCCCTGCTCCCTCGTAATGCCTGTCACTGTGTGTGTTCTGTCTGTGTGTTTTGACAGTAAAATGAAAAATTAATACTGTTTTGATTGTGCTAACATGAGAAAAAACACTGACAATTTAAACTTGTGTCTTGCCGTTCGGTCAGCACATAAACCTGCTTTTGGTTTATGTGTTCAGTTAACTTGTGTATGTGTGTGTGTGTGTGTGTGTGTGTGCCTTTTATAAGCATGTGTGTATGTGCAACACAATGCATTTTACTGTTTCAGCAGAATTGTGCAGCAGAAAATTGAAAAACTGGAGAATAAAACTGTTTTTCTCCATCCAAGTGGATCCATACACAGTCCTCATAAACCCATATATGTGTGTGTACACTGTGTTGTTTGTCCTTGTGAGAGTGTGTCTGTCTGTGTAACTTTAATAGCTGCTGTACTCTGCTTTTGCTCACAGTTGGCTTATTCACAAATGATTTTAATACATTAGCTCGATATGTTTCTCATTGTGTTGGGGAGTCATTTTCTGTGGGCAAATATGAGGAAACGGCAAATAAATTGACCTTGTGTTACGTACGGTATTGTTCCTTCACCAACAGGCACATAAACTCAACGCACCTCCTCCTCCTCCATCTCCCTCGCTCTATTCATTTGTGACAATATTTGTGTCTTATGTCTGCTGTGTGAGCGTGAATGTGTGTTTGTGTGAAAAAAGAGAGAAAGTGCCAGCTGTGTCATTATACAAGCCTAATACGTCCATGATGCGAGCTAATTAGATTTAGACTAGCAATGGACAGGAGGACCGGGAGGTGAGAATAGAGGGGGAGAAGGAAAGTGACTGAGCGACACAGAGAAAAAGAGAGAGGGGGGGGGGGGGTTGAGAAACTCTTTCAGCAGTGATTTGTGTTGAGCGTGTTGAAAGCAGGTGGTTTAAAAGCCCATTCACACACACAAACACACAGCAATTATCCAGACACCTGATGCACAAAAACGCTCGGATACATAACGCGCACTCGCACATAGCCCACGCATACACACACACCCTGATGAGCAAGTGACATCCTAATAAGCCACCATGTCAGATAAAGTGACTCTGAAAGCACATAATAAAGTAGACTTTGCCAAGAAGTACCGAACAGTAAATCCCAAACCCAAACACACACGCAGACACACAAAGGCTATTCAAGGTGTGTTTGCCGGGCATGAGGAGCTGTTTAGAAATGATGGTAGCAGTAATCAGCATAATGTTTGCCTCGAGCCGTGGACTGACATTTAGAACAGTGGATTATTGGAGCAAAACCCACACACCGCCTTTCAGTGAACACTATCATATTATTACAGAGAACTATTATAGATTGCTGTTATAATACCGGTGTTACACGGGCCGCATGAGAATTTGTGGTTTCACCGTGCGAGTCAGACCTTGTTCTGTCCACGCGTGACATATTTACCATAGATTGGTACAAATTGGCTCTCAAAAAACTGAGCAGGTGGGTGGCTGTCGATGAATGCGGGACAAAGAGCAGAGCCGAGACCCGCGCTGGCAGTAAACAGTCCTCATGGCTTCACTTAAAAAAATCATGTCAGGGACCTGGAGTACTGTTGGACAGGCGAGGTTGTCCTATTGAGAGCCACACAACATTTTCAATGACACCTCAAGTGCTGAGGGCGAAATGCAGTGTGACTTTGAACATATCAATCGCAGGTTTTCCTGAGGAAAATATCAATTACTGTGGCCAATAATCTGTCTTTTCTTGCGCGGTGAATGAATGCTTTTCCATGACTCATTACGTGTGAGGAGGAGCTTTGCTTTTCTCCCATATCAGCTTATCTCCAAGTACTGTCCAAAATCAATACGCTCTCATTGTGGGTTCAAACACGACTCAATACTAACCTTTGAGAACTGTTAAACCTGACTAATTGTACACCTTCATCTGTTGTAGGCCCTGAGGGAAGGTGAACTGAGCTACTTTATCAGTTATTGTATCGAAACAGCTCACATCAAATCAATTCAGCACGATGATAAAATCTCAACAACAATGATACACTGGCCTCTATTTTCTAAGTCATTTTATACAATTATAGTGTTCAGAAGTGGAAGCACGATCGTGAAACAGCGGGGCACGATGTGGAGAAGGTTCGGATCAGGATGAGTATGTTATTTGTAGTAGCAGGACTGCAGTATCAGCAGGTGGAGTTTGTGTGAGCCTCAATAAGGGCCAATCACATCAGCTCCTCTCATCCCCTTTATAAAGAAGAGACAGTTTAATGGGCCAAGCGGAGAGTCGAGGCCAGCTGCTGTGAGGAAGTCACAAATATTACTGTATAGCTGCCCAAATATTAACATACAGGAACTCAAATATGCTCTCAAGGGCAGACGATGTCCAATTTGAGTTGAATTTACATTTCAAAAGGAATCAAAATAACAGTTCAAGTGAAGTAATATTAGAAGTAAATTACATCAATGCACTTTGGAAACAACTGTAGTAACTTGATGTATATTAAAAACAAAACTGTCTGTTGCCTATAATTTTACTTACTGATTTAAGGATGCATTCAGTTAGCCATATCTGGGTACATTTAGAAGCCGTCAATAAAGATATCACTCGCGAACTCCGACCAAACGGTCAAACTAGGTCGCGCTGATCAAATATGAATCAATGTTCTGTTACTATAATGCCTATTTCTCGCCTCAAATGTTTTCAGAATCATCTTGTAGTGTACGGTTTAGCTGTAAAATGAGAGAGTTTGTGACTGCGCCGCCATTGTGAAATCTGGTGAAGGAACGCCAACTTCCGGTCCCATGACTGGAGCACAGCCAATAGGAACGCTCTCTCAATGAAATGACCTGTGATTGGTCAAAGTGTCCCGTCACGGGCTAGATTTTTTAAAGCCTGAAAACAGAGCCATGATGAGGAGCAGAAGTCTAGTTATCTCTCAGAACACTTGAATTACAATATGCTGAAAGGTTATTATGGAATTTTTGCCCAATGATGCCAAAAATATACTGCCTACTGCCACTTTAACACTAACTCAATAAAATGTAAAAATTCCCACCACACCTTAGCGAACCACAAAGTAACCTTTAATATGTGCTGACATAAGTATCCAATTAACGCTTATTTAAAATGTAGAAAAGCAAGTAACTCCCCCTATTTGTGAGGCTGTAAACTCTTTACACAACACAATTGATCTTGGCTAATAATCGTCTTTATAATGAAATTTACTACACTACAAACTTTTGATGGCATACACGGTTCAGCAGAGTCCATCAACCTGGCAGCTCTGCACACTGCTACTGAAGAACAAAGCGATTCTCAGGGAAACACTGAGTATCATCATTCAAAAAACGCTCCTGTCGACTCAACTGGCTCATTTACGGTCTTTTGTCTCCAAAGTGATCCGTTTGATAAATTTCATGTCCTTTTTCATAAGAGGAGATAATTAAATGTAAAATTCATTAAAGATTGTGTTATTTGCTGTCATGTGAAAGCAGCACAAGATGCATGGTGTAATCTCTAGTGAGGGGCCTGCATGAAAAATGTAATTTTACTTTCCAATTAGTACGCTGGAAGTAAAGCTTACCCCTGCATTATCAACACTACAGCACCAATGCATAGACTTTTTCAAGAAAGAATATATATATACATGTTATAAATATGTTGTGTGCAATTCAATACTGTACATTTTTCTGACAATTCTACTAATTCAAATTTTTTTCTGTTGCTAGTTCGTATTGCGGACACAAATATAGACACAGAAACCTTTCAGAGATGAATGTCAAGCCCAGTGGAGTGATGCGGTGACAGGTTGAAAACTCAAACAAAACACTGAGTGGCATCATTGTTAACTGCGATGAGCATTCTGCTGAGTCAAACACAACCACCGTACTAAAAACACAGCTGAGCCACCGGGTTGAAATATAACTCAAGAAGACTGAGGGTGTGAGAGTGTCTGTATGATTGTGTGTGGGTGTGTCCTGATGCGCTCACAAACTCTACAGCAGCGCGACACAGGGTGCTACTGAAGGTTTGCATCAACAGACAAACAGGATAATTAATTTCTCTCTTTCGCTTCAATGCTTTCATTTTATTTCCATTTGTTTGCCTTTCTCTCTCTTTCTGCTCCCACGTTCACAAGATAAAGTGAATTCCTGTGAGAGATGACTTGCGATTCAATCCGCACACACACGTTCATTTTACAACAGGATAACAGAATGTCTGTGAGAATGGTGTGTGTGTGTGTGTGTGTGTGTGTGTGTGTGTGTGTGTGTGTGTGTGTTTGTGTGTGTGTGTGTGTGTGTGTGTGTGTGTGTGTGTGTGCACTTAATGAGATGAATGTATGTGCACCGCCCCTTCCCAATTACAGAGAGTGGAGGAGAGAAATAAGTGGTAGAAAGGAGAGAAAGATGTAACGCAGGGGGGGGATACAATTAGAAGAAATGGTAAAGAAGAAAACAGATAAAATGAGTCCATTAGCCAACAAACTATGTTCTCTCTTATTAGTTTTTCTCTTTAAGAAACTCACTTCATCTGTCTTGACTAAGTGTCTTAGATTACGTCTTTTCATTTCTGTGCCGTCTTCTCTCATCCATCCATCTGCTCCAGTGACCTCATAACTGACAACCTAGTCTCTCTTTCCACCTTCTTCCTCTTTGAATTACTTATTTTCTCTCTTTGATTACTTCTACTTCTTAGCAGCATATCTTCCAATCCATATGTGCCTGTTCATTTCCTCATCCATCCATCAATCAACACCACCTTTCTTCTCCCTTGTTAGAGGAATCAGTTCATCCTGATTATTATCTACTCAACCCCCATGTCAGTCAAAACACGGATTTCAGCACACAGGAAACACACATGCACATTGGGGAGATAGAAACTGCTCAATTAAGACTATTCATTTAAAAGTGCCATGCTGGACATCATCAAATACAGTGACACATTACTTTTAACTAATATTGGTCAGCTCACAATAAATCACAATATCGAATCGCAATACTTGTAGAATCGCAGTACTTAAAAATCGGAATACATATCGAATCGGCACCCAAGTGTCGTGATAGTATCGAATCGGGAGATAGGTGAATCATCCCAGCCCAAGTAGAAACCCAAACTACAAGCATGCACCTGAAAATGTGCCTAATAGGTTCTCTTTAAAGCAAAATTGCTGGACATGGACATTTCATTTACACAGTTCGGGACCAAACCAGGCAGTCGTTGGTGCAGATGTCCCATAAATCCTGATCCTTTTTCAATGCTTTGTATATTGTAACCCTTTACACTCCGTATGTCAGATGTGAAAATGCGTGGCTGAACAGAACCAAGAGATGCAGCATCCATACGTACAGATACGAGGTAGCAGGCAGTCTCTGGCCTTTCATGTATCTCTAGCTCTGTGGGTGTGCTGCGTTGAGCATCTACCGTAACATACATACTTTGCTCCAACTGGACAGTTGTTTTCTGATGTAGCTGCCGTACTACATGAGAGGAAGTAGCTCATTGCATAGCCCGAATACTGAATAGCCTTGTTTGCGGTGTTAGTTTTTTTATCTTGCTGTACACGTTGTTGAACCCGAAGACTGATCGGCATGGCAGTCCTGTGTTTGTGCTGGAAGCGATCGACACTCCTCTTGTGGAGCAGAGTAGTAAACAACTCTGTGCTTCAGTTTCTGTGGGGAATCAAAACGAGCGCGATCGGCTCCTGCGTGCTTGACGCTCGCATTGTGTCGGAGAACATTTGCATAAAGTTGAGCTTTTCTCAACTTTCTCCTGTAGCACCGCTGGATGCCTTTTAAATCTCTGTACAGTAGCTCAGCAGGCGGCGCCACGCTGCAACGGCGAGTCGCATTCACAATGAATAGCAGCCTAATAGCCACGTTCCACAGAGCAGAACACGCCAGCACAGTAATATTAGCTTAGTAGAACTGGCTGGTGCTGTGAAGGGAGAAAAACTAGCATGTATAAGTATAGCCTAACCATATATCTTGAGAAAACGTGATTGGGGATTGTTCAGTTTGATTATAAGAGTTAGGTCATACAGCTGATGGCGTGCACAACTTCAGCACTAATGCAATACTTATTGCAGAAAGCCTCTTATCCCTGCTTGAAACTCCAGAGAAGGAATTAACGCACTGGGATGTACATGTGGAATTACAACTGCAGCACCACTGTGTAAAACCCTAAACCACTGATCTGATTTGGGGCCTAACTGATAAGGTGGTAATAAAATAAGAAGAAGTGAAAAAAAAAAATACGAATAAATTAATTTCTCAATCAAGTCCGTATTCTGTTTTTTAAATATGTGCTCTTGTGCAATACAGTGTGTACATGTATATATATGTTTTTATTATTATAGCCACCAGTGCAGCACTTCCAGCTCCTCACAAGATGTCAATCTGGGTCGAGACAGACAGGGAGATGTAAACACATCACAGTGTATTTACAGGAAATGGAAAGAAAATTGATTTGGCGCTGTTTAAGTGCTGCCTGCTTATAGAAGGCATTCTTTTTTTATGAATTTTATAGTCCACCCTCCTGCGTATATCACTTTCAAAACCGTTCAAAAAAAGTCATTATGTTCCTCAAGCCATTTAAGATAACAAGCACTTTCAAAGGCAGAGCAAAAAACTGGCCATCAGTCTGCAAACAGAGGAGTTCAGACATCGTATCATTGATGAGGCCGATACCGACATGCAAAACAGCAGCTTTCTTTGGCGGTGTGCTGCACACGCTGCACATATACATCCAGTACAAACACAAGCCGCCACTTTTTGATTCTGGCCACATACACACACAAAAACACACACTTCTGTAGCGCAAGCCAAGTCTCCATACTGCTGGCTGGCTCCTCACAGAGGTGTGCCCACCTCTAGCTTGGATCAAAGCACTAAGCTAAAAACCTCTGGCCAGACACACACACACAGTTAGACACACACAAACACACACACACACACACACACACACACACACACACACACAGTACAGTCCTTCCTGTCTGTTCCTGGATGAGATCAAAAAGGGTCTTTTTTGCTCAGAGCCTATAGCATAAATCACCATATGCAGACAAGTGTGTACACACACACACACACACACCTCCACCCTCTCAAACACCTGTGGAAGATCAAACGCATCAAGCTGAGAACACACACCTGCAGCAGGGTGAAGCCCTCGGACTGAACACGTAAATCATGCTGCTCTAATACACACACAATGATGTAGACTTCTACTCAACCCAGCCTGACCTCAGTAATATTCCGTGACTATGCAAATATCTCATTCAAATTGCTTGATGGCGCCACCACAATGAAAACATGCACAAACAAATAAAGAGCCTCAGCCAGGTGCATTTGGTACGGGGAGCACGGAGAAGGGGAGGGGGGGCGGGGTGGTGCACGTTTGATGTTCTTCCACTGAACAATCTTCACTCTATATCACTTCACGCCCTGCGAATGTCACAGTTAAAATGACTAAAGCCACACTGAAAGAAAAGAGGAAAAGTGAGACACAGAGGAAAAAAAAAGAAGCAGCGAGAGATGAACTCAGAGAAAGTGCTGCGACTCAAAGAGAGACAACCTGGGGTATGATCCACTGGAAGGTTGCCAGTTTGAATCCACTGAAACATTCTCGATTGAGGGAAAGACAGTCACTTTCTTCCCATCGCTGTGAGACCGGTCTTGAGCCTTCAACTAATCTAGTGCTGCCACTAAATGACTGGCAGTACAAGGCTTGGGTTTTAAAGGCATTTCCCAGGTGTTAGGAGAGAGAGAGAGAGAGAGAGAGAGAGAGCGCCTGTCTCTCTGATGTATCTCCAGCCACCTGCAATTTTATTTCCACCAGTTGTTCGTGTAAATAGGAATCTGTTCCTAGATTGCCTTGTGTATGTCACACAGGAACCTGACATCTGTGATATTTCAACGTCTAAAATGTCGTTACCTTTTGGGATTCCATAAATCCAAAGTTTAAACTGAGTCGGTACTCCTGTACTAAATATTCTCTTCACACGGATGGACTGTAAAGTGTGGGTAAAATGTCATATTATAAATATTTCATAAACTGTCAAAATATTATCAGAAACAGAGGGAATGTAAATTTATCTTATGAATAAACTGGGGCTGTCAATCGATTAATCGCATAATTGTCCATAGTTAATTGCGATTAATTGCAAATTAATCGCACATTTTTTTTATCTGTTCAAAATGTACCTTAAAGGGAGATTTGAGACTTGGGAGTATTTAATACTCTTATCAACATGGGAGTGGGCAAATATGCTTGCTTTATGCAAATGTGTGTATATATTTATTATTGGAAATCAATTACCAACACAAAACAATGACAAATATTGTCCAGAAACCCTCACAAGTACTGCATTTAGCATAAAAAATATGTTAAAAACAGCTGTCAGCGTGTCAGTGTGCTGACTTGACTATGACTTGCCCCAAACTGCATGTGATTATCATAAAGTGGGCATTTCTGTAAAGGGGAGACTCGTCGGTACCCATAGAACCCATTTACATTCACATATCTTGAGGTCAGAGGTCAAGGGACCCCTTTGAAAATGGCCATGACGGTTTTTCCTCACCAAGAGTTAACGCGAGTTTGGAACATTATTTAACCTCCTTCGCGACAAGCTAGTATGACATGTTTGGTATCAATGGATTCCTTAGGTTTTCTAGTTTCATATGATACCATATACAGTATATAATATCTTCACTCTTGCTTTAAAACTGAGTCCACTACAACCTTAAAATCGCAAGTTCCATTAATAGTTAATAATTAGTGGCGTTAAAAGAAATTTGCATAAACGCGTTATCATCTCATTATCTTTGACAGCCCTAGAATAAACCTCTGAATATTATTTCTATATGTATTCTATTTATATAGTAACACATGTATGTATAGAGCACACATTGCTCATACGCATTATACATTATGTACTGTAATAATGATATGCAATTTGTAAGCTCTATCAGGAAACACTAAGGCACAGCATGTAACACTCTAAGACTATTATATCTGCAATATTATAAGCTGTCACTGACTGTAGGGATACTCATTACAAAGCAAATTAATTTTCTTGTGTGTAGCCTGCTGTGTGTGAAATCTGCTTTACAATATCTGCTGCTTACAATGAATTAACAATACAAGATGATAAGTGTATCTATTCAGTTTGGTTTAAGGATATATTGCTCACAACATCAGCTCCACCCTACCAGATAATCAGATTCAAAACCACTACTGTACACGATCCGCGACGGTTTGGTGTTATGGTGCTCGTTCTTAACCTGATTTTCCTGTTTCAGAGAGAAGAAAAACGGTTGCGCCAAGTAAGTTTATGCAAAAACTGAGGTGTGATGAAAAAGATTTTTCACGTATATAAGCACAGGAATAGTTCAATTATACTACTGATGGCGGATATGAAACGCAATACTCTCACTCTTAGTCAAATGTAGTCCATGAGGTGTTTCCTCGTGAACCTCTATTTCAAGCAATCATAAAAATACAATAACTGTACACAAATGTTATTTGAAATCGCTAAACAACAATTCTTGTTAACACCTGCTAACATCTATCTCACTATGCTAAGTGGTCTAAATGTGGCCGTGGGGAGGAAGGAAAGGAAGGCTTGGAAAAAAGGAAGTCAACCGCTCTCATGGGTATGTTTTTCTCGAGAAATATGGTGATAAATACGTCATATTTAATATAATCAAGGGACGTACGGTACACAACCTGCAGTATTTGGGGCAAAGTAAGTTTCACAAACACTTTTCCACATGTGGAACCCATGTCATTATTGCCGTGATTAAAGATTAATCCTCACGCAGAGGTCTGTGGTCCTTTGTGGAGCCCATTCGGCTGTATACAACTTTGCGCTGCTTATTGCTATCGCTGGGTTCAAAGTTCTTAATACCATTAAGCCCCATAAAATTTACTACATGTGATGAAGCTGTCACAGCGGCTCTTGGTTTCATTTATTAGTTCTTGTCTCATCTTTCTCTGGCTGCGGCTTATTTCAAAACACCGAAAATACTCGGAAAAAGACATTACTATTCATCACACATGGGTTATCTCAAAAACAAAGAACAAAGCAGTGATATGAGATAAAAATATTCTCGCTTGTGTCAATGTGCACGTTTTGTTTGACATTTTTAAATATATATATATATACGCTATACCCCTTTCACATATGACAAGGTGTTTTGTGACTGTGCTTTATTTTTTGACTTGCACTTTTGGTTGCCTTACTTTTCTGTTGTCTGTTTATCAGATGATGTGAGAAGTAAAGGCCTCAAAGGTCTCAAACAGGAACAATCAGCCAAAAATAAAGTGACACAAAATATGACAAACACAAAGGATTGCTGGTCAAGGTTTTTGGGTGCCTCTCTTCTCATAGAATTTGCACATTTGATTACCTTTCTAGGAATAATATTTAAATATACACATGCACTTGTATCTATGTATGCAGTTTCAGCACAGGTACACAAGTCATGCAGTACATCCCATCTTTGTGAAGCTTATAATGTTGTCTGTTGACGGGAAGGTGTTGATTAAGCTCTATTGTAATATTAGAGGCCATAGTTAGCAAGGGTGTATTATGGGTAGGGATGCACCGATTTGACTTTTTCAGTCCCGCTACCGATAGCGATACCTGGGCTTTGGGTATCAGCCGATACCGAGTACCGATCCGATACCAGTGTTTAATTAATAAGCTGCATGCCTCACTGTGTGGAAGTGACTGGGATCATTCTTTTATGTGTAAGGCAACATCAGGCTTGACTTAAACATTGCCTTCTTAACCTTGTAAAACTAAATATAACAAATGAATAAATAGATATAAATGTACTGAATTGCTAGTTATTATTAAAATAATAAATCGTACACCAGAAAATTGGTAAAAAATCTCAAATGAACCGGAATTATTTACATTAATTACAATTCAAGTGTAAACCATTTTAAAGCAGCAACAAAACTTAAATGGGAAATATAATTCCAGTATACAATTCAAGATTCAAGATTCAAGAGTTTTATTTTGTACTATTTGTCACGTACTCATACAGGATGTGCAGTGAAATGTAAAGTGGCAGTGCTTACAGGATAGTGCAAAATAACATTAGCTATACAGTATATAAAGAAATGTATATAATGTATATATATGTATAAAGTATATAAACATAGAACTGAATTGAATAGATTGGCCCCATTGTCACGACACCCGATAGCTATTTAAGTCAGTATCGGCCCGATATCCGATCCGGTATCGATGCATCCGATAGGATGCATATAGTGCATATAGGATTATGTTATATTGGCAGATGTTTCTATTTCCATGTACCTACAATCCTGTATGAAAGGCTGTGATGCATCCTCTCTATCCACGATATACAAAGTTACTGAGCTGCCTACCGTATCTTTTTTAGTTATCGGAGCGGTATTCCGTCGAATTAATGTAAAACTAGGGGGCACCATCATGAAACCAAAAAATATCAAATATAAATTTCTCCCTTTTAGTTTCTGTTTTATCTCAAAGGAGAACACAGGATGAGTAATTTACAGAGCAATGCTGTAGTTCTTATTTCAGTTGGGCAAAATATAACTTGTGCTTATTTAATTGGGTTATAAAACTGCAGTAATATTCAAACATTTATTTCAAGTAAATGTGCTGTATTTCCATGAAGGTGTGAGTGCAGCAGATCCTTTATTAAATACAGTCTGCTAGGCATGCACAATGTCACTCCTCAACAGTGAAAATTACTTTTCTTCAGACTACAACTCCCTGTAGCCATTCTGCTTTCACAATAGCCAGAGGTCCTATTAAATTAGAGCGTAACCGCACAGCAACAGCCAGAGTCTTGTTTTGACTCTTCCTGACTTAACTTAGTAAGTTCAAACAATATTACTTTTGAGCGCAGTGAGGGCCCTCAGGCAAGGTGCACAAAAACTGCATTTGTAGGTCACCATCTTGTTTAATTCAACGTATCAAGATGTATGTAAGTATTTAACATTAAAGCCAAATGTCAGGTGTTCAACATTACAAAATTTAACATTGTTTTCAGGGTCAGACCAAGAGAGGAATGTTCCTCTCTTACAATGAGTGAATTAATTTGGTTCCTCTTTGCACTTCACCAAAGCTGTTCAGAGCTACCTGTTCCTCCAAAAAACTATATTGCACAATTAATTTACATGTTTAGAATACAGAGACAGGTAGCAAATCTTCGCATTTAAGAACCTAGAATTAGACAATGTTTGGTCTTTTTGTTTTGAAAAATGGCTCAAACAATTATTAAAATAGTTGCTGGTTGACTTTTTGTCGATCAACTAAGCGTTACAGCTCTAAATACAAATCCCACCATGAATGTCAGCCATCCATGTCAAAGAGGGACACATACAAGATTAAACCTAATGACAGGTGGACACTAAATTCTGTCACAAGTGATATTTAACAGTCTAGGGGGAACCACTAAGTGGATTAAATCCACTCATGGATTTAAACTAGGGCTGTCAAAGTTAACACGATAATAATGCAAATTCATTTTGACACCACTATACCACCACTACTATACCACCACCACTATACCACCACTACTTTCTTTCTTTAACGCAACTTGCAATATTTAGGAGTGAAGATACTGGTATCATATGAAACTATACCAACCATGTCATACTAGCTTGTCAGGAGGGAGGCTAAATAACGCTCCAAACTTATGCTAAATTTTGGCGAGGAAAAACTGGCATGGCCATCTTCAAAGGGGTCCCTTGACCTCTGACCTCATGATATGTGAATGAGAATGGGTTCTATGGGTACCCACAAGTCTCCCCTTTACAGACATGCCCACTTTATGATAATCACAAGCAGTTTGGGGCAAGTCATAGTCAAGTCAGCACACTGACACACTGACAGCTGTTGTTGCCTGTTGGTGTTGAGTTTGCCATGTTATGATTTGAGCAGATTTGTTATGCTAAATGCAGTACCTGTGAGGGTTTCTGGACAATATCTGTCATTGTTTTGTGTTGTTAATTGATTTCCAATAATAATTATATACATACATTTGCATAAAGCAAGCATATTTGCCCACTCCCATGTTGATAAGAGTATTAAATGCTTGACAAATCTCCCTTTGAGGTAAATTTTGAACAGATAAATGTGCGATTAATCGCGATTAAACATTTAAATCGATTGACAGCCCTAATTTTATTTATCTTTATCTATGCGCTGAAGTTAACAAACAAAAGTTGTGAATCTGTGCACACACGCATTTATCTTTCTGTGTGTCTGCCAATCTCGATATGTGTCAGTCTTTTTGCTTTGTGATGTCTTGCAGCTCAGTCAATCAATAGAGTTCATGTTTTGCAAGCGTTCTGCTTTATTTGGATGTCTCTCTGTAGAACCATCTTGAAAAGTACAAGATAAGCTTTTGTGCTTTACCCCCCCCACCCCTCCCTCGCTCCTCACACACGTACAGACAGCAGATCAATAACAACCTCCTCCCCCTATCTTACATAATAAACACCAAGGCCTAAACAGCAAAAAAGCCTCCATTCCACCTGTGTGGCCTGCAGCAATAGATTCTGTAGTCCCTTATGGGGAGACAAGGAGGGGAGGAGGGATGAGACACCAAAGAGAAGAGGAGCTATACGGAAAATCACAAAAAAATGAAGAGCAAAAAGAAGCATGACAGAGAGGGAGGCAGAGGGAGACCAGAGTGTATCCCACTTGGTTCATATTTCAAAGCTTTGAAGGATGTTTTGGAGGAAAACTCCTATAAAATGCATCTTTTAACAAAGATGGGAAACCGTTCTGACTGGGCAGAAGCACACACATGTGAAGGCACTTCCCACACACACACACACACACACACAAAGCTTTTTGCAATTATATCTCTACTTTATATTTAATATGTTGTGCTTTGAACTGACCACAGTCATAGTGACTGATGGAGTGGGAAACATGACCCAACCGACCTCTTAATGACCTCACCGACATAATTTATAGGCTCACCAAAGGAGTCATATAAACTAGTGTGTGTGAGAACAAAAGAAGACGGGGTAGATGCACCTGCTGCTCTCTACTTTGTACATACACACACACCGCTTTTCTCTCTCTCTCTCTCTCACACACACACACACACACAGGTGATTATTTTCTATCAGGAGACTCTCGCTGCTTCTCTATAGCTGCCAACTCTTCTGCTGTGAGAAGTAAACACTTAGGACTGATAGAGGGTTAGCATCAATCTGACGCACTCTGACGCACACACACACACACACACACACACACACACCTGCCAGCAACACATACTGTATGCAGCCTGCACACATAGACAAGTAGGTAGACACACACACATCTGTCCCTCCCATACACACACAGACACTCACAGAGCGTAAAGTGTCAGGTGGCTGTGGAAGTGTGGTGATTTGTTCCTCCTGACAGACAGGAAATAAGGGAGTCGACCAGGGACCTCACTTCCTCTTAGACCTGTCACCTGACTAACCTGACGTCTATCACACGCTCCCTCACACACACACACACACACACACGTCGACACTGTCGACACTTGCTCTCCTCCTCTAAAACTACTTTAATGTGGGATTAAATTTGTGTCTGTGGGCGATCGAAAGAACATATAACTGCGTACCCATGAGGTGCACACACACACATAGAAAAGGCACACAGAAACACAAAATTAGACATTTTCTCTCTCTCTCTCTCTCTCTATAGCTGGAAAAGAAAAAAAAACATGGCAACGCACAGTTTTCACAGACAGCTCCTAATGCTGTATTTACTGTAACTCCACACAGTCAACCTTCTGCACACTCTAATCTGGACACCTGCCAGCACAACTGATTAAACTATCATGTCTGTGGGCGAAGAAAGAACATATGTATAACTGTTGTGTAACAAGCAGTAAATTTACAATGTAAAGTGCATCAGAATCCGCAGGTTGCATGCTGAAGCAATGGAGCGTGTTACAGTACTTCTGGTGTCAAACAGCCTCTAATACAAATTGCTTCACAACTGCTCTATAAAAATATTGTTTTTCATGAGCCGCAAGCAAACGTTGCCAAATGAGACCGTCAGTGGAAGATAATAAAAAATTAAAAAAAACATAAGATTCACATGAGTGCAGGATCTGAAATTAACTTTTTTTTCACTGCCTGTGCCACTGAGGCGGGCAAGAATTTTTTTTGTCTGCCACTCAGAAATGCTATCTGCCACTTTTGAAATCTATGCGCTAAATGAAGGAATAACATTTTAGATCTTATGTCATTCAATGTTCAATATATTTTACGCAAAAAACATTATATGCATGGTAAATTACAGTGTTCAAATTACAACGTAGCTTCTGGGGGAGCCCTTTTTTTCGGGGGGTGGGAGGGTACTGTACACAGTACCGTACTGTACTTTGTTATTGTCAGCTATAGTGTTTATAAAAACACACAATTCAAAAGATTAGGAAGTAAATTATTGTATTTTTATTGAAATATTGTTTGATTAAAATAACTCTTGGCATTAGTAGTTTTAATGACGTATTATAAGCTCCTTAGAGCTAGTGTTAGGAAGTTAAACAGGGCATAATTCCCTCTCTAATATCTATTTTAAAACATCTCCTACAAACAATTGATTTATTCAAGTTTCTCTCCAAAAACTTAATTTTACGAGGGATAATGTACAGCGAGCCGGTCCCAACAATTTGACACAAAAACGGTCCGCAGAAGTCCGACATCAAAACTGCGCCCATAGCGACGGTCTGTTTTGCATAGCAACGGTCTGCTATAAAGAAATAACAGACCGATTGATTGACCAATCAGAATCGAGTATTCAACAACGCCGTGTAAGAATAACAGATAACGTTAACTTGCTCTCCTCCCATTGATTTCAACGTGGATTTGTTGTTGACAATGTAGCATTATCAGGGAAGAAAATAGAGTGCGTCCCCTCAGGTCTAGTAGTAGTTTAATGCCATGCTTTTGAGGGCTTTTTTTCCTCCACCATGGCTGCGGTCCCAAACAAACTGAAACATGATACAGCGTGCGTATGCGTCACTGTGCATGAGTAACTGTTGGAAAGCATCAATACAGAGGAATCAATAGTCCCGGAGGCATGAGATGCCAAGGAAACTAGGAACCGGTTCTCAATGGGAACCTATTCTCTATTCCCGTCCCCGGCGTTTCCCTTCCTGCCAAAGCGGCGGATGGCCTGACGATTTCACCCGCCACTGCCAACAATTTAGTCGCATTTGGCGGGTGCTAATTTCAGACCCCGCATGAGCGTGAGAGAGGTGGAAAAGTCACGGTAAGGTTGTGCAGCGCGGACGACGATAATCAGTTAGACGAGGCTTCTCATTTACCCTCTCCTCATTACAACATGGTTACGCAAATTTCCACGTCTGCTTTAACTGTTTGACACTGATGAGAGAGAAGGACTTTGTGTGCGTGCGTGTGTGTGTGTGTGCACATGTGTAAAGCTGCATGCTAGTCTATTTGATTTGGGTTTTGACATCACGCTCTGAACTCTCCCAGCCCACAGCCCAGCATCCAAATGTCGTATCGGTGACCTCAATTCACTTAAGCATGCCCAGTGGTCCAATCAGCATCAAGCTCTGGCTTAGTTGAGCCAATGACATGTGTCATATCAAACCTAATCACACTGATAGATCCACTAAGTGGGTCAGCAAGTCTTTGCTTCGCCTAGTTGAAGAAAACTTTCCAATTCATGGTAGGAAACTAAACTTTAGCAAAAGCCCTAAAAATTGCGACTTGCAATTTATTTTTTTAGACAAGAAAGAAGTGCAATGGTTTTACAGCTGGGATGCTCGAGCCACATTTTAATGCAATTACCTTGGGCAAGGTTAGCAATAATGACGACCAGCAGTATTTTTTCATTACACATGGGCTACTTATCGACCATTATCATTATCCACATTAGCAACTGGGACAAAATCATTCTCCACGTATTACAAACCTAATGGTCCATATCGCTGTTGTTATGTGAACCCCTTCCGACTTTGAACATGTTCATGTTTTAATGTCATTTTAAGTATTATGTGGTCCTCTGTGATTTGGGTTTCTAAAAATGTTTGAAAATCTGGATGAAAACTCCATGGATGTCAAAATGACACAAGGCTATTTTCAGACAATGCTGGACAGTTGGCGAGGTATTGAGGTATTCTGGACTCTGTTAGTGATATTGAATATAATTTACATTTTGAAACACACTAAATGTGACCCATCCTTGACCTAAGTCAGAATATAAAGTCTAGAATGAGGCTCTCTGTGTATCCATGCTGGAAATGTGAATCAGTCAAACAGCTGTGGAGCAGAAGCCACTCAGTGACAGGGAGGCTGTGGGGTGGTGGTGGTGGTGGTGGTGGTGGGGGGATAAGTTATGAATAAAGAAGGGAGGGTGGCGAGGTGAGCAGATGAGAGGTGCAGGGAAAGGGGGGAGGAGGAAAGGAAGAGGAGGAGAGAGACAGTAAAATGCTGCCGTCACTTAAACTCTAAAATGAAAGATCGATGAGCTTATTTAAATGTGCTCCCAGAGACGAGAGTTGGCTCATATAAAGCTTCACATTTATGAGGAGGGGTGTGGGCATCGATTGACTGAGAGAGAAAGAGAGGGGGGAGAGAGTGGGAGAGGGACAGAGGGGGAGGAGGGAGAAAGAGGGGCGGGGAGAGATCAGGGAGGATCAACCTTGGCTCATGAATTTCATCCTTTTCCTCCTAAAATAAAACGTCCTAATAAAAGCTGGGGATAGAGGGGTCGGAACCTGGAAAATCTACAGCCTTCGATTCGCCGCCTGGCACAGCTTATCAAATCAATAACCCCGCCCCCCCGCCACCATCCCGCATCTGTTTCACTAATTTCCAATTCCCCCCAGCACACACACATATACAAACACAACTCCTGCCAACCATACTGGGGTACAGGCATTTCGCAGTAGAGCACCCCCCTCCCCCCCGCCCCTTGGGCCAAGACAGCTGGAAGGGGTTGGTGTGTCTGCTGAGGCTGGGGAATGGGGGGGTTCCTGGTAACTTGGGTGCTGAGACCTTGACATTACAAGGAGGACGAAAGGAGCTGACTCTGCAGCCACACCATCCCTCCGTCTCCCACCTCCTCCTCAACACCTATAGGGAGGGAGGAAGAGGGAGTGTGACGACTGGGAAAAGAAGGGAGAGGAGAGCAACTTTTGACACACACAGAGGTGTTGTCATACCGTCATCATCGATTGAACTGCAGACACAGCTTTCGGAGTGACAAGCGCGGTGCGCCGCATTCCCTCTCTAACCCCCCCCACCACCACTCCATTTCTTATTCTCACCCCCTTTCCCTGCCACTCCCTCCTCCTCCTTTTCACCACGCTGCCTCCTGACTTTCTCTCCCTCCTCTACCTTCCTGCACTTAAACAGCACACATATTCTCCATGCGTTCACAAATAGCTCACCCCCACCTCTAACACACACACACACACACACACACACATATATATATGCACAGACATTCCTAAGAGGCCCCTCCTCCACATAACCCCAAAGTCTCAGCCTTACATTCAGCCCACCACGCCATCTGTGACCCAGAGAAAACTGTGTGCCGACACCGGCCTGACCTTTTTCGCTGCTTTTGTTTTGGCACTTTGACACGATCCCATGAGGTGCACGCACACATACGAAAGACACACACACACAGAAACACACCAGAGTTTCTCTCCATCACTCTCTCTACAGCTGGAAAAAAACAAACATGGCAACACACAATTTTCCACACACAGCTCCTGATGCTGTATTCAACAATTACTCCACACAGTAAACCTTCTGCAACGACAAGTCACACACTAATCTGGACACCTGCCAGCACATCATAAATGATTATGTGTGTTTGTGCCAAATCGAGAGCTGTAGTTAAGCAGGTCATTGACTAAGAGGGGGATTATCAATGCTTACAAAACTGTAACACCCCTCCAAAACACATCCTCAATACCTTAATCCCACAATCATCATCCTGCAAATCTATGCATTGCTACAATAACAATAATGTACACATGCAGTGTAGTAGGTGCCTCCCCCCCCACAGACAATCAACCTGACTTAATTTACAGTAAAACATTATTGTTGGCCTAATAAAAACACCCCCCATCTGTATTACCCTCCCGCAGGGACACATCCCAACCAATAGGCAAACTGTTATGCTTGTTCTAATAAATCACATCCTTGTTTCCAGGTTTAGGAGTCCCCCTGTTCACCATGGTCCCTGTGACAAATGAGCCTGTCAGCAAGTGTTTTCATACAATGCTACCCTTTAAACACCTAGACTGTGAATGGAATTTAAATATCAATATAAATATTCTTTAGTGCATCAACCTGACATTTGATCCCCAGGACTCCTGGGAGTAAAAGCTCTTACCTTGTCCGTGCAACATGTGGCAGCTGCTGCCGAGAAGGAGCAGGAGAAGAAAAAGAGGCGGACACCGGCTCCCACTCCGGGCCGTCCCCGTGCCTATCATCTTCTGCCGGCTCCCTGCTGCGGGTCCCTGCACACGCTCCGGGGACCCTTCGGGGCAGCAAATCCCCCGTTTCATCACGTAGGGGAGTATAGGGGACCAACAGTGTCCGTGTCCTGCTTGTGCTTTTGCTGCTGCTGCTGCAACTCTCTCTGCCCTGCCGCACGAATGGGAACAAGTCCGAGCGAGAGAGAGAGAGAAGACCGGGCTCCCGGTGAAGAGAAGCTCAGAGCTCCGGGAGTTCACCGCTGTCACTGCCGACAAGCTCCCCCGCTCTGCCTCCCCAGCTCCGGGGTTCAAAAACTCAGCAGGCAGCGGGAGGAGAAGGAGGAGGAAAAGGGAGCGGGGGGGGTCGCCTTTTCCAGCAGAAAGACTTTCCCTCACTATAGTGTCTGCTGGCTTTACGGTGTAACGGCACGGTGATCTCTCTCTGCTGTGGCGGAGTCCGTGTGTTTCTGCGTCCTGCGATACCTCATTTTCATTTGGATTGATTCGAGCAAAAGGAATTAATACATTTGAGTGTGTTTTTTTTTAGACTTATCGGCTTATTCTCTCTGCTATCGACCTTAAAATCCGAGGCTTGTTTTGATGTGTCTTCAACCGGGATTTGTCCCGCGGATCATTTAGCTGTTCAGAGAGAGCGGGTTGTATTAACAGAGAAGCGATAAAACATTATCCATCCATGCTTCCCCCCCGTGTGTGATCTGAAATAAATCCAGTAACGTTAGCTTAATTGATTATGAGAAACCCTGTAAACTGCACAGAGAGTATTTTCTTTACCCCCCTACAGTAAGTGTGGTGATGGAGAAGCTGTTATCTGAAGTTAGAGATCCTAATGGACGGTTAACCCGGGTCGTCTCTCTCCCAGACGGGGTTACTCTTCTCTCGGATACCAGATACGCTAACTTGCCCTAATGCGCCGGGTTTCGAATTACACGGAAAAACGACACAACAGGTTAGCAAAAAAAAAAACAAGTTGCTCAGCAACAACTTAAGAGTTTTCTTTCTTCTCTTGTCCGTAACTTAGTTACACCGAAGAGGAGCAGTTAGTTCAAGCCACGAAGTAACGGTCGGTTTTGAAACAAACGGCCGTTACAGAGCCGGTAATGTTACTCTCACTGCTGCTGCTGCGACACTGGAGCCTTTCGCTTTTCTTTTTTTTTTATCCAGTCTTCCAACGGTCCTCCGCAACAGTCCACTCGGGGGGAACAGACGGTTACTTAAAAAAAAAAATTCCGTTCATACTCACGGGAGTTTTTGAGCTACAGTTAGCGACGTTTTAGCCGTTTTCCTCTCCGTCTCCGGCACCCTGTTGAAGCTTCGGGGAGCAGACTGAGGCGATGCGTCTCCCTCAGCTGAACACCTGCCACCCTCCTCCACCACACTTAGGGGAGAGAGAGAGAGGGCTCTTGTTTCGCCGTGTTCAACTGCGGTCTTCTCTGAAAGCAAACAGCCAATATTTCAAAAGTCTGAATTGACTTTTTCCCACTAATATCGCCGTTTTCTTTGCTCAGCCTCTCCTTTAATCTCTCCCTCGATCTATCCTCAAAACTCACAAACTAAACTTCCATTCACTATCATCCGTAGTTGCCGATTGGTCGAGCCCAGTGCTCCCGATGTTCCTATTGGACAGTCCGAACTAGGGGGGCGGGAACAATGCCAGAAACTGAGAAGCGTGGTGGACGGCGCCCCCAAAACCCCCCACACACAGTGTCTGGATGAAGGTTTTTTTTTTTTTGCCTACATATTTTTCTCTCAAAATAGATAACCAGTAAACCATTTATAGTATTAAGGAACTTCACATCATTAGTTTTTTTAATTATGTATTATTTAAAAGAGAATTTGTGTGTCAAAGTAGTTGGCTGGACTACAAAGAGAAGAATAAAACCTGGTGTTTTTCACGTTACTTACTTCAAAGAGCTTTCATTATGTTATTTTACTGAAGAGGAACTCTCTGATGCCCCACTGGTGATCCAGCTACACACATGGTCCATTACAAAAAACTGCCCAGAGCTATATCTCAGTAGCCTACTACTGATAACCTAGTTTCTTCCATGGTGAGGGTCATTAAATGGCACATTAATATTAAAGCCTACAACACAGTGACCTTATCTTTTATTGCCTCAATAAATCCTCAGAGGCAGACTTTTCCATCCTCTGAGTGGCCAAATAGTCTCCCCACGCCGTCTAGCTGTCCCCGGCACGTTCTCCTCAAGCACCTTCACCTCAGCTCATCCATTTATCTTTCCATCCAGTCTCATTTGGCAACTGGCTCGCAACTTTCTGTTTCAGTAATTTAAGTGGCTATGATGCGACTAGTTTCCATGAACAGGTTCATGCCGCTCAGTCTGCAGTGCCAAACCTCAGAGGTTGCTCTGGATTCCACATTAAAACACCAAAATCCCCCATCTTCTAGTAACTATATTATAATTTATACAAATGAATGGGAAAAGCATCAATAAAAGAGTGGTTTAATGGAAGAAATGCAGATGCCTCATGTGAATGATATGCTATGGCCTTTCCAGTCACCAGGACACATATTTATCCAACTGCTAAAAGTTACATTTTGGAGTAAGTGAAAGTAAAAATACTTCACTTTTACTCCTACTCGAAAACTTAAGGATAAAAGTTATTTATCAAAACTTAAAAAGTCTCTTAAATGTATGGGAACTCCTAGAGATCCTATTGTAGTAATACACATCATGCATTTGATTTGAACAATTCAGTAAATTTCTTATTTGGTAATACAGTATATAGAGTGCTACAGGAATGACGTATTTTTGTAGACCAACCAGGAAGTTAGCATCGTCCTGGTTCCCTAGACAAAAAGCTAATGGGATATTACCATTGGATTTGGGATTATTGCCGAAAATAAGCTCTGTTTCAAACATTTATGATACTTACACGTTTTGTTCAGCAAGATAATCTCCACAAATGAACACCACTTTTGGGATTTTTGAAGTGTGAATGCAATCACCAGAGGTAAAAAGCTAACGTTAGGCTATAAACGAACTACACCACAGTCACATGAGCGTAAGTATCCACAACGAGGCTGTAAAGGCGGACGAGTCGGTGTGGTGACGTTTAGTAGTCTCATTTAGCCACTTGTTAGCAACCGCCATTTTTAAGACACTTAAAAGCTTCAAAATTCACGAGTGGGATATTTACTGACGTATTTTACATCGTAGAACAAAACATTAAAATCTCTTCAGCTTGTGTTAACCACAGACCTTATTTCAGGCATCTAACTAAAAACCCATTGACTTCAAGACAAGGGAACAGGAAGTATTATATTGCTAACTCATTTCCAGGTTTTAGGACTCATTCCTGCATCACTCTATTAGATTGTTGTTCAATTGATATGTTAATTGCTGATGGGAAATATTAGGGATTCCATATAGATGAAAAATAAATAAATAAATAAAATCCAGTTTTTGCAGAATAAAATCACTGAGTAAAATCCCAGGATTTGTTTAAGAATGAACAATGAGATGCAGGTAAATCCTTGTCTCTGATTGGCTATTCCGGCTCTGAGCATACATGTGATTAATCACATGAAAACCAGGGCTGCACAATTAATCGAAATTTTATCGAAATCCCAATATGGCCTAGTGCCATATTGTATTTGTGAAAAATTGCAATATTTGTTAAAGGTGAAATATGTGTCAAAATACCATTTTAAATTAAATATTGTGGTGCTACACATCATATTCTACAGACTTAAGAAAACATCTTTGTTTGGTTTGGATCCCTGAAAAAATCACATTCCCTCTAATATCACAAATTATGACTTTGTTGAATACTCGATTCTCGGTCAATCACAACGTTCTACGGTCTGTTATTTCTTTATAGCAGACCGTTGCTAAGTTCTGATGTCGGACTCTGGAGGACCGTTTTGGTATCAAATTATTGATTTTGAGTAAGTTGCCATGTAATAAGCAGGATAATGTACAGCTAGAGGGTCATTGTTATTAAATAAACCCGGACAGGGCGATGCGGCACTCCCTTACTCACATCGCAATTGCAATATCAGTTAAAATAATCAGAATTCGATATTTTTTCAAAATCGTGCAGCCCAAGTGAAAACATGTGAAAACAATACAAGCCCTGATTTTAACCCCGCTGACAACCTATGGGAGATTTTGGAGTGACAGTGAGGAACATTTTTTGGAAGAAAAGTAAAGTTCCTTGTATAAACTATGCCAAGGTGCATTGAAGCTGTTCTGACAGCTTGAGGTGACCCAGCACCTTAACTTTATGTTGGTTTTGTCACTCATCCGTATATCTGTCACAAATGTAACCGAGAACTCGGTGTAGTGGCACCAGCAAGGCCTTTAATTGCTTTCCATATGTCAGACATCTGGTCTTCACCATATTTTGCTTGACTGCTCAATACCAAAAAACTCCCCTGTCAAACTCTGCATTTCCTCTGAGATGCTTTTCCTCACCTACAAGGTGCACAAAAATTCAGCGACCGCACACCTGGCTGACCTGTTCGTCCCTCTCTGCCCGCCCAGTGGTCTTTGGCCTCCTCGACGGCCCCTCAGTCACCTCCACCTATCTCCACACCAGACACGCAGCAACGTGTTTGGAAACAGCGACAGACTGCTCCTAAACTTTGCACGTCTGCCAGTTGCTATGATACCGTCACCATTTTCCCAATCTTCAAAGCTTGCTCAGACACAACTGTGGCTTTTGTCTTTTTTTACAGAGTTACTTTCATTTGTTTGTAACCATGATGTTTTTTTTAAACAGCCTCCATTCCCACTTTGTGCGGTGCCCTTGAGTTTGGGCAAGGTATTTTTGAAAAAGAATATATTACCAAGCTCTAAATATAATGATGCCCCTGCCTGATCACCTCTGACCTCCACTTCTTCAAACTGTTTCTGGCTTCTTTCAAATTCCCAGCGCTCTTCTTCCCCTCCCGAGCCCATTCTCATAAAGCTGTCTCATTTACTTTCCTCCAGTCTGTCCTGTTCCAGTGGAGGCAGGTCATGGATATTGAGGTAATGTTATGTGAATGAATGTAAGCAGCATTTTAACACATTTAGCTGCAGGGAAATATACATCTCAGAACTGACCCGAATAGTAAATTGAAAGACGGCTGGAAATTCATAAAGGAATATGTTCGAGGTAATAAGTTGTCCATATTTTACCCTCTAGTGTATCAGGCTAGATTTTTATTTGATAAAACAAACCTTTAGAAAGTAGATTTTGAAGGAAAGTTTAAAATATTATTCAGTTATTCATATTAAATAGCCTACCATTTATCCACTCTGCCCTGTTACTATTTACAAAAATTAACAACTCCCCCACAGCTAAAAACCACAGAACCAAGACGTACTGATATACTGCCAGGGTTAACTCGAGAGATAATGAATAGGATGCCCATATTTTAGGGTGATACAGTCACACATGCCTCATATTAAAAAGATTCATATTTTCACCGAAATCTATTAGACTGGAGATGTGTTTTCACTAAATATATTCACTGTATTTGTTGTTTTTAATGGAGAAATACATTTAATTAATTCATCTACTTAATTTTTTATTTTCATAGGGATGAATACACAGCATAGGCCAATGCCACAGCATTTAAAGACTGAGCTGGTTTAGAACAATCATCCCTTTACACAGAAACACAACTAAATAGGAAAATACATGCAAAGCAATACAAACCACAAACTATGTTACAATAAAGTCATTCATTAGTCTACTATTAGTAAATTTATTGAAGTGGACAAAAATGTACACATGACAGTGGTGAGATATTATCAGGTCTCTATCCACAATTTGTATGATACTGTATATCATCTAAAGAGGCTTGATTACTGTAGAAGCTGCTTGTGGTCATAGACTGTGTATAAGAAGTGGACGTAGTCAACGTGACGTCACCCATTGGTTTGTGGACTGCGATTTTGAAGCCTCGAGTTCGGCATTTTGGCCGTCGCCATCTTGGTTTTTGGCCACCAAGTGACACGAGAGAGTGGCGCTAAGTACAACCGAACGCTGAATGAGACATTTTTAGGCGACCAAAAATTTTAATATTAACTTTCACAAACTGAAAACACACTGTGAAAGGGTTAAAGTTCTAAGACGAAAACACGGACAACACCCAGACCGGACAACGCCGTGGTAGCGACCTGTCAATCACAAGATAGCCAAACCCTAAAGCATACCCTGCTTTATGGTCTATTTCACTCTAAATGGGACCATAATTTACTAAATGAACATCATGCTGTACTGAAGAAGACTTGAAACTAGCGATTGAGACCATAAACTCATGTTTACAATGTTTACTGAGCTAATAAATCAAGTGAGAAGTAGGGTCATTTTCTCATAGACTTCTTTACAATCAGACTCCTTTTTGCAACCAGAGGAGTCGCCCCCTGCTGGCTGTTAGAAACAATGCAAGTTTAAGACACTTCTGCATTGGCTTCACTTGTCAGACCCCGGAGATGCCCTCTGGTTGTGTTCAAGAAGTTTCAAATAACTTAAATAGGAAAAGATCATTTGAATGCATAAAAATATTTGTAGCATAGAACCGTAAACAATCTCTGATGAGTCTAAATGTTCGTAAATTCACTTTTGCAAACTCGCTTTGTACCATTATTAACGTTTACATTTAATGTTGACATGTGACGCATAGAACAAATTAAAAAAATAAAATAAAATCCTTACCTGTGACAAAATATTCTAAACCTAAGATTCACTTACTAGGTTTTTCCAGAGCTTTCAACTGACTCTCCTAGCCTTCAATAGAAACTGGAGCTGAGACAGGGATATATACAGTATACGACCACCTGTTATCACATGACCAGAGTTCATTGCTTAGGTCTAGAAAACTCTGGCTTTAGAAATCTTAGTAAGTGATCCTTTAGTTTAGAATATTCTGTATATGTGTTCCCAAGATCAATATTGAACCTCCATTCTCAAATGAAATCCTTGTTATCCATACCCAACACCCTTAAGAAGAACTCACGAGAGCACAAATAAACTAGAATGGCACTCGGAGAGCGCAGTACTCCGCCCCCCTCTCCGTTCAGCTTGCGCCATCATCCACTTGTGTTTTTGTTTATGTTGAGATCAGCTGTACGTAGCGGAGCATCGTAAAACACTTCATTCAAACTGGACAGAAACAAAATAAAACTCACCTAAACCGTCGTTGTTACTCTTTCCAACAATCACCAAGTGTGCTTTGGTCGAACTCAACTGTAATTTCACAGAGTTTAATGTGAAAAAAACGCCGAATCTATAGTCGTCCATCGCGGACTTTTGGAGTAATACTGCAAACGGAAAAACCAACAAACCAACAAACCAACAAACCAACGCCGGTGAAAACATAACCTCCTTCCTAGGCCTTCGGCCTTGGCGGAGGTAACAATTGATAGTAAAATAAATGCCAATACATGTCAGACTTAATAAAACAAAATGTTTTTAAGTGAAACCCGCAGTGGCTTGAAATCAAGCATTAATTTTGCATAACATTATTGGGTTTAATTTGCAACGTGTCCAGTTCTTATTAGTCATTCAAGTCACACCCCCCCCCCCCCCCCCTCACACACACACACACACACACACACACACACACACACACACACACACACACACACACACACACACACACACACACACACACACACACACACACACACACACACAGCGAGTTATCTGGTTCCAATACACAGACTGACTGAGTGCTCACAGGTTGCAACTCTGAAGCCAATTTAGCTTCCAATTACCTGTGTATCCAGTACAATTACCACTGCATTTCTACCCGCAATCCATCTATTGCTCGCTATCACCAAAGCATCCTGTTATGGCTTCTCACCCAGAGAGAGACACATATAATTACAAACACACACACAGACATTTGAACACACAGTATTCATTTTGTAAGTGCACCTCAGATGGATATCTAACCTGACATGTGCATGGACATCTATCTCGAAGCTTCTAGCTACATCTGTTAGACAAATATCTCTCCTCTCAGTCTGTACTCTCCGTCCAACACACACACACACACACACCCACACACACTCACACACTCACACACTACTTGCCTAAACCTAACCTTACCCTAACCTTAAGGCCGTCCGTCGGACAGTTTGGGGCCGTCAGTGAGCGTCTGTCGGCCTAGTTTTTGTGGCGTGTACCGCACCGTCGGCTCTAGTCTGCACGTGTCGGAGGTTTTTTTCGGCCGATTCAGCATGTTGAATCGGCGTCGGAGCTCGTCAGTGAGAGAAATCACGCTGGTTGGCTGTTCAGCTTAAACGAATCAGTGCACGAGAAGAGAAACGGACATGAGGAAAGCAAGCCAACGAGCAAAGTCAAGAGGAAAAACACAGAAGGCTCTTCTCATTTTTCATCTTCATCACATCTGATCATTCCAATACAGGGATATTTTCCCAACCACATGGCCATCTGGAATGAGGCTAAGTGGTGAGTGAGAGTGGTGTGAAAATGGTCGGCAGACGCCGCTTTGTTTCATGTATGTATCATAACAACGGCTTGTATATCCGCAGTCCTCTGTTTTCCAGTTTCCCTTATTTAATGACAAATACAGGCTACCGCCACCTGCTGGTGTGGAGAGTTATTTCATCCCACGCAGGCGCAGAACGTACGTGGTAGTTGGCCGTCGGCTGAGGCGACGCAACAGGCGGCCTTCATCGCTGGTAGTTCTCTGATGTCGGGTTGGTGTGTCTGGGGCTTAAACCACGTCTTCACCCTAAAATGTAAGGATTTACATTATGGGGAAGTGTATTTTGGCGAGTCCCCACAATGTGACTGTGGAAACAGATTTATGTCCTCACAGCATGAGTAATACACACCCACACCCACACACACACACACACACACACACACACACACACACACACACAAAGTACCCCCGCTCTCTCTTCACACACACTCACAGTGCAGCAGCGAGATGACCTCGGCAGAGGTCTCTGTGATCGGGCTGAACGATGACACCAATCTGTGTTATCCTTGCAGAGGCAAACATTGGGACCGTGCCCTGTCTCTTTAACACCTGTTTGACTATGCTAATGACTTCTGTCCCGGTAATCAACACAATGGTGCTTACACACACACGCACACATACACACACACACACAGGCGCATGCAG
The DNA here is from genome assembly GCA_916701645.2 of Sebastolobus alascanus. Classification (NCBI taxonomy): domain Eukaryota; kingdom Metazoa; phylum Chordata; class Actinopteri; order Perciformes; family Sebastidae; genus Sebastolobus; species Sebastolobus alascanus. Next base: position 1,517,098 of record CAKAOJ020000032.1, read on the forward strand.
AGCTAATGAGCGGCTTCCTGCAGCTCGAGCTGTCATCGTGGTGGAGGGAGATAATGTCAATATTAACTGACCTGTCATAGCGGTGGAGTGCTGGGAGGATGCACACAATGGGAAAGTGGTTGCAGACAGAGAGAGACAGAGATTTTAAAGCACAGCTGTGGGACATTGACTAACAGCATCAATTGCTTATTCTCGCTGCTTTTAGAACTCTTGTTCCCATCAGCACAATGGCTGTTGTTTTTTTGTAAACTGCTCTTTCACCATCATGTAATTGCCGCAGGCTGCTGGATATGAATCAAGCTTCAACACAGCATGTGTGCCACACCTAGTCAGAGAGCGCAGTCCCCATCAATACCTCATGTAACCTCTGCTGCCTATAGAAACAAAAAGGGACAATACGAAGTCTCTGTTTCGAGGCTTCGGTTGTCGCCATGAGGTGATGTCAAGGCCACGCGGAGCCTACTGCGGAACTGCTCCTTCGCTGTGAAAAGAGCTCCGTGTGAGCGTCGTGCTATTGCATGCATTTGTGCACAGGAATTATCCCGGTCTCTTTCCTGACCTCGATAATGTGCCTCCTCTTGTTTTATGGAAAAATAATTACAGAGAAAGACACGACATTAAAAGCTACTAAACGGAATGAATAGAAGTCCGCTCTTCTAATCGAACGCACTTACAATGGCTTCGCCGGATGGTTTGCGAGTCTCTCTTTGTTTGTGTGTGTGTGTGTGTGTGTGTGTGTGTGTGAAACTTTGTGGTTTATTGTTTGGCTTCATTGTAGCCCAGGGTGATGCTGCATTCTTGCATTTCAGGCAGATGGAAACCTGATCCCCCAAAACCAGTGGCTCCACCTGTTATCCAAGCTACCTCCTGGGGCTAAAAGAGAGGGCGAGGGTGCACCGAGAAGAAAGAGCAGGAGCGGGGGTGAGCCGAGGGTAGCGGGAAGCCTTTCATGTGAAAAAAAAGGGAGCGAGTAAGGGAATGAAGAGGGAATTGTAAGGAGTTAGGTCACACCTGTAGCGGATTCAAAGAGACAGGGAGGGATGTGGGGATAAGTGTAACACCAGTGGGAGAAAGGGAGGATCGGCGTGGAGAGGGATCACTTTTTAGGGAGTCAAGCAGAGAGAAGGGGGTTTGAAAATCCCAGTCTAGGCTTTCATGGCCCTTTTATGGAAGGAGAATGAAGAAAAGTAAGTAGAGCGAAGCTATTGAAGTAAGAAAAGGGAAATATAACCCATGATTTCAGGGGCATTGTGTGGACTGAGCAGAGAGAAATACAAAACCAAAGGCTCCAGCTGCTCGCCAGTGGATGAGTCTGCGGGTCTATGATTTTTTTTTGTTTGTTTTACTTACTTTGTGTGTGTGTGTATGCTTGATCTCTCAGCTCCTGCCGTGTGTCATCCCTGCAGCAACAAAGCGGACAGTTGATCTGGAGCTCCGCCTCGTCTCACGCTGGCCAGCTCCTCGTGGGTCCGGGCCCTCGCAGCTGGTCCCCGAGAGCTGCGGCGCGGACTTCAGGGATCGCGCTCTGAAGCTCTTCCCATGTGCACCTGTAACCACACACAATTATCCAGCATCACACTGTGGAAGAGGAGGCACACTGTACATTATAACCAACACATAAAAGGAAAGCAAACACGAGGAGAACACATAAACAGAGCTCAAACTGCTCACAAGGTAAAAGGAGATGATGCAAAAACATAAACAACCACTTTAATGTGTGTTCATGCCTGTACTTGCATAAACAGGCCTGCGAGAGCACGTGTTCCCGCGCACATTTACACACCGGGACGCCCAAAGGCACTCACTCACGGCCCTTCCAGTCTATAGGGTGTGAACGGTGTTCCAGAGATCTCACAGAAAACCGATGCCATGCCCGGAGGGAAACACACCACAAGCTTTAATTTTCCTCTTTTTCATCTGTCTCTTCTTCACTGCTCTTTACTCATCCTCAAACCCACTTTCTTCTCTTACAACCAATTCCATCTCTACACCATATATATACATTTTCCTCCTCCCTGTAGGGATGACCATACACGCCAACCCTCCCGATTTTCCGAGAGACTCCCATTTTTCAATGCCCGGTTTCCTCCCGGGGTCACAATTCTCCTGCATTTCTCCCGGTCTTTGGCAATTTTCCACACCTTTTTTTTCCTTTTCGTTATCTCAACCTGTTTCTGGCACTGTACAGCGTGTATAAGCCATATGTTTCCTACCGGACTGCAATAGAGCGACACCAAATGTCTTTTCCCGGCGGACGAGAGCTTCTCGCGACACCACGGCGCGGTTTGAGCTGCGCTCGCCACACATCACAGCATTACGGTACATGTCCACAGGGGCGTTTTTTTTATCGTGAGGGATCGCCTCGCTTCCCAGCATTGGACGCTTGATGGGCTGCCACTAGACACTTGGCACTAGGCACCTGATTGGACGATTGCTTTCCCTCGTGGGCTGCTGCTCCCAGCTTTCAAACCGGAACCAACATGGCGGCTCGTTTGGAAACTTTCTTTTCATTAATAATTATTCATTAAGTAATGTAATTAATAATTTAATAACTTTCTCTTATATCACCAAAATAGTTCACCCAAATGTGTTCTGAAAACATCTTATGCGAGAAATAAGAGATGCAGTTGCTAAATCTGTCTTTATTTTTGATCGACAACGGTTAGTTTAAACGTTTCTCGGGAATTTCCAGAGGCGGCGAGTCGCGTCGGACACTCCTGATTTGCATAAAGTAGCCTAGACCTCAACTTTATGCAAATGAGGAGCGGCCGACTTGACGCCCCGTCTCTCGAATCGCGCCGCCACGCTACCAGAATGCATTGCACGGCTGCTTACATAGACAATGAATGGGAAGCGTGGAAAGGACGGAGGCTGTGGACATGTACCAAGCCAGTGGAAATGACACCACTGCGTTTTGATGCGTATCAAAACGCAGTGGTGCCATTGTCACATTGTGTCTGAAAGGACCTTCAGTGCGTGAGAGAAGAGAAAAAAGGAGAGTACTAAGAGAAAGAAATAATCATTCAGGGTCAAAAAATGAATGAATGACTGAATGAAAACTGATGAATATTAGCTTAGTTTATACCAGAGATTCACACAAGTTCATGCCAGAGGGGCGAATTATTCAGTTTTATTTCCTGAGAATTGAAAGTAAAATTAAAACTAGGCCTATTTAACAAAAAAATGCTGTTGCAGTGTATTTATTATTTTGTTATTTTCATTCTTTAAAAGTCACCAGAATGCAGGAAACAAAGCCTCTGAAACTCACATTTTTTCTGGGGGACGACCCACCGACCCCCCCCCCCCCCGCTTTGGTTTTTTTAAATCCTCCCTATTTCTGAGGTTTCAAGGTTGCCAATTAACGGGATGACAAACATAGAAACTCTTCATTTTCCTCCCCTCTTATCTCCGATACATTCGTCATACGTGATGATAATTAAAAAGTATAATTTTAAAGCGGCATAACATATGGCGCACATGTGTACACAGACAGGCACACGCTTAACGAGCAGGATGCAACATATAAAGTATGTGAGGTGTGAAAACGGAAGCATGTAAGCGTTCCTTTCGTGATTTAAAAATACCTTTACCGGCTTTATCCTCTCTGTAGGGTGCTTGCAGAGGAATACACATCAAAAAACACCTCAGAATAGAAACACAATACAATACGACAAAGACAAAGTGTGTCCTTGTGTCAGGAATAAATTCTCTCTATTGATGAGGAGGAGTAAGGAAAACTTTTTCTAAGGTCATATCAGCGCAGTTTAGTTGTTTTTGGTTTCTCAAAACGAGGATTTTGAATTCAGGACAGAGATAACTGGGATCAGACAGAAAGTTCCTCAGAGTCCTGGCCTTTAATAGCTGATCCAGGCCCATCAGTTTCACAGCTACTAATTTGTTTAGTGTTAATTACTGTGCAGGGCACGCTTTCCTGAGACCGGATCATTATATTGCTTCATTTTTTGTTTGGCTCCAGTCAATACGTTGACGCACATACTAGAGCTCCGAGACACTCCAGTATCAAGTTTTACAAGTGATTGATATGGATATTTGAATGAATACACTTGAAGTTTGACATTTTAACTCACTTTCTGGCAGAGTTAAAAGAGAGGATTTATGCCCCGCTCATGTCTGTACAGTGAATACGAAGCCAATGTGAGCAGCCGCTTAGCTTAGCTTTGCACCGACTCTGGAAACAGGGAAACCGCTAGCCTGTCTCCGTCCAACAGCTCCAAAATCCCCCTACTACCTCCTCTAAAGCTCACTAATTAACACATTATGTCTTGTTTGTTTATTCCGTACAAAGTGTATAAACGGCAATTTGCAGTTTAAGGGGGGGGGGGGTTATGTGCCAGACAATTTCTTGGCTTTGAGCAGTTGCCAGGCAACCAGCGGTGACTCCGGGAAGTTATTGGTCCCAGCCAAGAAATCATCCAGTAAATAACTCACAGTAAAAATGGCAAATTGTTCTTTTTACAAGTTAATTTTTGTACCAATTAACCCACTTGTGCCCGTAAGTAAAATTTGAAATTTCCTTTGGTGAAATGTTCTCTGGCTTGCCTAAGCACGTGTGTGCAGATGCGTTGATTCCATGTTTCACAACTCACAAATCAGATCAGCAACAGTATCCCATTGAAACTAATGGAGAATGGCTCCTCAGGCGAATGTTTTCACCTGCTGTATGACTTCTAATAGTTCTGTGCAACTTTTTTTTATATGGAATATGTAGATAGGAGCCCCTCAAATGTGTGTACTGAAAATAATAAAAAATCCCTACATGTTTACTGTTTATTCTAGGGCATTTTCTACCATGTTTGGAAAAAACAGTAGTCCCATGTGTCCAAAGATTAAATATAGTATGATGAGAAAATGGCTGTATCTCAGAAACTAAAAGGAGCACAGTCAAGTATTTGGTATCTATGAACTCATAACAAGTTGAATCTCAAAGATGTGCACACATATGCAGTGTAAAAACAATTTCACATGGAAAACATTTGATAAACACGCGTTTTTCCTAATTTTTCAAAAATCCTGACTTTGACCATTAATAAAAGTGTGATTTTTCATGTGATCAAAAAAAATCCAAGTTTTACAGTTAGATACTTGCCCAAAGTATGTCCGTACCAAATTTCAAGATTTTGGACCAATCAAAACAAATGTTGTGGCATTTTTCATTATCATACTAAATATAGTCTTTGGGCACAAATGGGTTAAACAAACAAGATGTAACGTGTTTATCAGTGACTTTTAGAGGTGCTGGTAGACATATTTCATTACCATTGGACAGGGCCAGGCTAGCAGTTGCCCCCTGTTTCCAGTGTTTGTGCTAAGCTAAGCTAACCTTCATATTTACCACACAGACGTCAGAATTGTATTGATCTTCTTATCTAAATCTCCGCCCGAAAGCGAATAAGCTAATTTCCCCAAATATGATATAACACTTCTTTTAATCCAACACTTGTATGTGTGTGTGTGTGTGTGAGGAGACAAAGAGGAATGTGTGCACTTTTTTTCCGTCACGCATGAAGGCATGACTTCAGGGTTACACCACAGACCAACTGACACACACATATGTACACTGAACATGCATGCACCTGGCCGAGCTGGTCACTGGTGCATGTGCACCCCTTGACATGCTTCCTACATGCACATCTGTCACAGATGCACACATCACAGCACCTTGTCTCCTGTTTCTGCCCTCTATGTGTCTCCTACTCGCTCTGCTGAAACACACACATGCTGCCTTCACTGCAGTTGTCAGAAATAAATCAGCTGGGAGTTGAGCGCATGTCAAAGACCCAACAAAGTGAGCAATACGGATCAACAAGGAAAGAGACAGTTTTCAGTTATATCCGAGCTGCCGATATATGACATATGCAAGAGGGCGCATTGGAAAACATCTCGACAAGAGGTGGTTATGAGGGCATATTTTATTATATGTTATTATTCTGTATAGCGTTCAGTTAGATTCACTAAACACTTGCTGCATTTCATTCTGTCATCGAAGCACGATGCATCTATCTGAACAGAACTTTTTATTATTCTTTCTGCTTAACCAAAATCCTTGAATGCACAACAAGTTATATTTAGGATCTATCTCTTTTCACTGTACTCTGAGATGAGAGCTTATGAGATCTTGAAGGCAGCCACACAAAAAAAAGGGAATGAAATGATGAGAGTGACACATGGGTCCTATTCTGAAGATGTGCAGGAGGCAAAGCTGTGTGAGAAAAAACAAGGGGTAAAGTTACAAGGTGGGGACATCTTCATTTCTTATCTCCTCTACCTCTTGTCTCCCATTGGACCACAGAGCCACACTGCCCCCCTCAGGCCGGCCAATCCTCCATCCATCTCTGTAGAAATGTGTCTCCTTAAAACAAAGTTTAAAAATTATGGGTGCATAGAGAGAGAGAGACCATGTGTGAGTGTTTTGTGGCTACTTGTATTAATCATAACTTTAGGATAAAAAACGTAACACCGTCACATTGTAGGGACCACCAGCCTCTAGGGAATGTGAATGTGAAGTGTGTGTGTGTGTGTGTGTGTGTGTGTGTGTGTGTGTGTGTGTGTGTGTGTGTGTGCGTGTGCGTGTGTGTGTGTGTGTGTGTGTGTTGTGTTTCGGGTTACCACCGCACAACCAGGTCACAGGAACCAATCAGAGCCCGTGCTCGGAGGATGACCTGACCCTGAAAGATCACCATGCGTGGGATGGCTGGCTGGCTGGCTGACAGCTAGAGTGGATTTCCCACACAACCTAACACTTTATTACTCACACACACACACATTTGTGCACACACATATGCACACACATCCAAATTAGCTGCCAACCGCAGCTGAACACCTGCCCTCTCACCCAGGAGGAGATCTGATTGGCTTTGGTTTTTACAAGCATTTAGGTTTAACGTGCAGCTGGAGAGTGGCGTGTGTGTGTGTGTGTGTGTGTGTGTGTGTGTGTGTGTGTGTGTGTGTGTGTGTGTGTGTGTGTGTGTGTGTGTGTGTGTGTGTGTGTGTGTGTGTGTGTGTGTGTGTGTGTGTGTGTGTGTGTGTGTGTTTGTGTGTGTGTGTGTGTGTGTGGTCTCAGCTGCACTGGTAGAGAAGTAATTCAATTGAAAACACTTTATCTCACTATACATCATTCTCTCCCTTTTACCCTCCTCGCTTTTGCATTCAACGTGTCTCGCTCTCCTAACAGGTTACAGGCTTCAAACGAGGATCAAAGACCCAGCTGGTCTTCATTCTAGCCGTTCAATCAGAGACTCATTTACACCTGGGATGCAGTTAGATTGTTGGTAGAAGAAGAAACAAAGAGAGATGTGGAGCTAGAGGACCAGCAGCTCACTTAAGTGGCCACTTAAGCATCCATGTGCTCACTTCTTCTCTACAGAATCCATGTAGACATTATACTGTAGATGTTGTTCCATCTCACTATAGGCCTTTTTCATAGAGGACATATCACAGTAGGTATGGAGGATGAAACCTGCCAAAATAAAAAATAAATAAAAAATAAATGCAAAAATAAATAGATAAATAAAAAATGACAAAAAAAAAAAAAGAAAATCATCGAATTAAATGCATAAATATATAAAAAGAAAAATTAAACATAAGAGTAAATAAATAAGGGAATTAATACAAAGACAAATAAATAAAGAGGCATATTAAAATAGGAATATAATTTTAGGTCATATTTTATCAATTAAGTAATGGCTACATTTATTTTTAATATTATTTTTGCTACATTTAAAGCAGCAGTGAGTAGAAATGGAGCAAATATGTTAAAAAAAAGTTATTTTTATAAAACGCTACATACTGACAGTAGTGCATGAGACCGATGATCCGAAAAAAAATCATGTGCCTCTGTGTCCTCCGGTGCTCCTAATGGCATCTGCAAGATTTAAGAGACCGGAGGAAAACAACCAATCAGAGCCAAGCTGGAGCCTGCCGTCTCTGAGCAGCTGTCAATCAGTCGCGAACTCCGATCAAACGGTCAAACTAGGCAGCGACCTCAAATGTTTTCAGAAAAAACTTGTAGTGTACTGTTTAACTGTAAAATGAAAAACTTCGTGACCCGGCAGCAACGTTGAGGAAATACCAAGCACCGCCGACCAGCCGGAGGAAACTTTCTAATTTTACAGCTAAACAGTACACTACAAGATGTTTCTGAAAACATTTGAGGTGAGAAATAGGCATTACAGTAACAGAATATTGATTCATATTTCATCAGCGCTGTCTAGTTTGACGGTTTGATCAGAGTTCGCAAGTGACTGACAGCTGCCTCCGTTGAATGAACAGCCAATAGGAACGCTCTCTCTCTGAAATGACCTGTGATTGGCTAAAGTCTCTCATCAAGGGATTGAGAGATTAGATTTTTTAAAGCCTGAAAACAGAGCCATGAGGAGGTGCAGAAGTCTAGTTATCTCCCAGAACACTTGAATTACAATATGCTGAAAGGTTATTATGGAATTTTTGCCCAAGATGCCAAAAACATTCTGCCTACCCTCGCTTTAATGACATATTTATTTAGTCATTTATTTATTGATTTGATCTGGCAGGTTCCGTACTCCACAAGTAGGACAGTCACCGGTGTGAATAAGAAAATGTATGACTCAGGGTCCTACTATGACGATACCAATACGATGCCTAAGGTCAAAATGTTTGCTGGGAAAAAGGCCTGTAGCTCTTTCTCAACATGCTCTCTGCGATGTGTTGTGTAACTAAAGGCAAAAGTCAAAAACAAGTGCGCACGAAAGCAGAAGAGATAAAGATCTCAAAAGTTGTCAGTCAAGTAAACATGGTGACTTCTCTGGAGTTCTGCGGAAAACAAACAGCTGTGTTTTCACTGATTGCATAACGACAAAAGAAGTCTCTGGGTTGAGCTTATTAAGCAAATTGGGTATCGTCCATGACATGATGTGACAGATCCACATTAAATACAGTTGGTTTGTCAAAGCCATTTGTCAAAATTTTATTTCACTCAGTTAAGATGGGCCACCGACTCACGCAGCAACCCCTGGGCTCATGTTACCTTAAAGGGGACATATCATGCTCATTTTGAGGTTCATACTTTGGGTTTCTACAAGAACATGTTTACATGCTTTTTTAGAATTACCGCCTGGTGGTTGTACGCCTCCGCCAACCTCTGAAGTTGTAGTTTACATCCATGTCTGTCCAAAATGTCATTGCTTCATCATTTTATCCTGTTAGACATTTCTGTTAAATTGTCATGATTAGCATACGAATCCTTGAAATATTAATATTATGTTTTGTGAGGTCACAGTGACGTTTGACCACCAAAACTGGTTCATCCTTGAGTCCAAATGAATGTTTGAATGAAATTCGCTCAAGGCGTTCCTGAGATATCGCTTTCACAAGAATGGGACGGACGTGAGGTCACAGTGAACTTTGACCTCCAAAATCTAATCAGTTCATCCTTGAGTGCAGGTGGACATTTGTGCCAAATTTGAAGACATTTCCTACAGGTGTTCCTGAGATAGCGCTTTCACGAGAATGGGATGGACGGACGTACAGAAGTACAGACGGACGGACAACCTGAAAACATAATGCCTCTGGCCACGGTTGTCGCTGGCGCAGAGGCATAAAAACACAATATTTTTCTCATACTGTCTTTCTGAATATACCTGTATTCACCCTCTGTCTGAGACGCTCCATTATAGCGCCTGTCTCTTTAAGACTCCCTCCTGAAAAAGCCCAGTGTGCTCTGATTGGCTTGTGAGAAAAACATGGTTTACCTTTGCAAAGGTAGTTCTCAGGCCACGGGCGATATATTCTAATGAGCCTGCATGTGACATAGGAAGGGGAGCCAAATCTGAATGGCTTGTTGAATCACATGTTTTCTGATCCAGACAGCTCAAAAAAAACTGACTGGGTTGTCTTATTTCACAGTTTGTAGGTTGGTAGCAATCAAGATACCCAAATGTATGAACACAAGCACTGACAAAGTGAGTTTCTCATGATATGTCCCCTTTAAATGAAAACAATGCCCATGAGTTGTGCTCAGTGAGGTTTACAGATGTTAAACTTGGGGGAAAGAGACCAATGGTAATGGATCTGTACTCAGTATTGACAGATAGCCCGAGGAAACACAATCAGTATTGGGAAAGAAAAAGTTTGATCGATGCATCCCTAAACTCAAGAAGGGAGGGAGTGAATCAACAGCAACGCAGACTTTAGAAGATGGGTGAGGGTTTAAAGGAAAACCCCACATAAAGTGTCTTAGTAAGGTGAAGCCAGATGGGCCTAGTCTGTGGAGCTGTACTGGAGGGAGGAGCGCCATTCCTCTAAAAGACAATCCCTTATTTGGTGTTTTGATTATGGTATGGAAGGTGTTCATCAGACTGTTTTCTGAGCTGGTGACTCTGAAGGCTAGAATATGATTCACATAATTTTCATACTCAGCATTTAGTGTCCCCTTGTGTCCTGTGAATGGGTGATTTGCAATCCAAGAAGGATGATTGAAATGTATAATCATAGAATAAAAAGGATGACTCAGAATAAATTTGTATTGATTTAGCATTCAAACCATGCTAGTAAAAGCACATCCATTTATTCAGACTTTTCCTTTAATTTGTCGCCAGTCAATAGATGTCAATACATTGTTGTAATTTACTATTTTCTGTGGCCCGCCATGACAGAATTTTTTTTTAACAGTAATTTAACAGACAATATTTACAATATACAATATTAGCCTCTTCTACACACATTACATTACTCACTGGCCGTGTCATTTTCATCATGTCATCGTTGATCATTACTCCTGCTTAAGTGTAACTAACTGTATTCTGTTTCAAGCTTTCTCCTCCACCTTTGGACCCCACTTCTCTGCGCTGCATGTGGGTGTGATGTATGGTGCTACGGTATGTATTACAAAGTGCCGAGGGAAAGTGATGGAGGGGCATGTTTAGATGATTAATGAAACGGGGCGCAGGATTAAGAGCCACTGACACAAGGCAAGGAGAGGACGTGTGAGTTTATGTAACACTGTGAGGCTGCAGGGTTCATGCTAGCATGAAAATACGTTGTATTAGTTCTGATATGATAAAGTGAAATAATGCTGTAATATCCAATGGTATACCCTAATAAGTTGTGTTTCCCATAGCAGAGATTTGATTCCTTGTTGTCAATCGCTGGTTCCCAACCTGGGGACAGAACCCCCCCAGTGGTAAAAAAAAACCCTGTCTCCTAGAAACAACGTTTATACTAGGGCTGTCAATCCATTAAAATATTTAATCGCGATTAATCGCACATTTTTCATCTGATCAAAATGTACCTAAAAGGGAGATTTGTCAAGTATTTAATACTCGTATCAACATGGGAGTGGGCAAATATGCTTGCTTTATCAAAATGTATGTATATATTTATTATTGGAAATCAACACAAAACAATGACAGATATTGTCCAGAAACCAGAAAGGTACTGCATTTAGCATACAAAATATGCTCAAATCATAACATGGCAAACTAAAGCCTAAACAGGCAACAACAGCTGTCAGTGTGCGGAATTTGTCCAAAACTGCATGTGATTATCATAAAGTGGGCATGTCTGTAAAGGGGAGACTCGTGTGTACCCATAGAACCCATTTTCATTCACATATATTGAGGGTCAGGGGTAAAGGAACCCCTTTGAAAATGGCCATGCCAGTTTTCCTCGCCAAAATTTAGCGTAAGTTTGGAGCGTTATTTAACCTCTTTGGTGACAAGCTAGTATGACATGGTTGGTACCATTGGATTCCTTAGATTTTTTAGTTTCATATGAAACCAGTATCTTCACTCTAGCTTTAAAACTGAGCCTGCTACAACCTAAAGTTGCGTTAAAACGAATTAGTGTTAACATGTTATTATCGCGTTAACTTTGAAAGACCTAGTTTATATATTACACATTTGTTTTTGCAAATTATACTTTGGAGGAAACTTAATTGTTTTCTGTGAACTTTGAGTGACTGAACATAACCATAACATTTTTTGAGATTATGTTGTAGTTGCAGATATTGGAGCGGAAACAAATGTAATACATGTCAATAAACATTTTGCAACTTGTTCACCTCATGGATTCTAAAAAACAACAACAATGAACCGAGGTAGCCCTTAGGGTTAGGGTTCAACATGTTTCACCTTGAGAAGCATGTAAGCGGCATACGATGCAGAGTTTAAGCCCTCTGGTGTTGATATGCGGTTCAGGCATTGGTTACATTAAGGCGTGGCAGCTTACTGCACTATAATGAGTGATAATGGCTCAGATTAAAGACCTTTCAAATACATATAACGTTGAGAAGAAAGATTTCCTTGGATATCTCCCGGTTAGAGACTACTGTGTAAACAAACGGAGGATAGTGAACCTAACCTGGTCAATATAGCCATTGGTGCATAAGATTAAAGATATCACATGTCTAATATCACGAGGATACAATAGAGTACAAAACTCCAAACTACTTGATGGTTTATGTCACACAGAAATGGGAGAAGGAATCAGGCCTGGAGATATCTGAAGATGACTGGAATGATGTATGGGAAAGCCAAGCCAAGCTCCATATACAGTAATGCGATATTTGTGACTCCAACATCTAAATGTACTCAAAGAGGTTATTAGGGACAGGATGAAAGCTGGATGCATTGTGGTATTAAAAAAAATAGGTGACCATTTTCATATTTTCTGGGCTTGCTCTCTACTTTTTTTTCCATACTGGCAAGAGATGCAAAAGAAATTATGCAACTTTCTGGAATACAAGTTGATTGCTCTTTTGTCACATTATACCTGGACAAAATCCCAGAGAAACTCATGACTCAGGATGAATACCTCTTTAAAATACTCTGGGCTGCCACCAAGAAAGCCATTACATAGATATGGCTGCAACAAAACTCTCCGTCAAAGGCCGACTGGGCTGCAGTTGTCAATGAAATATGATCGATAAGTAAAATACCGGAACAAATGGACTACACGTATGTGCCAATAAGATTTAATCCATTACAGGTGTCATATAAAGACTCTTCCTGTACAAGTATAATGTCGCCCATGTAAACCCCTTCGTTTTGCCTGAAAATGTCGATAAAAATAAAGTTGTTATCGGTCATTCATCATGATTTGCAATGGTGCTGCCTTGGTGGAGTTAGTGTTATATTTTCTATGTGTAAAAAGTTGCATTTGGTCAAAAAACAAGATTTTGCATATGACCCCCAAAAAAGCTGGAACCGGCCCTGCTAGCTGGTGCATCTTAAAGTTGGAGGAGCTGCTGGACAAGGTGCTCCTGTCATGGGGAGAGGAGCAGCATGTTTCTACGGACAAGATATGTTGGTCTGGCATTTATGTCCCGTGAAGTTTGTTCCTTTCTGTATGCATGTTTTGCATAATCAATAAAAATTGGATCACAAAAAAATAAAAGTCAAGTTGCAAAAAAAGGACAATGTTTCCTCATTATGATGATAAAAAAAACATGTAATCCAGACGGCATTACGTTTCTCTCAAATGTATTTGACTATTTGTAGTATATAAACTTATTTTTAAGAAGACAGGGTTGCCACAAGATAAATCTGAAGGGTCGCAAGATGATTAACACGATATAAAAGAAGAAAAAAAACGTTTAGTTCTGCTGCACAAAACTATATTGATTTTTTCTCTCTTGAGAAATGTGAGGTAAAACCTCCTCGGGCCTCGAAAACAATGTCTAAATGTAAGAATCTGAAAATGCAAAACAATGTCAATTACTGTTTTACATAATTGACATCAAGTACACTTTTAAGGGCAATCATCATAAACAGCATTTTTTCTCTCTTTGTCTCTTTTTCTTCTATGAAAAATGAGAAAAACACTGGAAATAGTAATATAATACATACTTCTTAATGTTTCATCAAGATGTACTTATAGGAACATTCCTCACTCACTTCACATGTTTGTTCTCACACACACACACACACACACACACACTGAGTCTCTATCTTTGTTTTTCCATTTAGCTATTAAGGATATCTTGTGTTTGAAGTAATGAAAAGCTTTTTGTGTTTTACTCTGTGTGTGTGTGTGTGTGTGTGTGTGTGTGTGTGTGTGTGTGTGTGTGTGTGTGTGTGTGTGTGTGTGTGTGTGTGTGTGCGTGAAATGAACTTCTTGTCTCCAGGGAGACGCGGCCTGCTGACAGAGATTAGTTTACATCATCCCCTTTCAATCTTCTCTGTTATTGTAGCATTGTACTCTCTGCTGTAACACGCGCACGCACGCAAGCACGCACGCACGCACGCACGCACACACACACATACACATACACGCACACGCTGATAAATACACTCTTTACACTTGGAGTATTGAGCGAGAAAGGCAAGACAGATAGAGTCAGATTTACTATACATCTTTCCATTTGTAGACAGTAGAAAATCCTAAATTAAGAAAAGCCTTGATTATTAACAGCCTACTTTAGCTATAGAGAACGGTCGGCCTAGACAAAGCTGGCTGCCAGAGGAGCAGAGACTCCCAGTGCTCCCAGTGGGACAAAGAGAACTACATTTCCTCACCTCATGCCCCAAATACCAGGCTCTGAGAAATGAACACTTTCCCAATATAACAAACATATACTGTACCCTGAATTTGAAAACATAACAGACAGAGAAACTCCCATATTTACTTGGGGAAATTCAGCAAAATGTATCACCTCATGTCATGACCTGAGGACAAGCACAACTTGCAACTTTTAGGTTGTAGCGGGCTCAGTTTTAAAGCTAGATTGAAGATACTGGGATCATATAAAAACTAGATAAATAGAAACTAGAAAACCTAAAGAATCCATTGGTACAAACCATGTCATACTAGCTTGTATGCGAAGGAGGCTAAATATTGGCGAGGAAAAACTGGCATGGCCATTTTCAAAGGGGTCCCTTGACCTCTGACCTCGATATGTGAATGAAAATGGGTTCTATGGGTACCCACGAGTCTCCCCTTTATAGACATGCCCACTTTATGATAATCACATGCAGTTTTGGACAAGTCAGCACACTGACAGCTGTTGTTGCCTGTTGGGCTGCAGTTTGCCATGTTATGATTTGAGCACATATTTTTTATGCCAAATGCAGTACCTGTGAGAGTTTCTGGACAATATTTGTCATTGTTTTGTGTTGTTAATTGATTTCCAATAATAAATATATACATACATTTGTATAAAGCAAGCATATTTGCCCACTCCCATGATGATAAGAGTATTAAATACTTGACAAATCTCCCTTTAAAGTGGTAGTAGGCAACAATTTTTTGGCATAATTTGGCAAAAAATCAATAATTACCTTTCAGCATATTGTAATTAAAGTGGTCTGAGAGAAACAAGACTTCTGCTCCTCATAATGGCTCTGTATTCAGGCTTTAGAAAAATCTAGCCCGTGACGGCAGAGGCCACAGAGGTCAGAGGTCACAGGTTATTTCAGAGAGAGATAGCGTTCCTATTGACTGTGCTCCGGTCATGTGACCAGAACTTGGCTTCCTTCAACAGATTTTACAATGGTGGCCGCGTCACAAACTTTCTAATTTTACAGCTAAACAGTACACTACAAGATGATTCTGAGAACATTTGAGGTGAGAAATAGGCATTACAGTAACAGAATATTGATTCATATTTGATCAGCGCTGCCTAGTTTGACCGTTTGGTCGGAGATTGCGAGTGATTGACAGCCGGCTCTCATAGACGGCAGCTGGCAGAGGACCTTGTTTTCCTCTAGTTAGTGAAATCCTTCAGATGCCGTTAGGAGCACCGGAGGACACAGTAGGACTCAGAGGAAAATGATTTTTTTTAGGTTACCTGTTTTTTAACAGGTAACCTAAGATTAATTTGCGATTAATCGTGATTAACTATGGACAATCGTGATAAATCACGATTAAATATTTTAATCGATTGACAGCCCTAGTTGCTATACACAATTTTGCTATTATAATTCTGTAAAGAGTGATGGAGAGTCTAATGTAGAAGCGAAATACACAACCACCAAGACCCTCCACTGTCCAGGTATTGACACACACACACACACACACAGAGAGAGAGAGAGAGATGTCCTTTTAATGAGACATTTGTGTCAGCGTAGACAAACAGTGGTGTAGTGTAACGCAGGTGTTTGTAGCTGCTATGGTTAATTTCAAATTTGTACTTCCCTGCATGTGTGTGTGTGTGTGTGTGTGTTAATGAGGGTGCAGGGCAGATCACGACACACCGTCCTGCTTTAACCTCACAGTCTGAGTGTGTGTGTGTTCTGTATGTGCATTTTTGTCACGTAACCGGATTTGTTTTTTTCACCGTTGCTGGAGGCACCGTGTCATACCTCGTTTATGGATTACTGTTGAAACATTAACAAGTTCTGCTAAAACAAAAAAAACATGGAGCACATGGAGTTCCCCTTTGATTTGTAGAGTAGCTGTCAAGAGCTATTGATCTCTGATTAGCTGATTCATCACCGTCTACTGATCCACTGCCTTGTAGCTCAACAAGCCACAACACTACAACACTGCAGAACTGCATTACCAAGAGCCAGTGCAGCATTTTCGCACACAGAAATGGCATGATTGCACATTATAAATGTAGTCTTGAAGAGGCAAATCTCTTCAGCATGCCACAAGAGAAAAGCAAAGACATAATTTTGTGCAGCAGAAATATGTTTTCTTCCTTTTTCCTATCTTGTTTATCATGTTGTGACCCAATTGAATTTATCTTGTGACCACTTGCAGAGTCTTGACCTCCAGGTTGGGAAGCACTGCTCAGCCAACAGCTTGCACAGCATGTACAAATGTGCAACATTTGGAGACACAAATCATGTACAAGAATGAAAACATTTGAGGGTACAAACTATTAATCTATAACACAAAGTAGGAATACTAATTCATGTGCACAAATTATTAAACTAAGAATCTTCGGCAACGTTAGCGGCTCTGTGAGGCCGTACCGCTCATTCCAAAGAAAGAATATTAGAACTGATGATGGTGGTGGATGAGAAGTCAGGGGCTCACCCTGAACAACATTAAAGTCTGTACAAAGTTTCATGGTAATCCAATCAATATTTGTTAAGATATTTCAGTCTGCACTAACGTGGTGGGCCGACTGACTGATTAATAAACCAAAATCACCATAAACATGAAACCTCGATACCTGCCGAACCTGTACAAACCATTTATGAACACATGATTTTGAGCTGAAACCACACACACTATTGTACCTCACAGACCTGCACATTTTTTCCTTCTCTCTCAACTTGTTTGAACAAGAAATAGGCCAATTTTGCACAAACACTCACCTACACTCAGTTGCCAGTTTATTTGGTACACCTAGCTTATTCGTGACTGTATCATCTGCTGCTTGGGAGACAGTCCTGGATGCTCCCTATAGAAAAATTAGGGAAGCAGCTGTGCGCGGCTCTTTATCGTAGATGGGAAAGTTAACCAGGCGTGCACCTGCCAAATCAACCAGTTAGTCCTAATCCTTGAAGTCTTTTCTCCTTTACTGTGAAAGGTAAGAACAGAAGGAGTGGATCTTGTATGCGCTGTCTTTCGTCAAGGTTGAAAGGAGTAAACAAGTTTGCCGTCTTGGTTCGGACTACGGAGCCTTCGAGTTGTTGTGTTATAATCCTCATAAATATGGGCGCGACTCAACCCGTTCCGCACAATGTGATTGGTTGATGCTTTTATTCCCGGTTCGAAAACTCAGAAAAATCGACCTTGTTCCGGTAAAAATTGTCACTGTTTGGCAGCGTAATATTTGCGTTCTGTGTGAAAGTATTCATGACAGTTCATAAAATATATATTGACGTGCGCACGAAGAAAAAACTAAAATACGAATATGATAATTTTTACTGAATAGAACATAAGCGCATCATAATGTAATCAATGGCACCTCCTGTTTTGAAATCGGCAGAACGAGAGCTAGTTAACGTTAGCTGTTAGCAGCCGGTCCTGCACGGAGCTAACAGCTAACGTTAACTAGCTCTCGTGTTGTCGATTTCAACACGGATTTGTTGTTCACAATGTAGCATGATGAGAGAAAAAATAGGGTGCGTCCCGTGGACGCTTCGATAGTAGGTTTACTGTGTCCTAAACACATTTTCTATCGTCCCTGGAACAACGGGACGCCGTTAGTCTCGAGCCCTTGGTACCAATTTATCGGTTCTCGCCTGAGCAAGAGGACAGATTGACATGCAGCGGGGAGAGATGCGTAAGAAAACAAATTACAGACAACCTGAGAAATATTGACAGCAGATGTGAATGTTATTGATCTCTGTTGGTGCAGATGCTGCTCTGTTTAATTATAACCTCAACCTGAAATGCTGCCACAAACTTTTTTCCACAGTGGAGGAGGTTCAAATGACACAATTCATGAAACTCAGCACAGCGTATTCTCTGCAGAGATACTCTTTAATGATCAGAAAGAGGAGATAATCAATCACAGAGTCCACTGCACCATTAACTCTCATTCACCTTTATCATTCCCGAACTATCACTAGCCCAAAACCTGCTCCAGTTAAAAGCCCGGCCTCACCCGTGCTTCATAAAGTAGCCTGGATGAGCGTGTCTTTGAACAAAAGTGGATGGAGCATGTGTGTGTGTACCGCTGTGCCTCTCAGTGTGTGACAAAGCCCCGTGGAGACGCACAGTGCACTTTCACACGGCAACAGGGTGGTAATAGAACAGAGGTGACTCTATTCCATCTCTCCCTGCTGATCAAAGCCTCTTTCACTTCTCCTCCTCTTTTAAAACCCTGATCCAGCTCATCCTGCATGTCTGTTCTCTGGCCGTCCTATACGTTTCCCTCTCTCTGCCCCTCCTCCAGTTGCATACATATTTATTATCTCGCTAACCACAGAAGAGCTGCTGTGTGCGTCTGTGTGAGTGCAGCCTCACTGTGGACATTCATTTCTGAGAGTGACATTTACTGGTAATTATACCTTGGATCAAAAGTTTCATTCTTCCGGTTGCCGAACTGCACACCTTTCATCTTTTTCTATACTGTGACTTATAACGATGCCTGAAAATACCTTTGCATTGAAGTCGAATTGCTGTATGTGCACAAGCACTGAGCAAGTGAGTTTTCCATGCTAGGCCCCCTTTAAAGCTGTTTTGTTGTTTGTGTTGTTTTTCTGTGATCGCTAGCTATCTGAGGCTAATGTGTTGCTGATACAACATTCTAATTAAGAGTTATGACTTTTACTCTTGTGTTTATGTTTACTAGCTTAATTACTGTTTTACTTCCTCTGGGGACCTAATGTTGATCTTTAATTTAAAAATAAATTTAAAATTATTATTTTTATCATGTGAATATCATCCCCGTCAATATAAATGTAAGCATGCTGTATACACTGTACAGTATATACTGTAATATCCACCTACCTCATGTATATAAAGCAACCTGTTACATTAATCTTCCCATATTTATTCCAGCACCCTTTGCACTCTGCACCATTGCACTATTGTCCTATAAATTAAATGTTTATGTTTACCTTGTTCAGCAATGTCTATTTCTGTGTATGTACACTGAAAGCAACGAAAAAACATCAAAATCCATGTACAGTACGTGTACACATACTTGGTCAATAAAGCTGATTCAGATACTGATTCTGAAACCTGTATTGGGGGCGTGTTTAGCGTTAGCTCGCTGAGTAGCTGTGCCCATTTGTGTCAATTAAATGGCCTTACCATAGAAATAAAATAGGAGTAGAAGGGTCATTGAAATGCTTGGTGTGGTAATTTGACTAGTACAAAAGAAAATGGCGCTTGTTGTTAGTTGTTATGGTGACAACAGAACACACGTCAGTGGAGCCGTAAAGTCTGTGGTCGCAGCACAGCTCGCCGCGAAGAGAACAAACGCAGCTCCCGGAGGCCAGTCTCCCACAAAATAACATTCCCATACAAATTAACTGCATAACCAAAATACGTTATGAGGATTACGGTCGCCGTTTTAAACAGTTTTAAACACATGATTAACATTGTAAATTGAAATAAAAGAAAACAAAACCGCAACGAAACTACTTATTTAGGCAACATAACTACTGGATTAGGTTTAGAAAAAAAACATCATAGTTTGGCTTAAAATGACGATGTTTCACACGGGACACAAACAGCGGTGTTTGTTGCAAGCTAGCTTGCTAATTCCACCATGCTTCAACGCCTCACTCGTTACAGAAAATGAGCCAAACAAAGTCACTCATCTGGCGATAGCAATGTGCTTTCCTCTGCTGTGTGGATGAAAAATTAAATTGTTAAATTTTGCTTGTTTACTCTGGCTATCTGTGCTTCGTAACGTTACTACTCAACTGCTCGTTTTAGTTGTTACTGCAAAACCTCATCTCAGGGAGTCGGCGACTTGCCGGAAGTCAGTTTAGTTTGTACGGAAGTCAGCCTGCTACAACGGTCGCTATGGCAATGGTATACATAAAAATGGCCGCCGCTCTGACCATCCTGCTACATTGATTTGAATGGGAATGTCTGTTCTACTCCTAAAACTCTAGTAAAAAGTATATACTTATACTTTTTGGATCCATCGATTGGATGCCTTAAAGTATCCTGGTCTTAATGATGATATAGACTTTACATGCTTTCTGTGAATAAGAAATATTTATATATATTTGTCTTCTTTCTGTATGGGCTCCCATGTTTGTTTTGCAGCCTCGGTTGAAAAGTAGAAGTAGTTTCATTGATGATGGACATAAATTACTTGTTTCTGTGTTATTCCTTTGTGATATTTTGTAATATTTTGTAATACTATGGTGATCATGTGATTGCCTCCCATTGGTTGTTGATACCATATAGGTGAGGCCACATCCGCTTTGTCTGTTTTTTTTTTTTAAATCCCTGACGAAGACCTACAGTGGTCGAAACATGTTGGCTTTTTTAAATGATTTAGCCACTACAATAAAGGCTTTTTAATATAGTTCCTTCCTCGTTGCCACTTGTTTTAGTATTTTGTAGTGCCTGGATTGCCTTCCTATCTATCCTGATTTTTTTCCCCGTTTTCCAACAGCACCCGACACGTTTTGTCTTACGGTTGAATACACAGAGCAATCAGTTATCTCTCTTTCCAATTAGAAATATACATTTGCAAAATTGAAATGCATGGTAAAACTCTTATGTGAGCAAAATAAGATCAGGGCACTACAACAGCAAGTGTTCAATTTCTACCGTGGAGTGAAAGAGGACAGCATGATAAGGTAACAGTGATTACAGGCCACAGGCTAAAAACATGCGTCTGTGCTGTATAAAGTCACAGTTACTCTAATGTTGTATCGTCACCGATAATGAGTCATACAAAACATGCACACTCACAAACACCCCTTCAATGATGGCACCAGGGCAAAAACCCTGTCTTTTTTTGGTAAATAGTGAAATGATTCTGATTCTGAAAACAGCTTACAGTCATATTTTTCCGTAATTGCTGCCAGGCCACTTTCATCAGGCCACAAGCTGTCTTTTCATTAAAGGAGCCGAGCTGGAGGGTACGAAGTGGGATTTTGTAATGTATGAGTCTGCTCTCTTACCGAAGAGCCAAAGACCGTATTACAAAGCCAACGGAGGAGTGTGGCGCCCTTCCCAACATTGGAGTAAACACTCCAAATCTGAGGCAATAACTCAAACACACGCGCACACACACACACACGCACACAATGTTCATGCACACAATTTGAAGCTGGCCATCGAGCAGCTTCGAAAAAATGGATTATATTTCAGAGGTATTGTTTCCATTTCGTTGGCTGAATCTTTTGTCTGATCTTCACTGTAAGATGGCTAATGAAATCACATAAGAAGCTTCGGGAAAGTATGTACATGAATGTGTGTGTGTGTGTGTGTGTGTGTGTGTGTGTGTGTGTGTGTGTGTGTGTGTGCGTGCGTGCGAGAAAGAGACTGGTTTGTAAGAGGACGTAGAACTTAATTTCATAGCTGAAGGACAATGATCGCAACAGACACTAATAATTCAATTTTAAAATAGTCACCCTCTCACACACACACGCACGCACGCACGCACACACGCACAGACGCACGCACACACACACACGCACACACGTACACACACACACACGCACACGCGTATCTTTTCTACATGCACAAACACACATTCCTGCGCCCAGGATTTATATTTCAGTTCTCTCTTAAACAAAACTGCTCTTCATTAAAGAACTCCTAACCCCTCTACGAGGAGATAAAGGGTAATTACGTAGCTATCGTCAATTCAAACGGGTCTCTTTTCCTGAGTGCAGGGACCATAGATAAGGCTGCTTAATTAACTTAAGTGCTTCTGTTCCATCACCTCTCATGCAGGGACCCTCTAACTGCTGATGGAAGTGCAGAAAAGGCTCGATTATACTGGCACATTAAATCATCTGTATTGTCACATCTGGTCATTTTCACAGTTGAAGTTTAGAGTTTGACTTATTCATGGGAGACTTTTCTCTGTTGCATGGAACAGCGCAGGGCCAAAGAGTATCTGAAAATGATGTTGAGCTTAAGTGAAGCTGGTGAGGGAGTCGAAAAAAAAAGAAGCGGGGGGAATCTGATTTCCATGTGGATTGTTTGCTTTTATCCGATTTCTGGGTGCCAAAAATCCAACCGGAGCTGCCAGTTTCAACATAACCTAAGCCGCATTAATGTTACATAATTCATTATTGGTGACACAAGGGAGAGTCTTTTTGTGTATCCAAAGGTAGCAGTGACCCCTGGTAGAGTTCTGCGTGTCTTGCTCAAGGCCATTTCAGACCACGTGGGATCACTTTTACCGACAGGGGGCTTGAACCTTTGTAGTTGAGCTTAATATGCCATCCGGTTGCTCTCTGGTACATCCAGCATGTATAAAAAGACTCCACAAATCATGGTGGTGGCCTGCCTGTTCAATTTCTTTTCAAACTTTGCAACAGGACTCAACTTCTTGACTCACGCTTGAAATGATGAGGAGAGGACACGGTCACAGACTCTGTTGCATCCATTTCCGACGCACAGACATGAGATTGATATCAGGGACGCTGGAAGTCAGTCGGAGTCGGGGGTGCTGAGAGAAAGTCTGTCTATATAATGAAGTACTAAATGCTGCATGACAATCATGTTTTTGCTTTAATTTGAATGGCCAGGATTGTTAATATTTAATAACTATTAATGACATTTTACACAGATTTTCAGGCTTTTAGAGGGCTTGGTGCTGTGCAGCTGTCAGCACCCTGACAGCTGTTGTTGCCTGTTGGGCTTGAGTTTGCCATGTTATGATTTGAGCATATTTTTTATGCTAAATGCAGTACCTGTGAGGGTTTCTGGACAATATTTGTCATTGTTTTGTGTTGTAAATTGATTTCCAATAATAAATATATACATACATGTGCATAAAGCAAGCATATTTGCCCACTCCCATGCTGATAAGAGTATTAAATACTTGACAAATCTCCCTTTAAAGTGGCAGTAGGCAGAATATTTTTGGCATCATTGGGCAAAAATTCCATAATAACCTTTCAGCATATTGTAATTCAAGTGTTCTGAGAGATAACTAGACTTGGCTCTGTTTTCAGGCTTTAAAAAATCTGAAGCCCGTGACGGGAGACTATGATCAATCACAGGTCATTTCAGAGAGAGAGCGTTCCTATTGGCTGTGTTTCGGTCATGTGACCGGTACTTGCCGTTCCTTCAAGAGACTTTACAGCTAAACCGTGCACTAGAAGATGATTCTGAAACAATTTGAGGCGAGAAATAGGCATTAACGTAAGATAATATTGGTTTACATTTGATCAGCGCTGCCTAGTTTGACCGTTTGGTCGGAGTTCGCGAGTGGTTGACAGCTGGCTCTCATAGACAGCAGATGGACAGCAGACCTCAGATCAGCTCTGACTGCTTGTTTTTCACAGAGGCACATGATTCTTTTCAGGTTACCTGTTTCATGTACTACTGTCAGGATATAGCGACCGTTTTATAGAAATAACTTTTTTTAATCATATTTTCTCCAGTCCTCCTTCAGCTTTAAGGTACATTTTGAAACAGATAAAAAATGTGTGATTAATTTGTGATTAATCACGATTAACTATGGACAACCATGCAATTAATCACGATTAAATATTTTAATTGATTGACAGCCCTAATATATACAGTATATATGTATATGTATATATATATATACATATATATAATTTCCATTATTGTTAAACAATAGATATACAGAAAAAAAAAAACAGCGGTGTTGCAGCACCCTCAGCACCCCCAATTCCCGCGCCAGTGATTGATATCCAGCTTTTCATCTAACTCTCAGAAAGAAGTGAATAAGTGTTATTTCCCACAATGTTGAACTACTCCTTTAACCAATCAGAGTCATTGGAAACCATTATTTTGCAAGAATATGGTTAAATGGCACCCACACCTCCTCCATGCTGTGATGCCTCCACGGTGCTGGGAACCAAAAAAAGGTGTTTGTAACAAAAAAATAAAGATGACTGGCGGAAGAATTTGCAGTTCCAGTCCCATTTGATAACAACCAAACCCTGATTAAATTTCTCTCTCCTGTCAAGCTGTTCTTCTTTTCTTTGGT
The DNA here is from genome assembly GCA_916701645.2 of Sebastolobus alascanus. NCBI lineage: Eukaryota > Metazoa > Chordata > Actinopteri > Perciformes > Sebastidae > Sebastolobus > Sebastolobus alascanus. Next base: position 1,541,606 of record CAKAOJ020000032.1, read on the forward strand.
CAATCTAATTTGAATCTTTTCAAACAACCCCTTTGTGTTAACCCTCCCTCTGTATTCTCTTAATTTTATATCTCCTTTCAACTCGTCTTTTCTCTACCTCCCTCCTGTCATCCCTACCTCTTAGCATCTCAATTTCTTATGCAGCCTCTGTCCTTCCATTATTCATCGAGCATATCACCGGTCCCACTCAAGGCTATTTCCTTCTGTCTTTTATTTCCTCCTCCCTCCTCCACTTGTTACTTTCCAATTCAGATGAACGAGCCTCAGAAGCTCTCGTCCCTCCTTTGTCATTCATCCAGCCATTTCCTTGCTTTCCTGCCCTCCTACTTTAACTCTCTCGCTCCTTTAATCCCGCTTTCATATTTTCCTCAACGCACCATGTAGCTCCCGCCGCCCCTCCGCCTCTCTGTTCTCCACCCCCCTTACTTCCCTCTCATCCATAATCATCACTCAGCCCTGTCTCTACATCCGACCCTCTATCTCTTCCCTACCAGCATTCCTCTTCTCATCCACCCACACTCAACCCTCCATTAGACAGGGTGTGTGTGTGTGTGTGTGTGTGTGTGTGTGTGTGTGTGTGTGTGTGTGTGTGTGTGTGTGTGTGTGTGTGTGTGTGTGTGTGTGTGTTTGTCTTTCTCTACTCATGTGTATGCATGCGTGTTTTCTCTCCAGGGCAAGATGTTCACTACTGCGGAGGTTAGAATGATGACGACGGTACTAAAGATAAAAAGTCGTCGGAAAGATACTGATCAAACATCTCCCAGTGGCAGTACGTGTGCATTTGTGTTGTGATTATGTGTGCTTACATTCAGTATGTGTGTGTGTGTCCTGTGCCACGTGGCTCTAGGGCAAATACTCCCCCTAAAGAACGAAATTTAGAGCGGCCTCTTTTCAGTCCCTCAAAATGTACAGAACAGAGGAGTTTGCGATTTTTGTTTAGTGGGTGCTGCTGTTAATTGGAGGTGCTCCAGGCTGTCCTCGGGCTATTGGCGAAGTGTGCATGAATGTGGAACTGTGCGTTCGCCTCCGTGCGTGCGTGTACGTCACCGTAGTTGATACCGAGACACGAAACATAAGGTTTAAGCTTCCACGGAGAGGGAAATTAGCAGAGCCGCCGCCGCCACTGCTTACTCACAAAGTGACAGCAATGTTAGGAAGCTTTCAGCGGTGGAAATTAAATTAGGTTGCAGGAATCAAACACATAATGGCAAAAAAAAAAGCAAGACTGAACAACATTAGCAGCACAGAGCAACCGCAGCATACAGAGTAAAGTGTGTGTCGGGGGGGGGCCAGATCGCAGTCATGCCAGGTAATTAATTACTTGCATGTGCCATTGTTTACTGGTGCAGGACGACAATTGTTTTACGTGTTCATAGACGTGCGTCAGCAGTTGCGCTATTTAGATCTTCAAAGTCCTCAGTGTCCCCAGCTATTTATCAGCAGCAGGTCTTACATTACTTTTAATGCCGCAGGAGTGAAACTAAATGTGTGGCTGATGACAAAAGGATGTCCACTGAGTGTCCACTAACTGTAACACAGCCAAACAGGCTGGATGAAATGCTGATGCCAGACATCAGAAGTCTGACGTCAATACGTCATCCGGAGTAGGCTCGCATGACCACGCCCCCTTTTGAAGGGAAAACAATCCCGTGTCCCTCATAGATGTTAACAGAGTAAACAGAAGAAGTTGAAACATGCCTCCAAACTTCTACTTTAAACAAACTGGTAACAGTAATAACGCTATGCCGAAGAGTCGCTGTGTAGTTGGTTGCACCGACAATAAATCAGAAACCGCTGATCTCCGATTTGTTCCCCTGACGTGTCCTAAAAAAGATATAATAGAGGGTGTTTTTCGGCTCCAAACTATCGACCAGAACAGTGTCGCGTCATCGTCGAGGCTGCGCTTCCGTTTGGGGGAAAGAAACTCGCTGTCACGGGAGAGAAAATGACAAAAAGCTGTTGTGCAGCGGGTTCACCGAGGCTTTCACACTGAGATTTGAGGCACATACGATACGTGAATATTCACCGTCAGTGTGATAGATGGCTAAATGATGCTGGTGACAGTGACTAGCATGGCTCGCTAACGTTAACTTGAGTGTGAGGCTGCTGCAGTAATACAGTCATACATTAACGTTATAGCAGCATCAGACTGTCGTCTCCAACTAAATCTCAGCCTATAGATCAAACAGTTGGCTATTAACAAGTTGGTTATTCACAGACAACACTTGAACGTGATTCAATCAAATATGTATAGAAGTCTGGAAAAGCAATGTCCAGCCGCTGTGTTGGACGGGGGAAGACTGAAGGGACATGGCGGCGATCAACCTTAATTTATGAAGGTATCACGAACACTCAGGTTCAGGCAAGGTCGCAAAATAATTATTAGACGTGTGTAAAAAAGAAACGTTTGTATTACAAAAGACGAATGCATACAAATTTGTCAAAATTACAATCCAAACACATCAAATGCATTGAAGTCAATGATATCTTCGGTTTTCTGTCTCCCAAATGGGGGGCGCGGCCTTGACTTTATGCGATAAACCCGTATGTGCCGGTCTGACGTATGAGTCACCTACAGTACTGGATGAAGTAGCTGAGGTTAAATGTTTGTGCTTTTGCGTGTGTTACATCAAGATGAAATCCTTTTCCATATTAAACAACCTCTATATTCCCTCTCTATCTTCATGCACACACACACTCACTCAGGAGCTTCTTCGTTGGTACATTACTTCTCTTTAAGCCCATTCTAAGTTTTGCTTCCCTATTATTTACACTCCCCTGGCTCAATACTCAGTGAAAATTACTGTATAAGCCTGCAGAAATGATTTTCATTATCTGTCTCCAAGGTCTGAAATGAATTAGGAACAAAAGGATTTCTATGTACTCTGTTCCCTTTTCAGTTCCAGGTTGCTGCAAGTTGATTCACCGCCGAGAATTGGAATTTTTTTGTGAAATGAAAATTCAAGTATCATCAACTTGATTGGATTTACTTTATATTATGATGTTGATTTACCAATGGGATTTTGGAACACTACTTATCATGGAGAGAAGAAATACGGTATATTAGTTGTTCTTACTTATCCTTTGAGTGGAGCACTGAGAGTGAGGTATATTGACAGAGAAAATGAAGCCAGTCAGAGTCTGTTCTCTCGGGCTACGTCTTCCCTATCTAGTGCACAAACATCTATCTTTAGTGACAGTACAGGTAGTACTACTTTAAACCGCGTGCACAGGTTGTACAATCATTTTTCATGCACGTTTCAAGCAAATTCTACCCCGGTAAAAAAGAACTGATCATAAATAGATAAATAATACTGAGAGACTGCATCAAAAAGTTGCAAAAAGGGAAACTGAGCGAGTTTAGTTCCTTTTGGGTGTGCAACGGTTTGTTTCAACATAATGTTTCACATCAAATTAAACTGTCATGATAGTTGTGGTAAAATCTAGCTTGTTGCAGCAATTTATAGTAATAAAAGTGATGGAAAACATAATATGAATAAATATAAATCTGTGATTTATACAAATGGTTGTTATATAAAAACAAACAACTGGTTATTTCTAAGGATGCATCAAAATCTGGGCCGATACCAACCAGATGTTTTTGTTGTTATTTATTCCCCGTTTTGTGCCAGGGAAACAAATAAATCTCAATTATAAAAAATTAACTGACAACTGTTTTAAAGTCATTCAGCATTTCATTACATCATCTGTGAATGAGCACAAACACATACACATGTATGAGACAACCTTTAAGGGGCCGTTCACATGGAGCGTCTAAAAACGCGTGGAAAACGCCAGCCGTGCCCCTTTCATCATTTTATCCAAGGTGCTTGTGAGGTTGCGCTCCTGTCACGCCTGCCGTTACTAAGCAACCAAAACCTGCCCGCTGCGATGGCCATGACGATGAAGATGCGGTAATTTAGCAGAAAGCCTCACTGACTAAATTAAACTCAGTCAAAACAAAGATAAATGGATTTCCAGCACCGTCAATCCCTCACAGTAACTTTACTGCTCGATTTCTCTGTGTCAGTTTGGCTGAGCTTACAACCGGATGTTGTGATGTCCTCGGACAGAAAGGGTGGAACAAGTAAAGTAGACCGTGGGACAGATCGTAAAGCTCTGGGTAGCCCTGCACTAAAATGATTAACTTCTCCTCCATATATTTACCGTAGACTGGTATTTACGGAAGAAAAAAAAGATATCTGTTAAAAATATAAAATATTTAATCGCATGATTGTCCATAGTTTATTGTGATTAATCGCAAATTAATCACACATTATTTATCTGTTCAAAATGTACCTTAAAGGGATATTTGTCAAGTATTAATACTCTATCAACATGGGAGTGGGCAAATATGCTGCTTTATGCAAATGTATGTATATATTTATTACTGGAAATCAATTAACAACATAAAACAATGACAAATATTTTCCAGAAACCCTCACAGGTACTGCATTTAGCATTAAAAAAATATGCTCAAATCATAACATGTCAAACTGCAGCCCAACAGGCAACAACAGCTGTCAGTGTGTCAGTGTGCTGACTTGACTATGACTTGCCCCAAACTGCATGTGATTATCATAAAGTGGGCATGGTTGGTACCAATGGATTCATTAGGTTTTCTAGTTTCATATGATACCAGTATCTTCACTCCAGCTTTAAAACTGAGCCCGCTACAACCTAAAAAATTGCAAGTTGCGTTAATATGTTAAAGAAATTAGTGGCATTAAAACGAATTTGTGCTGACGTGTTATCATTGCGTTACCTTTGACAGCCCCACTGACTGCCCTGAAAAACAGGCGTTTGGGTACGCTTGCAAAGGCGTCACTCCCGCGTTTGAGCGTGCGTGCCGTGTGTCTACATTGACAACAATGGATTTGAGGGCGCAAAAAACGCGGCATGTGAACGGCCCCTTGTATAACCTTCTTTCAAATTAAAAAGATTATTTTTTTGATAAATAACTGCTTCAAAAGCCTTTTTAGCTGCTATACAACCACCTACTCAATGAGAAAAATGTTTCAGTACTTACTTACATAGCCCAACTAAAATATTCTTTCTGTGAAACATAAATTAAATGTAATTAAATGTAAAAGTGATCAGAAGCATATTATATATTATATTATATATATACAGGGTTATATTTCACCTCTCGTGTTAAGAATTGTTTAGATTTCAACTTACAAATATATATTTATCCATTTTAAGAAATTATTTTGTGACGAGGTGTAGGCTTTGTTGGCGTCACTGTTTCTCAACCTGCCTCGTCTACTTTCGCTCTTCCTACACTTCCCAAAATGCAGTTTGTGTTTTCAAGCCTTCTGTCCAAGATAATTGATGAAATGTGCCCATTTACAAGATCAAAAATGTGAACGGCTGAGAGAACAGTTGATCAGGGGCCTGATTCACGAGCGTCACATTTCACAAATGAATGTCGCTCGCAAAGTGCAAATGAATTCTCGAGTCCTACCGAACTCTCACGAGCACATGCAACGGTCACAAGTATGGCGTTTAATTTGATAAGTGAAATGTGTCAAAATGAGCAAAAGGGTAGATGATCTCATGTTGCAAATCACACCGATAGGGCCCAGACTCAGGGCAAATAAAACAACATTTCACCAGCATGCAGTTTGTAGTAATACTAAAATTGTTGCAGAGCACAAAGTTTCCCTGTCAAACCCGCAGGAGAGAGCGTGACAGTAGAATAGGCATAATTCATAATAACATAATAGCTGTTCTGATTGTTTGATTGGCAATCACAGTACCGAGCCTTGCTTCCCCCCCGCAGGTATACTTTAAGTTGACTAATCAAAACACATATAATCAACGATAGAGTGAGGCTCAAAGGGTAACTACAACTGCTGAAATCCGTTGTTGAACCACAGTAATGTCTGATTACACAGTTGTACTGATTACACCTGAACACAGAACAGTAGCTCTCTGGTTGAGAATCAAAGAGAATCACCAGTTTTACTCTAAATGGGTTTTTTGTCTGTTGCGTCATGCCGTCATTCATCCTGCTCCACAATGGATTTCTTCCTGTATGACTGTGATGACTGATGATGATTGCCGTTTGTGGGAAATGGTGAGCCTTGAAAGCTCTCCCCTTCTGATTCTGACGGACTCAAAGGATCAAAGACCTGATGTTAATGCTGTTGCTTTTATATCATTGAAATATTTATATCTCCCATTACTCTTCATTGCACTGGAGCTGCATCAGAGATGCCTTCATAGGACAAGACAGTAATTCTACATTTGGTCATTATTTCAATTAAGATAATGATGAATCATCCAGCCCCATCATTGTCTTAGTCTACTGGTCTACTTATACACAACTGAGCCTGTGCATGAACTCTGTTATAAAATATGAATGATTTGATTTAGAAAATGAAACCGAGTGCACATTTTCTGGGTGTCACTAGCGCAGAGCCAAACAATTTAAACAAAGAAAAAGTGTTGCCCATTTCAAGTTAGGTCAGTCTTTTTGTACAGCCATAAAATCTGTATGAATCTTTCGGTATCTCACAATTCAATTTGATTTCAATTCTTCTTCTTCTCAAAATCGATTCTCAATTCAGTACACAGGGGTGCTAATTTCAGGATTTACTCCAGTCCGCTGTGCGCGGTGTGGCAAATCATGGCGTGAAAGCAGAGTAAAGTTTATGAAGTTTTTATATTTTAAAGAGTTATATCAACTGATTGCAATAGAGTGCTACAGGAATGAGTCCTAAAACCCGGAAATGAGTTAGCATTTTAGCACTTCCGGTTCCCTCGTCTGGAAGTCAATGGGTTTTTAGTTAGAAGTCTGAAATAAGGTCTGTGGTCAACACGAGGTTAAGAGATTTTAACGTTTTGTTACGATATAAAATACGTCAATAAATATCCCACTCGTGAATTTGAAGCTTTTGTGCGTTGCTAACAAGTGGCTAAATGAGACTACTAAACGACATCACGCTGACTCGTCCACCTTTACGGCCTCGTTGTGTATACTCGCGCTCATATAACTGTGGTGTAGTTAGTTTATAGCCTAACGTTAGCTTTTTACTTCTAGCGATTGCATTCACGCTTCAAAAATCATAAAAGTGGTGTTCATTTGTGAAGATTATCTTGTTGAACAAAATGTGTAAGTATCATAAATGTTTGTTTGCCACAGAGTTTATTTTCTGCAATAATCCAAAACCCAGTGGTAAAATCCCATTGGCTTTTTGTCGAGGGAACCAGAGCGATGCTAACTTCCTGGTTGGCCTGAAAAAAAAACATCATCCCTGGAGCACTCTATGATGTAAACACACGCAGGCAAATGGTAACATTTATTTGTGCTAAACTTGCACAAATAAACATTTTTTACTAAAATTTTAGTATTTCTTAGTATCCAAAGGTATTCAAAGCTTCGCGGCGCTGCGGGCTGACAAGTTCTTCTGTCCGTCTGTCTCCGTCTCCCCTTCAGTGCCCCGGACATAACGAACAGCGATATCCGTCTTTTCCGAATTACTAATAATAATTAATGAAAGTTGAATATGAAAAATGTTTTAGGATTATTCCTTATTTTATGGTCTATTTTGGGGATTTATACTGTATTATTACATACTTACGAAGCATTTGAATACTGACTTAGAGGTTGATTACCATGGCAACAATGGAGGCTTCGAAGCTTTCGGGTCAGCCCTGGTATTGGATGATTTTTGTTAACAAATCACACAATAATTGCTTGTCACAACTCTGACTTGGTGTGTAGGATTACTGTCCATCAGTAGCAATATCTACGTTTTTCAAAATCGATTTTTGGAAGTTGTGAATCGATTCAAAATCTTAGAAGATACGAATCTCGACTCTTACATGAATCAATTTTTCCCACCACCACCACCACTATCTAAAAGGGATTCACAATTTGTAAACACCTTCTATCCTTAGACCCTAAAATAAAATTTAAAAAAAGTGGCGGAAGTGGTAGGGTATGGGGGGGAGCAGGAGAGGGGGGATCAGCAATAAGTGTTGTACGCAGAGAAGCTGCAGTAGAATTACAATAGGAGAAGCAGAATGACAATATTAGCAATGGTATGAAGCAACGTTGACAGACTTTCAACCGACTGGGGAAATGGGGCTGGTACATGTACTGCAGGGCTGATGAGGGAAGGTGGGAACAGGTGGGCAGTATGAGAGTGGCAGGTCTGGGGAGTTAGAGGAGAGTACATGGCCTGGAGGAAGAGAGCTGGGGTTGGAGACGGGGACAGAGAGCCAGGCCAGGCAAAACAAAGAAACAGCTATGGATGGAGAGTGAGAAACACACTTCGTGTTCTACCTTCTGAGATCACTGTAATTAATTTATTACCTCAATCATCATATCTCACACACATTATGACTTTGTGAGCCTATTTTAAGTTGTTGAGTAAGTCGGTCTTCTCAGATCATATCAGGGTAAAAATGATTTTCCCCTGGAGGTGTGACCGGGACAAATTAATTTTAAAACAACTTGTAAAACCACAGTAATGATCTGACCACCATTCTCTATCTATATTTTCAATGTTTATTCATGGGGCTGCATGGATGAATAAATGAATATCCAACAACATGCTTTACATACAGCACATGAGCAAACAGGAGCGAGAGTCCTGACCTAAAGGAATACTTCACCCACAAACTGACCATTTGTATATCAATTATTCACCCCGTGTTACCTTGGATTCTTGAAGAATTTTCTTCTCGCACGCCTCCACGGCGAACGGAGAGAAAAAAAAAAAAAAGAATTCAAGGTAACATGGTAACTAATGGTCATTTTGTAGGTGAAGTATTTTTTTAACGTTCTGTTATTCAATGCTTCAGACTGTATAAAGCAGGCAGCAGAATTCTCTGTGAGACGCATGGGAAGTACCGCTTCGCATCGCTCCCACGATGGTCATTAATTAAGACTTCGATAGCAAAATACGTTGACTCTTCCCGTAAGCGTTCTGTCAAGGCTTTAGAGTTGTGTTTCTGTCTAGAGTTGGGTCGATTTCCGGTTTTGCCGGTCCAGTTTAGTGTACAAGCTTACACCGTTTTGAATTTATGCCAACCGGTTGAACCTGCATTTGTCATTATGACACAAAGTAAAATGTACTACATCAGCAACCCGTGCCTACGCCATCACGGTGCTGAATTCAGCTTGTATTTTTTATTTTTAGTTTGTTTATAAACTGACTAACGGAGCCACTAGCGTCTGAAAGGCTGTGCGCAATTTACTGCCGGGGCCCGCAACATGAAGGAGATAAATTCTCAGTGGAGGTGGGAAGACGTGCACGCCACATGTTGTGTTTGTTTACTAGAAAGTTCATGTGTTACCGGTGTTACGAGGTGGTCGGGCACACACCTATTACAATATGTATCCACCGCCCCCGCCGTCATTTTGCTTTTTTTACAGAAATAAAACCCATTTAGTTTATTTTGGCGTATCAGCAGCGTGTTATTAATAGATAGTCGGACGGTAAACATTACAAACTGACAGTGAATGCATCTGCTCTATACGGAGTCTCAGCTCAGAGTTGCAGGTGTCAGTTTTCACAGACGGGACGAGAGACAGTTGACAGACCGAGAGATGGTGGAGGATTTGATGTCGAGGAGAAAAGCAAACGCGCCTATTTGGCAATATTTCAGATTTAAACCTAATGCTATAAGAGAACCATAACATTAATGAGGTAGCGTCAATCGCTGCGAGGAGGACGGAGAGGTCACAGCCGGTGTGCAGCGGTGCAGCGGCGCCCGGTAGACTCCTGAAGCCCCGCAGCAAAACCTGGAGCAGAGAGGCCAGACACACCGCCACCCGACGGTAAAGATCAAACACACAATACGCTACACATATTGACCGTCATCTTTTCTTGTAAAATGTCCGGTGTAATCGGTAACACCGGTGTTGTCACAAGCTTATTAACCGGTGGGAAATGTTCCTCACCGTCACACCCCTAGTTTCCCCCAGCCAGTGAATTGCAACCCCGGAGGCACGTAACGTTAGCGAGTGTGCGGTTGCGAGAGAGAGAGAGCGACAACAACGGCCCAGGCTCACGTAAGGTGGGCTGACTTTAAGGTGGTCCAAATGAGAATTTTAGTTTAGGTGGAGCGGCTGCTGAGTCAAGTGTGACACCTAGTGGTAAAATTGGGTATACCGGTCCGGCCCGCTGTTTGGCTTAAATATCAAACCAGTTTGAATTTTATTACACCGGCCCAACCCTATTTCTGTCCAATATTTCCTCTCCTTTTAGCTCCGCTTTTGGTCTCTGCCAGCTCTTGAGGGAAATCTCTGGCTCTTTAGCTGCTAAATGCTTCACTCGTGGACGTATTAGGAGAGCTGGACACGGCACCGCCACTCAGCCAGTCTACGGGCCGGGTCAAGAATGCATGCTAGTAATCACTCATCTATTGGATGTCATTTACTGTCTCAAGTGTTCATCTTGATATGTCTTTCCTCCTGATATAAAACTCCTTATCACATGTTCACACGTCTACACACACACACACACATGCAGACTGTTTATCACCTTACCCATCTCCGCCATCCATTATTGGGAGATTTATATGTTTACGTGTGTCTAAACAATGTCAGCCTTCTAATGAATGATACATTATAAAAACAATATGCTGTTAAATCAATAAGATAAATATCTCCAGACAGAGTGTCTGTCTGCACTATTGACAAACATATAAATCACACTTGTAGCAGATTATATTGAATTAACCTTGGTTATGTTTCATCACTAAGGTCCTCTGTGTGTCTCTGGACTTGACCACTACTAATAGATAAAAAAAAAAATAATACAACCAATGATTTATTTCTTAGTGTGTCTCCTGTTGTGACGTGTTAAAGGACGAAGCTCTAAGAGGGAGGAGAGGTCAGATCTGGTCTGTATCAGAGATGGACTACAATGACTGTGTTTGTATAGGGACGTCTAAATATCCACCCGTTTGTCGGGGGCTGTTAGGATGGTGCTAGTGTTCATTTTGTAAAAAAAAAAAAAAAAAAAAAAATAGTGTTTTTAGGCTCCTTTTCATGTTAAAAGTTGCCTCAATTTCAGACAGAGCATTATAAATCTTACAAGCCACTGACACTTTACTCGCCCATACAGTACGACTTGCTCTCTGAGGCAAACAGCGTATTTCTCCTTTCTACAGGTTGAAAAATGTCATGTACCAGTTCGCTGGAAAGCAATTTAGAGCTGTAGAGGCAAACCTGACCTGAAACCTTCCACATCCTCGCAAATAAAAAGCATGTGAGGCTTACCGCGGCTTCTGTTTGGACTGTTCCTGTTTTATTGCTGCAATTATAAATCTGCTATCAACTGATTTGGGAGTGATATATCTACGAGGAGAGCCTATAAAATCTTTAATACTGTTTTCTGACCAGTGTCTCAATCAGAGAGCGATACTGACACACACACACACACACACACACACACACACACACACACACACACACACACACACACACACACACACACACACACACACACACACACACACACACACACACACAATCAGACAGACAGACAGACACGCACACATTGAGCCCAGCCCAGAGAAGATTACTTTTCCTTTACTGTGGAAATCAATGAGCGCACTCCATCACTCAATTTAATGCCCACATTCCCAACAAACACACACACACAGTACACACAGTACACACACACACACACACACACACAAACACATACAAAACACACACCTGTAGATGATAGTACAGGGCAGATAGGGTTGATTGGATTGGAAATATTCTATTGCCCCCCTCTGGTGACAACACACACAGAGAATTAATTCATCCACACACCCACAGACACCCACACACACACACACACACAAACACACACACTTTGTCTCCCCTTTCTCTTTCTCTTATTTAAAACAAAATCTCTCCATCTCAGATTTCCTCCAGTACTTAAAGTAGTACTACTTCCAGTACTCTATATCTCAACTTTTTTTATATTCCACTCCACAGCTTCTTTCATTCCCTGCCCTTTTCCCATGGAGTATGAAGCAGGTCATGTGGTAATCTGAAGTCACTACGGGTCACTGTTGAGTTTTGAGTGTGTGTGTGTGTGTGTGTGTGTGTGTGTGTGTGTGTGTGTGTGTCTGTGTGTGTGTGTGTGTGTGTGTGTGTGTGTCAGAGGCACTGAGCCAGAGTAATGGGTTTGTTCAGCCGTCCGTAGCAGTTGTTTTGCCGTTGAATAATCCAGCAAACTGGTCAGAATCACCAATTACACACACACACACACACACACACTCTCTCTCTCTCTCTCACACACACACAGAGTCAACTGCCATTTGCATAAACACATATGTGTTTATACATATAAGCAAAACATGAAGACCCAATTTACACTCAGTGTTTTATCTTCATGCGTCTTGTGCAGATCAGACAGCTATTTGATATTTAAAAAAAAAAAAAAAAAGACAAGAGGAGCTTCAAAGACCGACTGCAGCTCATTCACATTCTCTCCAGATGTTGAAAAAGATTAAATGCTTCCGTCTTCGAGCTGCATACAGAGTCCTCCCTCCACCGATGTGTAGCTACTTTAGGAAGCGGTGTGTGGAAGCAGCCACTTAGGGCCCAATCCCTGTGATAATGACAGGCGGAAATAAAACTGAGAGAGAGGCTGCAGCTATTTCAAGGGTGTGAGCAGCTGTTGTAGCGTTTACTTCAACCATTGAATAATCTGTTAGTAGCAGAGATAGTACGTGCCAATATGGCGAGCTCATTGGCCATGAGTCATCCATGTGTTTGTGTCAATAGTTGGCAAGTAACTTTTAGCATGTTATTACCATCACTAAGGCTGTAGTCAACCAAAGAAAATCTTGAAAAACTATTTTATATTAACAAGTTAGAGCGAGAGTAGGCAGAATATTTTTGGCATCATTGGGTAAAAATAATAACCTTTCAGTATATTGTAATTCAAGTGTTCTGAGAGATAACTAGACTTCTGCACCTCGTCATGGCTCTGTTTTCACGCTTTAAAAAATCTAGCCCGTGACGGGAGATTTTGGCCAATCACAGGTCATTTCAGAGAGAGAAGCGTTCCTATTGGCTGTTCATTCAACTGAGGCAGCTTTTTGAAACCACTTACAAAGGTCCCACATCATCCATCCATCCATGATCTATACCTGATATCCCACAATGCATTGGGTGATATGCAGGGTTGACCCTGTCTCCTAGATATTACATCGATATGCGAGTTTGCAACAACAAATCGTTTTGAAGAAAATCTATTATTATCTATCTATTAATATAATGAGGAAATGCTGTTAAATAATGTTTATACGGGCCTGTATCGGATCAGTAAAATGTTCTCAGACAACGTATATCATTTGTTTTACACCAAAATATCACATCTTGCTATAGAATATCTGCTCATAGTGACTATGGAATTACTAAACGTTTTTATGGTTATGTTAAGAAACTCACAGCACTTGGTTAAGGTTATGGAAAGAGCGGGGTCTTGGTTTAATACAGAAAAAGTCCACACTGACTTGAGCATGAGACACAATGTGCTGATTAACATTTACCCAAAACTGCTTCCTTGTTTTTAGAGGTAAGTCATTAAAGGTTAGATCACTGAACAAGTTCAGGGCTACAAATAACTGGGTACCATAATTGATAATAAAATGAAATTCCACGGCAATCTGTTAAAAAAAAAAGCCAAGCAATTACTGCCGTTCCTTCTGAGGCTAAATTGGTTACAACTCTCCTCTTTAATTCCATGATAGAGTCAGTTATTACCTTTTCTATTAATACTTGGTTTGGCAATCTGTCGACAGGGGACAGGAACAGGCTGCACTACGAGTGGACAGTAAGATAATTGACGTCACTCTGCCTTATCTGCCTAACATCTTCCGAAAGAGAGCTATTTAATAGGCTTGAGTCATTTTAGTCTCCTCTTCATCTTTTGTATGGAAAGTTTGAGATTGTCCCCTCTAGACGGAGATTCAGAGTACCAAAGGCCAGTGCTGTGTCTCAATTCACGTACTTCCGTACATACACTTGCTATTTTGAGTGCATAAGTGCGTTTACACTGAGAAGTTTGGCAAAATGCAGTGCACTCTAAGTACCCAGATGTTGTACTCAAAACTAGGGCTGTCCCGAATACCATTTTTTGAGCTTCGAAGCTTCGGTGAGTAATATTTGAAGCTACTCGAAGCTTTGCGGCGCAGCACAGTGACATGTTCTTCTGTCTGTCGGTCTCCATCTCACCCGTTTCAGTGACCCGGGACTGTGCCACTGCCACACACCAACAGTGATATTCGTCTGAGAATAACTAATAACAAGGCAAAAGTGAGCATGGCTCACATACCCCCGCTCACAGCTTGACCCCTGCTAAAGTAGGGCCAAAGGTTTTTCTTTTGGGAAAATTTCAAAAATGTTGGGCACCCTGGACTTCTAACCCCCAAAAAGCACAACTAGACCACACTGTCAACCATCATACCAAATTTAAAGTTCCTAAGTTAAATAGTTTTCGAGTTCTACTCCGACTACATTGTAGTACTACATTGGGGTATAATAATGAATGTTGAATATGAATAATGAACAATGTTGTGGGATTATTCCTTAATTCATGGGTTATTTGGGAATTATATTTTATTATTACATACTGTTTACAAAAAAACTAAGCATTCGAATAATGATTTGGAGGTCGATTAACGTGGCAACGGTCGAAGCTTCGAAGTATTTGGGTCAGCCCTACTCAAAACGGTCAAAACGTTGAGTGTGGAACAATGGACACATCTCATCCTCAAAGGTCTCCATCTTTGCTACGTAGTGGAAAAGGAGGGGCCACCTACCTATTTCAAAATTGTGAAAATGGCAGGTGACAAACGGCAAACACTGAACTATACAAATTTAAGTTATACACTATACTGTAGTCAAATAGAATCAGAATTATTAGAATTATTGGATTAATTTATCCGTCTGAATTGAATTACTGCCGATACGGCGTGATGTCTGTGGCTGACTATCACCAGCTGATCTACCGAGCTTCTGGCTGAGTGCACAACAGCCATGTGCGATTTGAGACTACACTACCCTGTCAAAATCCATGCAGTAAGCAAGTAAGTACACAGTGTGCTACATGGAAGCGTACTAATGGAAGTATCCAGTTTCTGTGTGTGTGTGTGTTGCATTTGTTTTTACATATTTGTGTTATAATTTTATTGTGTTTTATGTTCAAGCTTGTGTTCTGTGTTTTACCTGGCTGCAAGACAAATTCCCCAATAAAGTTTAGAGCTTTGGAGGCATCTAGTGGTGTAGTTGCAGACTGCAACCAACTGAGAACCCCTCCGCTCACACCTCCCTTTCCAAGACTGCGGTAACGTGAGCCACTGAGTGTAAAACCATGGTAACGCCGTTCACCTCGCTCAGAGGCCATCCTTACCATAATAACACTACTTTAGGAGCAACAGAAGTCAGGCGGCGGCTGCCGGTACCACGGTTTTGCACCCTGTGGCTCACGTTACCATAGTTTCACAAGCGTGTCAGAGAAACGCGGTGGCCTTCAGGTAACGTAGAAACATGAAAGTCTCTCTCTAGAGTCAGAGTGTGGTTTGTCTGTTCTGGGCTACTGTAGAAACATGGCGGAGCAACATGGTGGACTCCGTGAAGAGGACCCGCTCCTTATGTAGATATGAAGGACTCATTCTAAGCTGACGAAAACACAACGATTCTAGGTTTCAGGTGATTATATACATATGAAAACATAGTTGTCAATATTATATTATATTTCTGCTAATAGGTCCCCCAAATGTTTCACACTGTTCCTTTAATTTGAGTACTCATACTGAAACTTTTGGCCCCAGCGTGACTATTTTGCCTTCCAGTAGCTATCCCATCATCCGTAGACACATGAACCGGCTCCTCGCACATTAAGTATTCGCAGACACATAGTGAGCTCCAGTGGAAAGAGAAAGAGAGGTGAGGAGAGAAAAAAGGGTGCCTAGCAACCTGTTCTTATCACGGACACCGTCTCTATAGCCTGTGCCTTCTCATTGACTCTCCACTGATAACAGCGCCTCCATTCACTCCGCACAACAGCTCATTTGATGCAGAGTGGCACTCTGCAGTCACAACGCTGCTTCAGTAATTAGTATCGTGAAAAACACAAGTACAATGCCAACAGATCTGAGGTGATTCTGAGGTGAAAAAAGTTTTTAGACTTTATGTTAATGGCAGTAAGTGCACAGAGACAATAGAAAGCTATTAAAGTTTTAATTAGTTTTTAATTTGTCATTTGAAAGTGATGGGTAAGATATTGTGTTAGTATGTTCTGCAGAGGTTAGCAGATTTATATTATCTTCATGGCATTCCATTAATTCACAATTCAGGGAAGGTCACATAACATTTATTCAAAGCAATTATGCGTCTGAATTGCCTCCGTATTTGAATATATATACATATATGAAAACATGGCTGAATATGGAGTGTATTTCTTTGGCAGTGCAGCCTTTTCTTTCTTTGTGTGTGTGTGTGTGTGTGTGTGTGTGTGTGTGTGTGTGTGTACTTGTGTGAGTCAGTGTGTAAGCCTGTCTGAAGAGGTGTTGTCTTCAACTTGTTTGTTTCTGATGTAGATGAGTAGGTGTTACATTAAAAGACATTCCCTGCTTCACTCACTCTGTCTCTGAGCTCTGCTCAAACATGTCACTACATATTACATCTCTGCGCCTCCTGCGTCTGTGTGTGTGCTGAAAAACGGAGCGAGTGAAACCCTTTTTTGCAGCCAAGCTGTTATCTAGCAAGAAAATATGAGAGCAAGACACATGCGCACAAAAAGAGAAGACATCCACGTTTGACAAATGTCTGTCTGATCATGTTCACATTAATCCGAGCGCAGACGAAAAGTTGCAAAGATGTTTCCCTCAAAATGACACAAAATCCGCGATGAAGAGGCAGCGAAAAGTGAAACACATTTTACAATTTTAGTGCCTTCGTGAGTAACTAGCAGCACCGTCCTCTCACTGGGAGACACTGGGGCTTTGTTCGGAGTGTTGTTTTTTTTTTGCACTCGAGTAGCCAAACTCAGTAAGTGCAAACAAAGAAGACTTTTCAAACCCTATGTGATTGTGGAATGACTCATCACACATTCATATGTCTGGCTTTTGCAGATTACTGTCATAGACAAGCAGGCTGCATTCAGATTACAGTTGTTCAAACCACAGGATTACGTTCAAATTTGCACCGATCTCGTTCCTAAAGACAAGACATGTTTAAAGTCATCTCGGCTGCCCTGAGAGCGAGGCTCAATTGGAAGGCCGAGATTTGAATCCAAAAGCCTGACACGCTCTAAAGATGATGTGTGTTGACCGTCCAAGGTGACCCGTCCTATTTTCTGCAGACCACTGCAGACTTTCCACAATGTTGAAAACCCGTTGTCACGGTCAAAACGGGGTTATAATTGGGCTCTAAATCGTGTGATGTGTTCCAAGCTTCAAACGGAAAATGCACGCTTGAACAAATCTTAGTGACACATTTTGGTTTCTCCGGAGGTACTCGCAGGGAACAGCTAAGCAGCAGTGACAGACAAACACTGACAGAGCCACCATCCAGCAGAAATGAACAGAAATACAAAATTGATGCATATGGTTTGCCAATAGTGTACTGTGAGAAAAATGTTTACCTTTTTATGTGTTTGTTAGTTAGCAGGATATTTAAAAAACAACAACTTGCTAACAGATTTCAGTGACATTTGGTGGAAAGTTAGGCCAAGGAAGAACTGATTAGTTGTTGGTGCATCTCCAGATCCAATAACGCCTTAAAGTCCAATTACAAAGCACTTTAAGGTTTGGCACAGAACTCCTGAACTCTGAGGTGTTGAAGCAAAGTTGTATTTTTTCCTGGATCGCCTGTTTGAAGACAAATGTCCAGTGTCAGCCGTGCCTAAACAGATTTTTGCCATTTTTTGAGGGTAGTTTTCACACCAATGCTTCTATAAATTTGGTCCAGTTTTCACAACATTTGGTACATCAGACATTTGAATGAGGACCCAAAAAGTTATTCATTAGTTATTTTCAAAATGCCACATACAGTTTCTCTGTAACTTTCGCTTGTTGACACAAACTGCTATAACTCTTGAACACATTGTGCAAATTATAAGCGTGCAAATTAACATATGCACATATCAGCTCTGAGCTATCCTGATGACTTTGTGCATATGTGACACCACAACAACTCGATTAAAATGTTCATACCGCAGTGGTAATGATTCTAAATCCCTTGAAATTTTGCACAATTAACCTCATTGTTTCACAGAACCATCTGAGAAGCCGTCATTGGAAACTGTTTGGAAAAGGGCGGGCACTTTAAAAAAATACTTGTCAGGTTATTCAATGAACCATCTGTCAATCAAACTCTTGCTGAAGCCAGTCAGGAGAAGAGCGAAAACATCTTTTTTTCCCATCGGGAAAAGCCTTCAGTGACGTTCTTTGCTCTTCTTTCAATGAAGAAACTCTCTCCAGTTCTGATATAACTGTTGCTATTGCAGCATCTACGCTAACCTCTTCAGGAGCAGCCATTATTTTTTAAAACGAACAGTCGCCTCTCTGTGTCATATCACACACCTAAGCCACGCCAGTAGCTGCCAGTAGCTCGTCACCGGACGCTGATTGGTCAGTGATCTGCCTTGCCGGTAGGGCTCTACAATGAAACGAATATTAATCGCAATCACGATTTTGGCTTCCCACAATTAAATGAACATGATCGACTGCGATATTGACGTTTAAAATGCATGTCGTCGGTGTGGAAGTTCTTCAGCGTGAGTGGAGAAGACATAAAGCCGCAATTTGTCACAATTGCAAGGCCGAAATAAGCCGTGGAGGAAGAACCTTAAAAACATTTGGAACAACTAACTTAATCAGACACTTATTATATTGTAATTCATTCCCATGATGCTCCTCAGAGTAATCACAGCGACACGGCTCGTCTGCCGACAGCACGGAGCTACACAGCCCCGTTAACGGAGGATCCGTTGAGTTACATTATGGTGCGTTCAATCTGTACTCTCTACAAATGAGTATTGGGCGATGGTAAATCATAACGCTATCATGATGCGTTCAAATGTAATCTTATAAAATGTAGTTTTTGGCGAGAAACTTGAATAAATCCAGTTGTTTGAAGGAGATGTTTTCACAGCGATATAAAATAGATATTAGAGGGCGAAATATGACCTGTTTAACCTCCTAACACTAGCTATAAGCAAATTATAATATATAATTAGAACTACTAATGCCAATATTTTTTTAATCAAAGCAAATATTTAAATCAAAATACAATAATTTATTTCCTTTCATTTCATCATTCCTTCATTTGAATTGTGTGTTTTTATGCAAATAACCACTATAGATGACAATAACAAAGTAAAAGGGTAACATTTAGAATTTGTGATGGTTGGATTGTAGCATAACATGGAAATGAACGCAGCGCTCTGTTGATTTAAATGCAAAATTGCAATAAATATATTTTGTCCCTAATCTATAAATAATCATTATAAATAATCGCGATCTCAATATTGATCAAAATAATCGTGATTATCATTTTAGCCATAATCGTGCAGCCCTACTCTGCCGGACACAAACGCATTACTTGAAGCCTGACAAGATGGATTTTCGTGGGATGCTGTGCAACGTATAAAAAAAAAAATCAAAGCCATGATCAAATCAGCATATTTGTCTATGACTATGCGTGTGTTGATGAAGCTCCAAATCAAAGAAGGAAGTGCTACATACGCACGCAAGCTGTAAGGAGGTTGTTTGGGTGGAGGGTGAGTGCACAAAGATCAGGATATTGACATCCTGAGTCCCATGTGTGTTTAGGTTTAGGCGACATAATCAGCCAAACTGTTAAAGTTAAGGAAAGATTGTGGTTCACATCCAGTCTTGTGCTTCAAGTTCCTGTTGACTTTTTCAACATTTATTCAAGATCACAATCTGTTTCTGAATTATGTTGATAAAAAAAAAATAATTTGGCAATTTTCTCAAAACGTGTTTGCTTTTGCAAATTAGTACTACATGAACCAAATTCTTAGAGGTCAGGTTTGGATCATGGTTTTTGATAATATGTTGTCCGTTTATAGTCGACACATATCAAATCGAATCAGGGAAACAAGAGTTTTAATCGTCATAGATGTGTAACTCCAAACCACAGCTGCTCTGCTACTCCATCCTCAAAATTCATCTTCAGACCTGTCGGGCAGTTTGCCAAATATCCTCCCTGAAGCAGACTCTGCTGGTCAACCTCCGTGCACTCGGCTGTTCTTCTGATATTATGTTATCGACCACCGTCTTCAGTGTTCTTGATTGAACTGCAACTGTGGCCCCCCCATCATTCATCCAGTCTACTTTTCTGCTCAGTGTTCCACGTTGACACAGCAGACATAATCGGAGACTCTGATACCATTCATCCTGATACCAGTCCACTGGTGTGTAAACTGGCGTTAGGCAGCTCAGCAGCACGCAGGAGTTGAGACCCGGCGTTTGCCCGTTAGAGGACAGTAGAAATCTTTGGTGATGGATGGCAGCAGTGAACTCGGCAGAGGAAACATTTACATGCAAATAATAGCATCTGTCTCCTGGCTACTCACGCGTGAGATGCACAAACATGCAAATTCTTGCACATACGCAAACATCAGACAACATGCAGAAACAAATGAGGAAACAAGAGGGGGAATGTGAGAATACACACACACTCACACACACAGCCGAGGTAATGAGATGATGTATGAGAGCTCTTAAGCCCCAATCCAGAGCCTCCTTTACTTCACTCTCCGCTGGTCTTTCTCTACAAGTGTGATTCTGTCTCTCTTCTGTTTTCCTGTCTCTCTCTCTCTCTCTCAGTGTTGGTAAGATTGAACCTCAAAGCTGATGTGTTTAGTAATACCAGATCAGACAAGACAAGAAGGACGGATGGAAGCCGCCTTTGACGGTTCGCTTTGTGTGTTTGAAATCAGAGGATTACTAACGAAAGGAAACTGACTTTGTATCCATGTTTTGTTTTGTTGTTCGTTGTTTGTGTGAACAAAGTGGTTCCAAACTGGGGTCGGGTCTCAAGATGTATCAAGAGGTGTCGTGAGGTGATTAATGCGACAGGAGAGAAGAAAAAAAAGTATCCGCCTCTCAGATTTAGGTGACATTTAAATGTAGAAATTAAAATTCCACCTCTTCAGGCCACCAACAGTTGAAGTCAGACAGTCACATGAAGCGATCGGAGTTTTAAAAGGAGAAAATAGCTCTCTGGTTGAAGTGCTCTCAATTTTTAGACACATTCATGTGATGAGCTATTGCAAGGAGACACTTAATTTCGAAGGGGCCACCAGCCCAAAAAGCTTTGAATCATTGTGCTACCACTGCAGAGAACCAGGTGGCCTTGAGGAGGAGTCATAATATAATGGAGAACAAGAATTGTCTGGTCTTGGGATGGATTTTGCAGATAAAAATGCTTGAATGCTGTTGAAGCATGAAGCCGATGCTCCCTCACTGCTTCACCAACTTTTTAACATGATGAAATGACATCACTTGAACCGGCAATATGAGCGGCCTCTCAATGTGAATGTACCACAGCTGTATCCAACGGGCGTCGATAGACGGGTTTCTGTGCAACGTCATCGCAGAGATGCGCACGCAGCTACAGTAGGGGGCGGAAAGCACGGCATGTCTAGCAGAGCCGAGCACGTCTTTGCTAAAAACGGAAGGACATTATGGATCCAGGCCTGGTGGGCAAAAGCGTTCTAGTCACACAGCGCTAGCAAAGCAGCAGGTGGTCATGGCGAGCTGTCACGCTCCACAGATCGATAAAAAATGAAACAGATCAACAGCAGGGTGATCGACCCACACTCTAAGGAAGTATTTATATATATTTAGCGACTATGCCTTAAAACTTAAAAGTGATGAAAGACTTGGTTACGGCTCTAAATTGCTGTAACGTTACGCGACTACGGCGTGGGAAAGCTCACTCCGGTATGCCGTTAGCGTTACGTATTGAAGGGAAGATGTCTGGTAGTCTACCGGGGCAGCCGCTCCTCCTCCTCCTCCCCCGCCGCGGTCACAACAACAAGCGGCCGTGGAAGCTAACGTTAGCTAACGTTCGTTTAAAATTTGAATGAGACATATCAGCAATACTGTATTGACTTTTTGGCGTTATGTTTCCAACTGAGGGCTAACATTAGACCCGTCAGGGGTCTAATGTTAATGTTCACCTGCCCGACATACAAAGAGCTGCTGTGTGACTGGTTGTACTAAGAACAAGACCAAAATCCAAGTCTCCAGTTTTATATTAACGTTACACCTGTTGAGGAATCGCTAAGGAAAAAGTGACTGGCGGCGGCCATCAAGAGGAGCTCACGTAACTTGAACTCCGACCGGAGTGTTTATAGGACCACCGAACACATAGCAAATTACCCCTTGCCACTATTGCAGTTAATGTGTCCAAACATTTACTTTTCCAACAACTTCCTCTAAACAGCAAAGGCCAGAAGTTATGTCACCAGATGCTCTCTGGGTTGCTTACAGCATATTATTTACCATCATACTTACGAGAGGGTGTTGAGATGGGACTGCTGGGGCTAACTCAGTGTTAGCTCGTGATCCTATGACCTTTGACATTTGGGTGACTACTACATAATGGCTGAAATTTCCTTCTGTGGAGGGAAAAAATATTCAGATAAGCCAGCAGAAACAATTTAAGGGAACGGTTTTATGGAAATTCGTACGGTGGTACGACCTTGTCACCGAACAAGGTCAGCCGTTCACACTGCAGTGTACACCCAACACATCTCACACACATACATAAACACGCACTAATGCATGCGTATATGCAAATAGGACCCATACACAAACACTAATCGGCCTGTAATTCCTGTACGTACATCCGCGCACAAACTTGCAGCGACAGAAAACCACACTCGCTCTTCAGTTTCTGTATTAAACCTCATCAGACGAATCCTCCGCCTCCTCCGCTCTCAACAGCCTGCAGGGGAACACAAGGATTGCAGAGCCCCCGCTCAGGTCTGATGAATAGACTTCCCTGAGCATCATCTTTACCTTCGACCTCTGCTAAAGAGCTCTCGCAAGGTCTCTTGTCTTTGTTTTTTTTTCTTTCCACAAAGCAATCTCACACATGCACAACCAGCAACCTTCTGTTCAATTACATCTCTCCCTGTTAACTGTGTATCATTCCAGTAGATGTTTTCTTCTTCTCCTCTCTGCTTTGCATATAAATTGCTAAACATGGTTTCATGATGTCTGTCAAACCGAAGTACTCAGACGCTGGAAACAGACACCGAGGATGGAGCAGCAGAGCATAAAAAGACTACGACAACAAGACGAAGAATAAGCGCACACATGCTGCTACTGTACGTGTGTGATGCTGCAGCAGAGACTGACTGTGCAGAGACTGTGATTCCTCACAAAGCGCTTGGTTAACAAATCCCTCAGTGGCACATTAAAGGTGCTAAATTCGAAATTCAGAGCATTAATAAATAAGAATGCACCTAAAAATGTATTATCATTAAAAAAAAAATTTTGATTAGTCAACGACTAATTTATTGATCATTCTTAAGATTATTTTTTTTTATTACCCGTTTAATATAACAATTAATTTACCCAAAATAAATATCAAAAACGTGTCGTGTGGAGCTTTAACCAACCTGTGATCGACAGTCCACAGTGTGTGTCAATACAGCCGTCAAATAACCACCATTTCACCTTTTCAGTGATTCGTTTGGGATGCTAAAAGGTCGACTTAACAGAAATCTAACTTTCAACGAGGGGAAAAAACAATAGAAGCCTAATAAAGATTGAGAAGGTGGTCTTTACTGTGATTGGAAGTGAGAGGGTTACATAACACGAGTGTTTTCATCAGTGAAATACCAGCTTGTTGGAGAAAAGGTCACCATCTGTGTTTCAGTACAGTGTCAGTGTTTCAGTGTAGAGTGCGTTCATAAGAACAAGAGTGTTAATCTCATGGGGGGTTTTTTTAGAGCAGAGAGACAGTAGACGAGAGAGAAATGATAAATAATTGCGTATAGTTCATTGTTGTGTGCGAAATCCCCCCATCTGTTTCTGATTGTTCCGCATTTTCAATTTAGTAAACTTTTAGCTAAGATTCTGTTTGGTCTTTGCATGTCATACATGTGAAACTTCCCCTATGAAGTTAATTAATGATCCCATGATGAAAGCTACTGTATCTCTGGATGGTCACTCGCGTAACATTTCTGGTAGTCGATGAAAAAAAGCAGGCTTCGGCCAGATCACGGACCAATCGGAGTCCTGTGAGGAGCTACCGGCAGTTACAGGCGTGGCGTTAGGTGTGTGTGAGGCGACACAGAGAGACGACTGTTCCTTTTAAACAACGATGGCTCCTGAAGAGGTTAGCATAGACGCTGCAACAGCATCAGTTATATCAGAGCTGGAAGAAAGAAGAGCAAAGAACGGTGCTGAAGGCTTTTCTCGTTGGAAAAGATGTGTTCGCTCTTCTCCTGCACTGGCTTCGGCACGAGCTTGATTGACAGATGGTTCATCCAATCACCTGCCAAGTGTTTTTTTTTTTTTGAAAGTGCCTGCCCTTTTCCAAACAGTTTCCAATGATGACTTCTCTGATGGTTCCGTGTAACAAACCATCTGACAGGTCAGGTTAGTAAACTGCTGCATTCATGTCATATTATGCAGATCATATGAAAGCAGCCAAAGATATCAATTTAAAAAAAAAAACTCTTCAGTATTAACATTATCAAAAAGTTAGCTAATCTTGATAATTCTTGTTTTAATCCTATAGCACGCTACGTGGTCAAAAGGTTTTGGGACACTCCGTGGGCATTAATCTGCTGCTGTAACAGCCTCAACTCTTCTGGTTTCAGGGTTTTTCCACAAGACTTTGGAAGCTGGCTGCAGGAATTTCCTCCCATTCAACCACAAGAACATTGACAAGAGCAACTAACACACTTCTGTCTTCATCAACAGTAAGACAAACCGAGCTATCATGATATTCATCACCTTGTTCACCTGTCAAATATAAAGTACATGGTCTCTGAACACATTCACGTACAAATCTCTTCTTTGAAATTGGCAAATTACACCACACCTAGATTTCAGATGTGCTGATTAAGATCTGTCCCAGTTTGTGTTGTTGTACTGGATTACACTGTACTTGTTGTGCTGGTATCGTGCCGTGTTTGTAATATTTTGTTCTTTCACATATGAAAATAAGGTGAACAAACTATGAGAAACAACACCAACACAATGTAGAGGCTCAAAACGTACCACAGAAATCTGTCAACACCGGAAGTAGTAGTCTCAACAAAAATTGGTCATTTTTAAGGCTGCAACTAACGATTATTTTCATTATCGATTAATCTGTCGATTATTTTCTCGATTAATCGACTAGTTGCTTGGTCTATAAAATCCCAGAAAATAGTGAAAAATGTCGATCGGTGTTTCCCAAAGCCCAAGATAACGTCCTCAAATGTCTTGTTTTGTCCTCAACTCAAAGATATTCAGTTTTCTGTCATAGAGGAGTAAAGAAACCAGAAAATATTCACATTTAAGAAGCTGGAATCAGAGAATTTTGACTTAAAATCTCTAACTAATTAATCGTTGGCGATTAATCTAATAGTTGACAACTAATCGATAAATCGTTGCAGCTCTAACATTTTTAAAGGAACAGTTCAACATTTTGACACATGTTCTCTTTCTTGCTGAGAATTAGATGAGAATACCGATACCAAGAAAGCTGGAGCCAGGAGACGGATAGCTTAGCTTAGCCTAAAGATTGACAGCTGGCAGCAAAAAAATATTTTCACTTTGGGTTTTTTGGGACTATGGAATACACAAAAAGACTGCCTCTATGCTAACTAAGCTAACTGTCTGCTGGCTATAGCTTTATATTTAAAATATAAGAGTGGGATCAAACTTCCTAAACTAAATCTCTTATTAATATCTTGAAGGACTGTTGCCTTAAAATACAATGCCTGGGGCCAGTTGTATAAATGATATTTACCAATACATGCATGCGCCATTCCCCACACAAACTGGTATCTATGAAAGGAGAATATGTGGTGAGATTTGCGCACCTCACACTTACTTCAGTTATACACACAGTCTTCTCGAGATAGCTGCAGGTGATACGATAAGGAGGAGATCAAATAAAAGGTGAACATTTTATTTAGGTTGTTTGCCAATTTCACTGATTGTGTTATTAATTTTGCAGGCTACACTGCGGTCTGAAAAATGTCAAATCAAAGGCGCATTTATAAACTTGATTTTAAATTATTTATGAGTGATTATTCATCAGTTTTATTTACATTCAAGCCATCATCTCATCTCCCTGAGATGATGATCAATTAACTTGATCCTGACTTGTGAAGCACTTCATAAAAAGTTTCAATATGAGCTCTATAAATATTTTATAAATATAAAATATATATAAGCTTTTCTGGTGCTGTTGGAGATCGTGCACTTCTTACTTGTCGTTCTTGTTCTCGTCGTGTTGCATCGGGTATAAGTAACGATATGCAAACAGGTGTTCAAGAGCATTTCTACATCTATTTCTGGATACCAGTGGGAGTGGAAATAAGGCTTGTGCATGTGAACCCAGCTCTTTGTGCGTAGAAGTTTAGTCGTAAATCCACGTTGTGAGTTTCATGCATCTGACCAAAATGTGCTTCTATTTTTCTGGTGGCTCTGTGTGTGGGTAGTGTGCCTCGAGGTTAATTTTCAAGGTTGAATTTGGCTTTAATAATTGCATTATTCATTTTACTCCTGTTGGTGTCTGTTCATCTTTTTATAGTGTTTGATCCCATCATTACTGTTTGCACGGCACTTGGTTTCATTGTTTACAAGTTGCTTTTTTTTTAAGATAATTTTTTTGACATTTCTGCTTTATTTTGTAGAGAGAGACAGACAGGAAAGGCAGGAGAGAGAGAGAGGGGATGATATGCAGCAAAGGGCCCTGGGGCAGACTCGAACCCGGGGCCGCTGTCTGCACTAGCTGGTGGGCTACCAGGGCGCCACAACAAGCTGCTTTTTTAAGTGTAACTTCACCTCAGGTCTGAGCCTAAAGGCCCCGACACACCAAGCCAACATCAAAGAACTAGCGGCGACGAAGGCCACAAGCTGCGTCGCCTCACGTCGTCTTTGTCTTGGCCAAAAAGTTGCACACGAACACACTGCAAAGACTACAGCCGACGGCCAACTACCACTTACGTTCTGTGCCTGCGTGAGATGAAATAACTCTCCACACCAGCAGGTGGCGGTGTTGCCTGTATTCGTCATTCAAAAAGGAAAACTGGCAGACCGAGGACTGCGGATATACAAGCCGTTGTTATGATACGTATATGAAACAAAGCGGCGTTTGCCGACCATTTTCACACCACGCTTGCTTTCCTTACTTCCGTTTCTCATCTCGTGCACTGATTCGTTTAAGCTGAACAGCCAATCAGAGTGATTTCTCTCTCCACCGCCGATTCAACATTCTGAATCGGCCAAAAAAACTGAGCAGACTGGAGCCGACGGTGCGGGACACACCGAAAAAAACAGGCAGACGGACGCTCACCGACGGACCCAAACTATTCGACAAAGACACAGCTAACTACAGCATCTTAGAAAATAGCGACTGTTTATCAGACCACAAATGAGACAAGAATTAGCGCCCCACAGTCCCTCTCTCTCTCCGCCGCTGGGAAACCACTTCGAAAGTATGGTGGAATTAGCAAGCTAATGTTAACTAGCCAGCTGCTAGAGGAGGAAATGCTTCATCCACACATCTCTGGTCACAGCGTAGGAAAGCACATTGCTATCGCCAGATACTCAGACTTTAACACTGATTTGTATGTGATTTTGTAATGTGCTGATGGGCTGATTTCCAGTCCACAGAAAGGAGAGAACAATGCTTGTGCTGTGATTAATGCTACACAGCGGTTACGGAAAAGTGAAAACAATAGACGCCACGGCGAGAGTCAAGAAGGGGAATCTGATTAGAGGACCGTAACATTCTTTTTTATATAGAAATTTCATGACGTAGATTAGTCCCAAACGGTCGACTCTGTCTCAGAATTGGCCTTGCAGGATTAGGGCTGATTTAAACGGGTAGATTTTCAACCATGAAATGCTGATTTGTATAAATTTGGTAAGAAATGTCAATATTAACACCAGCATTGGTGTGTTCATCACAGTTCAGTCATATCATTTAGCAGTTACACTGTAATATTATCTTTGATAACCAATGACAGTCAATTCTTAACCGTTTAATGCGTCTTTCACAAATTAAATTGCTGGTCACAACACATAAGTGGAGAACACACAAACACACACACACACACAATCAAGCGTTCACTCCAAAAGGACAAAATCTTAAGTGCTTCTTCAGACAAAAGTAGGCTACACACAGACACATACACAAACATACGGCTTCAATAATTAAGAAGCTGATCACAGAAAATTGAAAGAATAATCTCTCTGCTATTTACTGTTGACATCGTTGTGAACAGAAGAGCCAGGGCTGACAGGCTGACACACACACACACACACACACACACACACACACACACACACACACACACACACACACACACAGGGAGGGAGAGAGAGAGAATAATGTTTTCTTGTTTTTCTTCATTTTCTTGCTGTTTTATTCTGACTCATGAAGAATTCTGTCAGAAGTTGTCTTTGAAGAGTTTGGCTCAGTACCATGCTCTCTTGTCCTGTTTTTGTTGGTATTTTTCTTTCTAAATGTTAATTTGATGCTTATGTGTGCGAGTGTACATTTTAATGTGTAGTTCGTGGAGTCCTCAGGCTGCTGTTTACAAATAAAGCCTGAAGCTGCCTGACAACAGTCATCACGATGTTCCAGCACTAACTAACTCATTAAAACATAAACAGGGAAAAACACGAGTGCGGTGAGCAGACGTACTGACAGAAAGACAAACAGTGAGCCGACGTCTGTAGCAAGCGGAGTGTACGCAGAGTAAACTCAAAGACAGACAGACGTGGACCCGCTTCTCTACGCGATCAAATAAAAGATAGCGATCTCGTGTTCACGATTGTGCTTCCCAGAAAAAAATCTCTCACTACTAGAAATCTTACATGATGTGTCCCTGTCCATC
Organism: Sebastolobus alascanus; assembly: GCA_916701645.2. NCBI lineage: Eukaryota > Metazoa > Chordata > Actinopteri > Perciformes > Sebastidae > Sebastolobus > Sebastolobus alascanus. The sequence goes on from CAKAOJ020000032.1 coordinate 1,570,690, forward strand.
AGTAGTTTCTAACAAAATCTCTCTCTTGCTGTAAAATGTCAAAGTATTTCTGATGACTCATTTGAACGGTTACATAAACCTCGGTCATCATAATAAACCACATTTGACCACAGTGGGTAGCTAGCAGAACAATGTCATTGTAGGAGGGACGGTATGTGTTCATATTTAAGGTGGCAAATACTTTGTTTACATTTCCAACGAATGTGTGTGTTGAGGTCGAATTTATTCATTTAACCTTTGTCCTGCTTCTCCTGATCCTTCAGGTCACATCTGAAGGATGTGATCTAAAAGTTCTGATTTAAATCGCTCTTTAAACTAAACCCCAACCACATATTGTTCAGTGGATGGAGGAAGTATTCAGATCCTTTACTAAGTACTAATGCCATTCTGTAAAAAATACTCTGGTACAAGTAAAAGTCCCCATTGAAAATGTTACTCAAGGAAGAGTATGTAAGTATCACAAATAGGGACGAAATTTAGTATTCTCTCTAAAATCTACATTTTACAAGATTACATTTGAACACATCATGATTACATTAGAATTTACCTTCGCCCAATACTCATATTTTTACTGAATAGAACTTGAACGCATCATAATGGTACCGCCAGGACGAGAGCAGGTTACCATGTAAGGGACAATGTACAGCGAGCCAGTCATTGTTGTGAAAGAAACCCCGACAGGGCGATGCCTCACGGGTGGCATCGTCGGTGGACCCCGACGCGAAGCGGAGGGTTTCTTTCACAACAATGACCCGCTAGCTGTACCTTATCCCGCTTATTACACGGCTACGTACTGAAGAAATCAATGATTTGACAAAAAAACGGTCCGCCAGAGTCCGACATCGGAACTGCGCCCATAGCAACGGTCTGCTCTAAAGAAATAACAGACCGTAGAACGCTGTGATTGACCAATCAGAATCGAGTATTCAACACAGCCGTGTAATAATAGCTGTGTGCAGCTGTTAAGCAGCCCAGTCCTGCACGGAGCTAACAGCTAACAGCTAATGTTAACTAGCTCTCGTCCTGCCTATTTCAACACGTATCAGTTGTTCGCAATGTAGCATGATCACGGAAAAAAAACAGGGTATGTCCCATGGACGCATCGATAGTGAGTTTACTGCATCCCAAACACATTTTCTATCGTCCTTGAGACAACGGGACGCCATTAGTCTCGAGCCCTGGCGGTACCTACGGTGCGGTACCGGCAGAAAAACAAGTACGGTCACGTTTCCAGAATTTTGGCATCGACTTGGTACCGAAGTATTGGTCCTCGTGACATCCCTAATCACGAAAATCTACTTAAACTATTAAAAGTAAAAGTAGTCTCAATGCAGAACAATGGCCCATGTGACTGTTACACTATCAGATAGAGTATTATATCATTAGATTATTAGTACTCATGCATTAGTTTAAAAGCAGGATTTTACTGTAGTAGTTGGTTCAGGTGGAGCTCATGTTAACGACTTAATTTTATCGGACTGCAACTGCTGATTTTTCCTTATGGATTAATCTGCTGATTTTTTGTTTTTGTTTGTTTGGTAGAAATTCTGAAAATAGTGCTGTCACAATTACCCAGAGCCAGAGTGACATCATCTTCACAATGATTTGTTTTGTCCAACCAACAGTCCAAGCCTCACTAACTAACTTTAACAATACTCAAAATAGTTACCGATTAATTTTCTGTCAATCAACTAATCGTTTCAGCTCTATTTGTATATACTTTTGGGTAGTTTAATTTATACCAAAGCATCATATTTTATAAGCTCTTCATATATTTTGTATGTAATTTGTAAAGCAACTTTAACTAAAGCTGTCAAATAGTTGTTGTGGAGTAAAAACTACAATATTTCCCTCTGAACTGGGGCAGAGTAGAAGAAAGAAAGTGGCCTGAAAAGAAAAGATTCAAGTTCAAGTATCTCAAGTGTTTACATAAGTACTGTACTTGAGTAAATGTACTCAGTTACATTCGACCACTGATCGTTTCATTCGTAAATACATCACATGACTGAAGCTAAAGACGCTCCAACTTTAGCTTCACTGTAACTTTAAACTTTTAGCATACTCCCCAACACAACAACACTGTGTGCACAATATACAGTTAAGCTGCCATCCGTCCCCACCAGTCTCGAGGCTGCTTAGAAGGCTTTAATCAACAGGGTTGATGCCAAAGTCTTTATCAAACAAAGCTTCTCCATTGTTCACTCGACTTGTCTTTCCAGATTGAAGGATATTATAACTATGTCATTTTTAGGTGCCGTTTTTGATGGCGCTGACTAACCGACGTCAGCCCACTTGGAATGGCCTCGTCTTCACACATACAAAAGTAGAAACAGGACATTTTCATTCATTCTTCATTGTCCTTTTTTTTCTCTTTTTTTTTTTGACACATTCCGTGCCACCACCAGATAATCTGCTGTCAAGAGGCCGCAGCCATTTCATGTATTTCTGTGAGGTCACGTTGCACACACACACACCGCGAGCCATTGCGCTCGAGTCAGGTTCGGTTGGTTGATTAATGCATATTTTTGCGGGTCAAGCATTGCGGATTGGCTCTCATAACGGGTCAGGTGGGTGCGAGTAATAAAAAACCCTGACCCGTGCATCGCTAGTGGCTAATGTTAGCTGACATTATAGCTAACTTTAGACAGGAGTGTCTTTTATAAGCAATATGGTGTTTCTTTATACCAGTTTTCCTAAAATTAGATTTGAAAAAAATTGCAATATATCGCCTTGCTTAGAGTATCGCAATATATCGCAATATATTGAATCGCTACCCCTGTATAGCGATACGTAACTTATCGAGAGATTCTTGCCAATACACAGCCCTAGAGGACAGAGTAATAGGCCTCCGTCGGTCAGGGTTTGACCATGGTTTGCGCACCCTACGGGTCTGGCTGTCTGGTCCAGCATAGGATGTTCAGGTGGCACAGAGATAACTGACTCAACTTTCTATGGTAACACAGGTGGATAACAGCAGCAGATAGTTTGGATAGCAAAGTAACTTTTACAGTCTAAGAAAGCTAAGAGAAATGTTCAACCCAAAGTCATGATTTCATATAGCCTCCAGTCTTTCACAACTCCAATCAGCAAACTACCAGCAGCAGAGCAATACCAATGTTTATCCATTGGTATTGAAAAGTATTTTACCCCTTAAGGTTTGCCATTAAAATGCATCCTGGGAGTAAATTATAATTACAGTGCCTATATAAAAATACATGTGTAAATACATCCAATTTGCACAGAGTAAAATCAGAGGTTGCAATTTCAGCATGAGGAGAGGGTTAAGGAACAACAAGGTGTGAATGCAATGTTTATCATTAATTTACATAAAGTAAAAAGGAAATAAAACAATTTGAGTGGGCAGTGGTCATAATAAAGAGTGCTTATAGGAACTACTGTATATGGAACAATCAGTATAAAGAAAGAAGTTGGGTAAACTCGGCTGCATGTGGATACAATCCTACAACAGCCGTATTCGATCTATTCACAGGTAAGAACACATTATTCCTCCTGTCACACACTAGCAGACTCTGTAAATCATATGTTGTATCAAGAAAGTGACACATAATGTCAGTCAAAACCTGTTTTTGTCCACCAGTCATTTAAGTCATACTCAAGTCTACATTACCGAAACAGAACATCACACATTAAATGATAACAGCTGTGATCATCTTATAACTTGTGAGTTCTTGCCTCGAGTCACTTTCTATCGATCTTTTAAGAATTCATTTTCTAATTCTAATTCCAAATTTCTAATTAATTTTCAAGGGTGACCTGAGTGCAAATTCTATCTGCATAATCGCAAATGTTAAAAAGAGAAAAGAAGCTTTTAAGTCTTCCTGTTGGCCTATTATTAATATGTGACAATAGATTGATTTGGCCATATCATAAAACAAAACAAAAAATCTTTAGTATTTACTAATATGTGTTTTAAAGGTATCCTGTGAAGTCTGTGACCACTAGTAGCGCAATGGAGTGAGGTTTTTAAGTGTAGGCCTTCGTTTTTTGCTGTATTGTGCACACGTGTGAGCATGCTGGCAATGTGAAATACATTCCTGCCACCGGTTGCCAGCAGTAACACAAAAGGAAAGGTATAATGTGCCGACAAAGGCAAGGAAGGAAAAGACTGCTAGCAAGCAAACATGGATGTACACAATGCATGATTTATGATATTCAAAAAAATGTCGTAAATGTTTGATGAGGAAGGAAATGTGCTCAACATGTCTTTTGAAGTTCAAGGATACACACAATGCACCTTGGTGAAAGACACTGAATGTAAGCAACTTTCTTTTTTATTTTTTTTTTTTTTTTACAAAAAAAACCTCCACAGGGCACCGTAAAAGTGCTATCATAGCAACGTTTTCTGCCGCAGCAGCACGCAGCTGTTTTGGGTGAAAAAGCTCTAAAAACCCACTGCACACTACCTGCTCAGCACCAGACAGCAGACACAGTTAGTGAAGAGCTGTTGAACAGAATGAATATTAAACTTAAATTCACCAGCTGCCCAGAAACACGATCCAAATGAATACCGTTGCTCCATAACTGCTGGATGTGTAAATAAGCAACTGTTGGCTAAAAAGCTCACTGCATCAGCTTAAAAGGTGCTGATCATAGATTTAATATAAAGATGGACAACATGACAGCTCCCCAAAAGTGAAGCCAAAACATCTGGATCGCCCCCTGGTGGCTGGCTGCAGTATAGGTCATAAATCCCGCCCCCTCCATGTTAGCGGATGGGACATGGGCCACACTAAAAAGTCAAAGTACACATCAAATACATTTTTCCCCAAAACAGTTTGCCATTTTAGGTAGTTCTTATCACGCTGATGTATGTTATTTGATGCTATAAAAAGGAGGTGAGACGTCATGATTGACAGCTGTGATTGACAGCTGCTCTGAGTGAAGTAGTCGCGCAGCCGGAGGCTTGGGAATCGTACCAGAGAGAGGAGATGTAACTTTAACTTTCCATAACCGTCACCAGTCTGTGTAAATAGCGATAACATTATGACCACTGACAGGTGAAGTGAATAACATTGATTATCTCGTTACAATGGCACCTGGCAGTGGGTGGGATATATTAGACAGCAAGTGAACATTTTGAGCTTTGAACTTTGTGTTGGAAGCAGAAAAAATGGGCAAGCGTCAGGATGTGAGCGACTTTGACAAGGGCCAAATTGTGATGGCTCGACGACTGGGTCAGAGCATCTCCAAAACTGCAGCTCTTGTGGGATGTTCCCGGTCTGCAGTGGTCAGGACCTACCAAAAGTGGTCCAGGGAAGGAAATCCGGTGAACCGGCGACAGGGTCAGACCCAAGGCTAATTGATGGACGTGGGGAGCGAAGGCTGGCCGTGTTGTCTGATCCAATAGAAGAGCTACTGTAGATCAGATTACTGAAAAAGTTAATGCTAGTTCCGATAGAAAGATGTCAGAACACACAGTGCATCGCAGTTTGTAAAAAAATCTGTTATTGCAGGCTTAAGTAAATTTGATGGCATATTTACATGGGCAAAATGTATAGGTCACCCATAAGTGATGAAGACTGGGCATACTTTCCTTATAATGTATAATATACATGTAATTAACAAATGACAGTACAAGTTGAGAAAACAATCTCACCACAGCGTCTATTTAGTAACTCTTGGTCATAGCACGTCATCTTCAACAGGTGGAGGAGTTGTCATCTGAACAAAAATGGATATTTGAACATCTACAATTCCATGACGACTGGACATCGGCTGATGAAGATGATGTGATATGGAGAAACCATGTTTGTTAACAACAAAGCACACGTTGATGTGCTTGTCCCTTTGGGGAAACACTATCAGTCCTTCACACTTAACATCAAGGATTTATTGCATGTGAGACAGCTGGTATTATTCTCAGAGCACAAGTTTTAAATATTCTACTTAATAAGTACAATTTGATTTGTGGGTGGTCACGACTGGCCTGAATGCACGTCTGCAGAGTTGAGATTATCGGACAAGATAATCATTTAAGACCGGCCTGGAACTGGGTCGCTTGTGTGATTATCAGGAGGCAAATTGGGTTCAAGATCAACCTGATGATCCTAAAGCGTGTGACAGGCAATAAAGATACGTGTTAAGAGGCTCTTTGTTTGCAGTTTTAGTCATTTTACTCCAGAACACACCGACAGGGTCATAAGTGGCTGTTTCATGGTCATTTCACTTCTTGAATATAATGTATTTTACTCATTTATTAATACATTTTTGATGTTGGTTAAAAAAACGCAGTTCTGTCTTTCTCAGTTCTCACATGTTCCCATCACTGACATCTCTGTATTAGGTGCTCATGCATGTATGCGAGTGTGTGTGTGTGTGTGTGTGTGTGTGTGTGTGTGTGTGTGTGTGTGTGTGTAGTCCGTTTGGCGACAGACACCAATAACAGACATGTGGGTCAGGGACGGGTGTGTTTTGGTTGTCGCGGGTTACTCGGACAGCTACATTGTGCGTGTTCAGTCATGCAGGAAAGCTGAAGCCTTTGCGGAGCAGACGGGGGAAAGAGGTCATACATGTGTTTATATGTGGCACACAGTTCCACACAAACATGTGTGCACACACATACACTGGATTCCTCAACTATGCACACAACGAACACTCTTAAAAGTGTTATTAAAGTGGAATATTAGGCTGTCAGAAAGGAAAAGTGATATGTTCAGCTCTCTTCAAAAATGAAAATGTCAGAGCTGTTAATGAAAACAAATACCGTCACATTGCATCCATACAAATATACTGCCACATTACAGAGTATTTAGAGAGTAACACACACACACGCACACACACATCACATGCATGCAAACAGACAAGCTATCAGTCAGCTACTTTCGTTTGTCATTGTTCTTTCTGTGCTGAGTGTGAGAGCAACTTTCATGGCTAACGGTGGGGTCCAAATAAAAATTTGCATAAATCCTGTTATTTATGCAAAATGTCATTTGCAATAACAGACCCCATTGGTATAATACATCTCAGGTACTGTGGTTGAGAACAGTAGAGCGTCTTATGTCTGGAATATGCAACTCAAATTCAGTCAAAAATTCCCTGAAACAAAAACAGATTCATTGACATGTTGCTATTATTTTGACCAGTAATAATTCATAAAATGAGAAACATCTTCAGATCTTATGTTTGTCTTATTTTAGGGATGTTTGATCAATTATTAATGGTGTGATTTAACTGACTTGAATGACTTTTAGTTGGTTGCTGCAGCCTGAGGCTTTAGTATAAAGATAGGTTTGAGTGCCTGATGCCTGACGGATGTCTATTACAGAAACATTTTCAATACTGCCGACAACTTCTGGGAATTCAAACTTCCTTCTGCATGAGTTAACTTTCCTACTCACCTGTCTGGGTTCGCAGTAGACAGCCCATAAAAGGTACCCTGTTGTTTTTGACCAGTAGTATGACCACGGAGGAATCTTTTCATGACTGGTTCTCCGTTTTGTTTGTATCACACACGTGCAGAGGCAACGCTGATTTAATGTTATTTTGCTAATTGTCAGTTGGTGGCGGCAATGTGCAAAGAAGTGCAGCAATACTCCAACAGAGGAAAGGAGGAGGCAGACTGCTAGCGAGTTAACATGAATGTATACAAGACAGGATTAAAAATATTCAATAACAAACAAATAAACATTGTTTGTTTACAGGTTTGTTTATGTTTGTTTTCAGTTTTCATTGTATAATTTTTATTTTGCCCTTTCACTTGCAAAATCTCTCTGAAAAGTCCTCAATCCTTAACACTAAATAGGTTGTTAATCGATTACGATTACAAAAACTAGAAGCATCTGATAACTCAAGGGTTAAAGGGGCAGTGTGTAGGATCTGGCGGCATCTAGCAGTGAGGTTGCAGATTGCAGCCAAATGAGACTCCTTCCATGTGCCAAGCGTGTAGGTGGCTGACGCAAAAATGGGAACGGCCCTATCTAGAGCCAGCGTTTGGTTTGTCCGTTCTGGGCTACTGTAGAAACATGGTGGATGGAGGATCCGCTTCGTACGTAGATATAAACGACTCATTCTAAGGTAACGAAACACAAAGATTCTTATTTTCAAGTGATTATACCCTAATGAAAACATTAGGGCTGTCAATTGATTAAAATATTTAATCACAATTATGGGAGTGGGCAAATATGCTGCTTTATGCAAATTTATGTATATATTTATTATTGGAAATCAATTAACAACACAAAACAATGACAAATATTGACCAGAAACCCTCACAGGTACCGTATTTAGCATAAAATGTATATTGTATTGTATATTTTTATTATTTGATGTGGAAGATTAACTACTTTGTGGAAGCTAATGGGGATCCAACTAAGAAATAAAGAATAAAAAGAGAGACTTGTGCGCTGCCAAAAGATCCACTCACTCACTCACTCATTCAAATATCAGACAAACACACACTCACATACAGCGTCTGATAGCCGAGTTGTAATCCAGGATTAGTCAGATTAAGATCTATACCTCTGCCTATGTGTGTTAAACGATTAAATCCAGACAGGCCTATTTACCGAGAAGAAAAGATGATCAAATCAACATGCTCGTCCTGGAGTGACAGCTGTAAGAGATAGAGTGTGGAGACGAGCCAATTATTTGTTCACGCGTTAAAAGTCTTTTGTTCTTTGACGCAAAAAACGGTGTTTGCTCTTCTCATGAGAGGGGGGAGGAGGAGGGTGAGGAGGAGGAGGAGGAGGAGTGGAGACAGAAACGTAATGGAAATAAAGAAAACGTTGGTAGAGAGGTAGGGAAGAGTGTTCTGTGTGGAGACTGATAGAACCTGGATGAATGACAAAGAGTTTGTAATTAATAAACTCAAAGGATAATCAGGAGCCAGCATGCACACGTACTTGGACACGAAGGCTTTGCTCGCTCCGTCTCTCACTGTCACACACACGCACTGAGGCGGAGTATATCGCGCCACACAGCTGAGGACCGGAGGCTGCCGCGGCTTGATGGAGGAGCTGAGAACAAATATAAAGTGAGGGAGCGCCTAATGAAGATTTTAAATGAGGAAATTCCTGTGAAAATATGATAACCCTCCCTCCCTCCTCGCCCACTGCGTCCCTCCCCTCTCCCTCCCTGCTCTAATGCCAATGCTTCTTCATCCCCTGCTCTCCCTCCCCTTCGCTCTCTGTGTGTCCTGCACACCGTAAACACTGCGTTATTTTAATTAGGATTTGTACACTCCAACACTTTAATTTGCTCTTCCTTATTTCCCCCAGAAATCTCTGTTTTATTAGTTATCACACCATTCCAGGCCAAACTCATAATTACACTGAGTCCCAGGGGGAAATGTGTGCAAATGAGCATGCGTTGGGGTTTATCTAAACTTGTGGGGACTTATGAGGAACAGCACACAATCTTTGCTGATCCTCGTAGAGAAAAACGCTGATTTAAGAGATAAAGACATACGACTTGAGGTTAATATTACGAGGTAAAATTTAAGATTGAGGGAAGGGTAATGAATGAATGTGAGGCAATGCAATGTGTGTGTATGTGTGTGTGTGTGTGTGTGTGTGTGTGTGTGTGTAAGAGGTGTTTTTTCCTCTTTATAAATTCATTGTTTGGCTAAATCTTAGAGCGACGGGTTATGTTATTTACCTGTGGTAATTGGTTTTCCCAAATGGCAGTTTTCCTCATTACACACACACACAAAACGCACACAGACATACACGTCGATGCACATACACACATACACACGCACACAGTAATGAAGGGTAAGAAAACGAAGATGCCATTTCAGATTGTGGAGGCGCAAAGTCAACACACTTACCAAACTCAATACAGAAACACACACTCACATAGACAACGTGTGTGTGTGTGTGTGTGTGTGTGTGTGTGTGTGTGTGTGTGTGTGTGGGTGTGTAGCGAGCAGTGTTTTAGTGACACAGTGATGATCTTTGGGGTAGAAGAGCGTAGTGAGAACTAATCAAACACACAGGCTCACCCACAGTGTCACAAATACACCCATTAAGCAAAAAAAAAAGATCCTGATCTCTTTGCTTTGTGCTCAATGTGATGTCTGAACTGAATAACTGATGGAAAAATGGAAGAAATGTGCTTCTGGTGAGTCTGAGGAACCAGCTGTTCCATCTCTCACTCTCGGAGGTGAAAATAAAATATGTCATTCGTCAATCTCACCTTACCGTCTCTCCCTCGTGTGCCTTTCCACGTCTTTATCTCCTCTTTACTCACCTCCCTGTGATCCGCGTTCTCCTCTCCTTGCGTCTCCACACCTCGCTCCATGTTAGCTCGTGCTGCAGCGACCTGAAGGTTACAAAAATAAGCTTCTCAATTTTCTGTTTTAGCCAAGAAATTGGCTGAGAGACATGGGCCAGGGCTGTACGTTAACTTGTTTTCCACATTGCACTGGTGCTACAGAGGTTGAAAGTTTTGTAGCACTATTTAAATTCTGTGTTGGGGGGGGGGGGTGAAAAAAAATATGGAGGCTGCACTGCTGAGAGTTCAATTGTGTGTACACTTGCTTAAGTTTGTCACGTCTGCCATGTTTTTTGTTTAAGGTTGACGTCAACTGGGAAAATTGCGACCTCCGAGTTGTCTGGAACGCAGCAATACACCTGAGAGTGTTGACGTGAAATGTCCAAAATCTCATTTTATTGCGCCCTACAGAGTCAAATACCGAGAATCTATTATGTAAGGATTGATTTATGACACAACTCGTATACTGTTCATAAATGAATGTTGTCCCATCCTAACAGGTGCAGAAACACTACAAAATATTTGGGGAGATGTCAATCAAGCAGAGGCAGAGGTCTCATCAGTCAAAATAACAGACACCTGTACCATTTAAATAGGATTCTTTTGAGTCTGCTGATCTTCAGCATATCTTTAAGCAGCACAGAGGGATAACAAAGCTATCCATGAGATCGTCTACTGATAAGATAATTCCCTTAAAAGTACCACAACGTAAGATTGAAATGTGGACGGCGTAGAATCAACAATGATTCAATCAAATATGGACATAACTCAGTTTACTTGTTTTTCATTTCACAAATTTGCAATTAATGTAGTTCTACTGTAGTTGATTGAAAATCTTACCTTTAAGACAAGCTTAAAATCAAACAGCCCTACACACTCACACAGATGTTCTCACTTTTTCTGGCTGATGAGACCTCTGGGAAATATTTGATGTCACCAAACTCCATGTACTGATAAGACTTTTTTCACGCCGCACGTTTGACTCCTCACAACAGGAAATCCATTGCCCTTTGAATGTGTAGCACTGTTCTGCTGTACCAGGCTTTGTGAACAGCACCTTAAATTTGTTTGCTATATACTCAATAGTAATGGTATCTTTCCTATCTACTTTTGGGGTATTATTGAGTTGGGGACTACTTACAGGACAAATAAAGAGCGAGTGCGTGCATGCCTCAATTTTGTTTAGAGACGGATATCGAGAACCGGTAATAAATTGGTACCGGTTCCTAACTGATCAGTACCGAAATATTGATAACATTGTTAATTCATTTTAACAATTCCTAACCGTCCCCTAATGATTACGAAGCTGCCAGCGCCAGGCGATTACATTTGACGTTGCGTAACTGCGTGTTTGCTCTCCAGGGCAAAACGTTCAAAAGTGTGGGCTCACATGCATCTAAATGCAATATACTGTATGTAAAAAGGTAAAAGGTTGTGTGTAAAGGGAGTAACCAGCAACCTGGATTTCATAACTCATAGAGAACTGATATATATGATATTAGATATTAATGAATAGTCTAAGCAAACATAATAATGTATGACTTCAAAAATGAGTTCATGTCAGCATGATGAAAATTCATGTCGTGATTAAAAACAAATAATGTGGCAACTTAATGTACAATATATACATTATAATATTTTAATGATTTCATCTCAGACTTGAAAAGGTCACAGACGATGACTCGAGGAAGGCTGAGGAGTTCATCATTCTGTTCACATCTGGCAACAGACCTGCTACATGAGGCCAGATTCTGCCTCTCCTTCAAAGGCTGGAGGACCACTTCAGGATTCAAGAGGAAGATTCACAGTTTGTGGCCACCATTAAAGAAAATGTCTGGGGTGACCTATCTAAACGTTACCAGGTGCAAAAAACAAAACAAACAAACAAAAAACACTTCCTAATCCCAATTTATATAAAGATGTCTGTTTTTCCCTAATAAATGAGTGACCCTTACTGTGAAGTTATTGTTTCAATTATTTTCTTGTGTACGGGACGATGTTATGATGGCATTTCTCGAGGAGGCCACTATAAAGGACCCTAGATTCAAAGGAAATGTGAAAAAGTCTGGCTACCACCGAAGGAGGCAGCAGCAGCAGTGACTGAACTAATAATCATTAAAATGTGAGTAATATTTATTACAAGGTGTTTTTTTCATTTTGAATGTAATAATGTAATAACACATAATGACAATAATAAGGTACTCTCCCTCTCAGCTGTCAGAGAAGGGTGATGAGGTGACAGTGCAGGCCCAGGAAGAGGATGAAGAGGATGAAGAGGATGAAGAGGAAGATGTTTTAGACATACTTTTATGATACCTAGGCTATGTGTTCTATCTAGGGCTGCACAATGATGGCCAAAATGATAATCAGGATTATTTTGAGCAATATGTAGATGACAATTATTTATCACGATTATTCATTCATTTTAGGGACAAAATATTTGTAATGCACTTTCACATTTAAATAAACAGAGCAATGCTTTACTCTTTCTTCTTTATCTGACTTCAATAAGAGAGAGCAGACAAAACAAGTAATGTAGAATAAATTACTCTTCTACTCTGGACCGGAGCCACAACATTCAGGAACGTTTTTCAAAGGTTGCTGCTGTAGGGTGGGCGTGCAGCGGCATGACGGCTCCCCAAAAATGAAGCCAAAACATCTTGATCGCCCCCTGGTGGCTGGCTGTTGAACGCTTGATTTAATATGCAGCAGAGTTTTCTATGAGCGGAGAACGAATTTTAAACATCAATATCGCAGTCGATTATGTTCATTCAATTGTTGGAAGTCAAAATCGTGATCGGGATTAATATTCCATTAATTGCGCAAGCCCTAGTTCAAACTAAAAAGAAATAAGCCTGACTACAATAATATGGTAAATTTTATAATTCATCTTCCCCTTTCCAAGGAAACCAGAGTCTCTGCACTACACAAACTCTTCGCAAAAGAACACCGAGAGCTGAGGAGGAGCCTCAGAATGCTTTCACACCTGAAGTTCGGTTCATTTGGTCCGAACCAAGGGGGAAAAAAAATTATATATTGTTGCATTTTAGTTCTCGTCCGGTTCCTGTTCACACTGACTTTTCACAATCGAACCAGAGGAGTAAAAATGAAGTTATACAGACTGACAGTAACTCACTGATTATTATTCTGCATCATCAGGACCCCACGTGGGGAAATTAAATTCTGGTGACTGACAAAAGTTTATGCAGATCTTTCACAACACTTCTGATGTGTATATTTATGTTCTTTGATTAATAACAAATTATAAGCATTATTATTAGACTGTAAATCGGCTGCACTTTATGATGATTCACGATCAGCAGATGGATTTATTAGTAGTTTAGCTTTTAAAATCATGCTAAAATCACATATCTGCTCTCATAAAATCCTGTGGTTGGTTGGTTGGTTCGTTTGCTTTCACAAAAAAAACGAACCGCACCAGAGGTAGTCTCAGTTCGGTCGTTTGGTCTGCACCAGGGTTCAATTGACTGCTTTCACACCAGCCCAAACAAAACGTACTAACTGGACAAACAGACCTGAGTTCACCCTCATTCTACAGCAAAACACTGCACTAATCATCCATGAAAAGATGAAGAGTGTTGGTCTACAGAGGCCTCCCTCCTATTCCTACCTGAGAAGATCTTGCCCTCTGGTGGTGGGGTAAGAAGGACACCCTTCATCTTCTCTCACAGCTCTCCACCACCTCTGTGTTCAGGCCTCCTCGACACCATCAGAAACAGTGTTCTCCACAGCTGGGGACACAATCAGTAAGGAAAGATCTCAGATTCGCCCTGAGAAAGTCGAAATGCTCATTTTCTCAAACGAAACCTATTGCTGTATTTTCTGGGTGGACCAAATGATACAGGAGAGATGCCTGAATTATCCTCTACATTGTTCTGTTTACATATCTTTATGAACGTTGTTTTTACATTATTATCTATTTCTGTTAGCTTCTGAAAAGCTCAAGCCGGGTCACAAACTTTCTCATTTTACAGCTAAACAGTACACTACAAGATGATTCTGAAAACATTTGAGGTGAGAAATAGTTATTACAGTTACAGAATATTGATTCATATTTGATCAGCGCTGCCTGGTTTGACCGTTTGGTCGGAGTTCGCGAGTGACTGACAGCCAGCTCTCATAGAGAGCAGATGGACAGCAGACCTCAGATCAGCTCTGACTGCTTGTTTCCTTCCGGTCTGTGAAATCTTGCAGATGCCGTTAGGAGCACCGGAGGGCACAGAGACACATGATTTTTTTCAGGTTACCTGTCTCTTGCACTACTGTCAGGATATAGCGACCGTTTTATAAAAAATAACTTTTTTGAATCATATTTGCTCCAATCCGCCTACTCCAGCTTTAAGCCCTCTCAACCTAACTTCCCTAAGTAAAAGTGAACCACATAAAACAATGCACTCATGCCACAAGTTAATAATATTTAACTAAAGTTAATCTAAATGATGAGAGGAAAAACATTTGTATTAAATTATTTTTAAAGGCAAAATTTAGGTAAAAAAATGTCCTTGTTCTTCTTCTTGTAAGTAGTATACCAACTAGACCTTAAAAGGTACACCAGAATCTTAGTAGCCTACCCAAACATTAAAGGGGCTATATGTAAGAATCAGAAATTGCTTGTTCACAGCGACACCTGTGGCCGCAATGTCAACGAAAGTCAGCGTCCTGTTGCTCGCGCTCGCGCTACATTGACATGAACGAGCACCGGTCTAAACAGTGAGGCGACACACGTCAGCTAACACACAATATCACTCTATATTTCACCTGCTTGGCAGTAATGTTAGCTGACCAGAGGAGGGTCTCTCCATGGATCAATGCCGATCCTAGTGTTGTCTTTTCCTGCTTCAACCTGCCGACCGCGGAGGGAAGGGGGGGGGGGAGACACCGACACCCGGTCGGGATAACGTAACTCTCTGCGGAGCCCCGTCACTTCACAAGACACGGGAAACCTCTGTTGGTCTGGAGGAGCGGCAGCATTTATTTCTGCAAAAACGTCCACTGCACATTCACTAGATATTCTCATAGCTAAACTAACTCTTCTGCAGTGTGCGCGCGTGCACGTGGAGTTGGAGCGAGCCGAGCGAGTGAGAACGAGCGCGGTGTGCAAGCAGGCAGCAGGAGCAGAGCTGCTGCGCGCTCGCGTACCCACACGCGAGCGCGCATGGGATACCGACCCGTTAAGATTTATGCGCGTGATAAGTTACAAATAGTCCCTTTAAGAGGTGGGTATCCTTAAATAGGTACTTAGCTTACAGGAAACTTGTGTAAAACAACATCTTCACTTACCACCTTTAAATAAGTAATTCTCAGTAATACTCAAAATGTCTAAAATACCTTATTTATACTCAAGTGACACAAATAGCCTACTCCAACAGCTAAATATTGGGCCTGTCAAAGTTAACTTGATAATAACACGTCAAGGTAAATCGTTTTAAGGCCACTAATGACTTTAATGCATCAACGCAACTTGTGATTTTTAGGTTGTAGCGGGCTCAGGAGGCTAAATAACGCTCCAAACTTGCGCTACATTTTGGCGAGGAAAAACTGGCATGGCCATTTTCAAAGGGGTCCCTTGACCTCTGACCTCAAGATATGTGATGAAAATATGTTCTATGGGTACCCACGAGACTCCCCTTTACAGACATGCCCACTTTATGATAATCACATACAGTTTGAGGCAAGTCATAGTCAAGTCAGCACACTGACACACTAGGCCTTTCCCATTTCTGATTTTATACGGCTCGATTCCTCTCCTCGCGTCTTAGTCCCGCCCACGGGAGATGCGAGCGGAGGAGGCGAGGAAGAGACACGAGGAGCGAGGAAGAGAGGAAATATGTTTTTAGAGACATGAGACGTCCTTTCCACTGAAGCGTCACGTGAAGCGACGTCCGTTTCTGATCACAGCAGCAGCTGATCACAGCTGGATCAGCTGTCAGCCGGCATTAACAGCTGTTTATGTCTGAACTGTACTACTAATAAAGAGACACAGTTATTATCAGTGGCAGAGCAGCAGTGCTTTCTCTCTGTAGCCTGTTACCTGTTTAACAAACACCTGCACATGAATAACAGCTGCAGTCTGTATTTATTCTGTAGACTGCGTCCTGTTTAGAGGCCCAGGAACCATTTCTACTGGCATAATGCCTTTATATTACTTATTCATTATTAGCGTCTGTATTTATTGATATTCTGACACTAGAAATTATGTATTAGGCTAGATGTTTCAGGGAAAATTTAAATGATGTAACTCCTATCAAAACCGACGCTCAGGAATAATCAGTCTCACATGTGACTGAATGGAAATGACGATAAATGATGTAAAAGGTGTAAAAGACAGACCCTCCTTCTCTCTCTGACTTTAACTGTATCCTTAATAAAAGTTAATGGGGGAAATAACAGATCATGAAAAGATAACTCTTTCTAATAAATGAAGAAAGTTGTTTTGGATCCGTTCGTTGTCAGGTGGTTTAAAGCTCTTTCAGTGTCAGACTCCTTCACCTGCGGTGTGTAAACAAGAGCTACTGCAGGTCCTTCTGCTGCTGGAACACTTTACCATCAACATGGTCCGTTTGTTGTTCACACCTACAATTAACACAGATTTTAACTAGATGGTGAATCAGAAGACAACTAAACTATAAAACTTTTAATCTGTGATCTGTCTTCACTCCGGTATGAAACTCCAGTGATGTTGACGTGTATCAGATCAGTCTGATTGGCGCAGCGTCCAATCAATAAACGATATCCAATAAGGGGGCATGTCGGTCGGTAGAAACTTCCGTGAAGGATACACTAGAGGATACACTAGAGGATACACTAGAGGATACACTGGAGGATACACTGGTGTATCCTCGCTCATTGCTCCTCCGGCAAGCCTCCTCGCTCCTCGATCCTCGAGACGCATTTTAGGAATTGGGATGTCCTTCAAGATGGAGGGCTGAGATCGATTTCTGGGTCACAGCCGGAGGATCGAGGAGCGAGGAGCGAGGAGATGAGGAGGCAAAGAATCTGGAATTGAGATGCAGCTGAGGAGGCAAAAAAAATCGGGAAATGAGATGCAGCTACAGACAGCTGTTGTTGCCTGTTGGGCTTGAATTTGCCATGTTATGATTTGAGCATATTTTTTATGCTAAATGCAGTACCTGTGAGGGTTTCTGGACAATATTTGTCATTTGTTTTGTGTTGTTTATTGATTTCCAATAATAAATATATAAATACATTTGCATAAAGCAAGCACATTTGCCCACTCCCATGTTGATAGGAGTATTAAATACTTGACAAATCTCCCTTTTAAGGTACATTTTGAACAGATAAAAAAATGTACGATTATTTTGCGATTAATCGCGATTAACTATGGACAATCATGCGATTAATTGTGATTAAATAATTGTATCGATTGACATCCCTACTAAATATATAATGGTAAAGCTACTGTAACCCTGTATTAAATGCACTTTAAACAGGTGCACTAAATAATCTGAGGGCCCACATTTAATTAGCTAGTTAACAAAACCATAAAGCCGGCAATTCAAATAGTACAAGGTGTAAATTGGACCACAAATATAATGGCTACTAACCAGCCAACAGAACTGGGGAACTCACCCACCAACAGTCCACGTGTTCACAGTCCTTGACGGCTGAATGGCGGCGACTGCAGCTCATAGTATCCACAACTATTATAACTCTTTTTCCAGACAAACTACTTTTCCAGACTAGTTAAATAGTCAACCCTCCTCGCAGTCATCTTCTTCGCACTAAAGGACGGCGAGCGAGTAGCCCCGCCCCCACAGCGCCCCCAGCCAATCAGTAACTAAAGAACTTGACGTTGCATCTTGACTGACCAATCAAAAGTAATTACAAAGAACGTAAACAAACAGCAAGGTAGTGTGCATGACCATAGTGCGTGACTAAAATTAGCATGCTGCTTCATACCATACAACTAAATCCACATTGTTCAATTAGAACAATATATATCTTGTTCTAATTGTTTATCACTATTATGTAGTCATATTATTTCTTTATATTAATCTTGTCTCTAGGTGGAGGCCTCGGATAAGCCCAGTGGGTTTTTTTGCCTCTCCCTGCACTGTATATTATTAATTTATTTATATTTTTTGTTATGTTGTGTAGTATTAAATTTTGAAAAATAAATAAACAATAAACAAAAACACATTACATCTGGAACAATATAATTATATAAACACAAATCATTATTCTTGGAAAACTGGTTTGTCTATGGAATTTATCTGGTTAACCAGCTCCTCAGTTATAGTGGTACCTTAATGTCTTTTAACTCTGAACTTCTGGACAAGTATGGTTTCCCTATTATCACCAAGGGAAGATGCTTTAGTTGTTGATGCAATCCCTTCTGGTGTTGTTATGCTTTTTAGAAAGTCAGTATCTGAATTGACTTTACTACCACTGGTACTTGTTGTTACTGGTGTTGGGTGGATCTGTTTCTCCTCTAAAAAGAACAATAATAACTGTGATATATGTGCTTTATTTAAAAAAGAAATGGTCTCTGTTCCAAATGCTGTTTCCTACTGGAATAACCTTATATCAGACCTGGACTGGAAGGAAATATGGGGCCTACCTTCTAAATATCTGATTTTAAATAAGGTTAAGGAAGTGATTTTTAAAATGATTCATCGCTTTTATCCCTCCGAGGTATTTCTACACAGGATATTGTTGTGGACTGCTCATTTTGTCAACTGGTTCCAGAAGATTTATGTCACCTATTTTGGTCTTGTCCCCACTCTTGTATTTTTGGCAACACATTTTCACTTTTATTTCCCAATATATTGATTCAGAATTTTCCCTGTCCTATGAAAATGTATCGTTTGGCTTCTTTTCTTACCCTTCTACCAAAGCAAATCAATATTATATTATTATTTTGATCTTATTACTTGCGAAATCTCATATTCATGAATCTAAATTTTTTCCGATCATAAACCATCCTTTTTCATCTTTGAAAATGAACTCAAACAATGCATGGCTTCAATCTTATATTCCAAAAATAGAAAGGCTATCAAAACCATAAATCAATGTGCCCTGTATAAAATTTGTATGAATTGATTTGTGTTTTCTGTCAGTGCTCTGATCCCCTGGCATTATCTTTTTTTATATTTGTTCTATGTTCACTTTGCTATTTGTCAATAAAAGGTTTATAAAAAAAATACAAATAAATCCACCGTTCATACAAACGATTTAATCTGCACTCAGAGCCATCAGTAAATTACAATACACTTATAACTGTAAACAGTTGCATCACTTCATTACAGCTCAAATAACTATAAGCATGGTAAATAAAGAAAATATCCTCCGGATAATACTGAAATAACCCAAGGGGGTTACAAGACATTTTGACTTGTCACAGCAGGAAAAGCAAACAAATTTGTTAATGATGGCTGTATCCAGTCATCAAGTGCCCCAGAATGCAAAACCAGTATGCACAATACCAGGGGCTCACTTAAAAGGATTTTAGTTGTTTTGATTTTCATCAATTACTGGAGCTACAGCTGCGCTTTTCCTGCTATGACATGTCAAAATGTTTGCTGTGAAAAATGTCTATACCAGGGCTCTGGAATGAAGTGCAGACAACATTAATGGTACTGGTTACACCTGAGTTTGACAAGTTTTAAAAGACCAGTGTGTAACATTGAGGGGGATCTATTGGCAGAAATTGAATATGATATTTATAAGTATGTTTTCTTTAGTGTATAATCACCTGAAACTAAGAATCATGTTTTCGTTACCTTAGAATGATTAGTAGCGAGTGGGTTCCCTCTCCACGGAGTCCGCCATGTTTCAACAGTAGCCCACAATGGACAAACAAAAACCTGTTAACTTGTCCTGCTTGGGCCGGAGTTGATAACGTTACTCGTTCCTGTCGTCGTCGCTGCCGCTCTCTCTCTCTTGTTTCACCACTCACTTCCCACGTACACACACACACACACACTCTACGCACTGGCTCTGCTCCAACTGGCTCTAGAGAGGGCCATTTGCATTTTTGCGTCGGCCACCGGCACACGGGACAGCCTTCAATTGGTTGCAATCTCTTCACCTCACCGCTAGATACCACCAGATCCTACATATTGGAGCTTTAAATGTCTGTGAAATAGGTCTATATACTGTATAGGCCTCAGTCTGCGTCAAACAAAGTGATTGTTGGGTCGTGTAACTGTCTGAAACCCCCTTTTCATTTGTGGAATCAGGGGGCTGCTTCTAACATTTTTTGAAACTTTTCAAAGCAGACAATCATGGCCACCGTACGCAGCGATTGGTCAGGTGCACAACTTTTTTCTGTCGCTTTGTGTCTGTGCAATTGATAATAACACCATGAATATCTTCAGGAAAAAAAGAGAGGGACTGTCTGTGGCCGGTATCCCCATCTGTACATCACATGTAGACTATAAAACACATCATTCACCATCCAGTATGGCCATTCAGAACAGGTATAAACCATTTGTATGACCTAGTTTATTTGGCCGCATACTGAGGCCTTCAGAATGACGAAAGTGGACATTGTCGTGCCTTAACAGGTGCAATTTTACTAACAAGAGAGGAGATTTCAAACAGGTCTACAGTCCTGAAAAGAACAAATTCAGTGAAAAACACCTGTGTGAGTTTACCATGGGTGTGTAGGGGCTTTATACTGTATCTAGCTCTATGGGAGGCTTCGCTTTCACTTTTTGTCCCCTATCTCACACTGCTGTGTGCCATCTTAAGCGGTGGGGAAAATTAGGCTTTTCTGCTTTCCTAAGCTCCTTTTTTCGAGTTCCAGCCTGTTAATCAATCCACTCCATCCAGTCTTTTCTTTCACTGACTCCCTAATAGTGGAAGAACTATCTTCTCTCACCAGTCAGATCTGCAAAGTGACTTTCTAATTCCATTAAAAGCAATTTCCTAACAAACACTTGACATCACCATCTCCCCACCGAATCACATTTTCTTTGTTCCCCTCTTTCATTGACTTTCTTTTGCAAATCCTCCGTGTTTCTTCTCTGAGCAATTTACCCTTTACACGACTGCAGTAGAGCCGCAAAGAAAATGTCATGGTAACAGTGCGAGGCCCTGACCTTGCATTCCTGATTTTAACTTGCTTATTATTTCAGTCATACAGGAACTGAAGCTCAGTCTACTGTTCCATCCAGGCCAATTCACTCTGAATAAGAGTGCCAGCTAAATGCCTCAAGTGTAAAATGGGAAGTGCTGGCCCGCAGACAGGGAAAAGCTGGTGGGTGGCGAGGTGTTGAAATGCAGCGTTCACATGTATTAATGCGAGGAGCCAGCAAGACCCTTGGATCCACTGTGGGCAATCAATGGACCCACACCTAGAAAAGTATTCATGGTTTACTTTGGATGTTTGGATCATTGCATACAATATCAACAAACACACATCATCACTGCAGTGATCAACAACGGGCATGAATGATCGAGATTTTCCTGCCTAAACTGAAACCATATATCCGCAATTAAGGATTATATTTATTTGCAGATTCATCAATTAATAACTAAATTAAGAAAAATGCCCGTCAAGTCATATAACCCGAGGGGACATCTTCAGATTGCTTGATTTGTCCAAACAACAGTCCAAAAACCCAAAGACGTTCAGTTTACAGCTAAATAAAACAGAGAAATGCAGGAAATCCTCACATTTGAGAAGCTTGAACTAATGAATGTTTATATTTAGAAAAATTGTCAAAAATGATTCATTTTCTGTCGACTGACTAACCAATTAATGGAGTAATCATTTCAGCACTGAATCAAACCTAAACTCTCTGTCAGACATCATTTCATTAGACATTAAGTTTTTTGCCTAATGGATACGGGAGACAGGATAATTCAGTTTTATTACAATTTCGATCTTATTTTTGTAAGTTTGCTCACTGTTTTTATCAGATATGATCAAACTTGACACTCCAAACTAATTGCTGACATCTGGGAACATAGTAACATTGCACAATCAAGTCTTCCAAATTAAATGACCAGATAAGTTGTATGTCATCCCCTTTCAAAGTGAGCCATGAGCATTTTCTGATATGATGCCCCTAATATCAAAACATCATTGTTTCTCGTTGCCTTCCAAAACTGATCTGTTACCGTTACTTTCAATGTTATCGTAAGGTATAAAAACTACTTGGTTAAGGTGAAGAAATGATTGTGGTAATGGTTAAAAGACTTAAAAGCCACACTTTGCCAAGCCAACCCTCCACCCTGACCTCTTCCCTATAAGATTTTGTTGCGTTATAACATCACGATACTTCTGCCTTTGTTCCTGACAGACATGAGTCATAATTCCCACGGCTGCTAGAGGTCCATGTCAGGTAAACTTATACACTGGTTGCTTTTCTTGTGAGGACAGTCTCATCAGACAGGTTGTAAACATCAGCAACAGTTTGGCAAGTTTTAAAGGGACAGTGTGTAACATTTCCTGAGATTCTTATTATCAGGTGATTATACACTAAAGAAAACATACTTATCAATATTATATAACATTTTATGCCAATAGATCCCCCTAATTGTTACACACTGGTCCTTTAAAGCTGATGTAATCGATATTTTTACAATCTATCAAATGACAATGTGAAAACAGTGAAAATGTGAAAGGGGACTCTTCTAATCATGAACTTACAGAGAATCTGCAGCTCCTTTGCTTGCTTTAAAGCAAGTTTCAGCTCGTTGTTGTCTGGCCCTCACCTTCACTGTTTTGGTTCACTCACAACTCTCTTAGCAGCAGGCAGCTGTTTTGGGAAAAAAGCTCTAAAAAAAGCTCTAAAAAAGCTCTAAAAACCCACTGTACACTACCTGCTCAGCACTAAACAGACAGACAGAAAGTTAGCAACTATCTGGTGAACAAAGTGGAGCGTTTAGCAGCTAAAGAGACAGATATTTCCATCAGGAGTTGGTAGAGACAAACAGAGCTTAATGAGAGTGAATATTGAACTTACATTTGCCCGGTGGACAGAAAAACAACTCTGAATAAATGATAATGTTGCTCTGTAACTGCCGGATGTGTCAATAAGCATCTTAGTTTGTTTCTTCCCACCATGAAAGGTAATATAACTAATGGCAGCTAGTCTACTTCCATTGGTATTGGTGTTGCATCCAATTCTGTTTTTCGCTGTTTCACTGTTTGCTCCCTGTAAAGACTTCAAAGGCCAATCCCTTCTCTTTTATTGGAAATGTGTTTCCCTGCATAGCTCTGCACCTTCGTGTGTAGTGAGGGCAGAAGAGTAAGTGCACCGGAAATATTGGTAATAGTGTTTCCTCACTGCTCGGGAGTCAGTAATAGTACAGCCGCCTGCTGCAGTCAGAAACATGGCATTTCCACCAGATCCAGTGACAGAGGGCATCTCAACGCTTTCCATTCATGAGTTTGAGAGGGTCTGCATTTGCATGAAGTTGAAAAATCTCAACTTTATGCAAAGGAGCCCGTCCAGCACGTCACGCCTGGCTCATAAAACTTGCACCGAGCTGTCAAACTAGGCGATATAGAAACGAGATTCAGCAGCGGCACAGCCTATTTCTCGCCTAAAACGTTTTCAGAAGTAGATTTTGGTGGATTGTTCAGACAGAAATAACAGAAAGTTTAAGAGCAGATGATGATGTTTCCTGTTGGAAAAGGCGAGCAGAGATCTAGGGACCAATCGGGTGCATTCAACGATAGGGTACGTCACCGCTTCAACGGCCGGTTGAGTGGAGCAGCGCGTCCCTTAGCGTCCTCGTCGGATCTGGTGGACATGTAGCGCAAACCTAAACAGTTGTGGGCGGTAAAAACAAAACAATGAGCTGAAAGCCTCTAAAATAAAGGCACTAAACTATGAGTGACCCATTTCACATTACACATAGAAATTTGATCCATTATTATCATAAAATGTTGATTACAGCCGGTTTAACTTGGTGTGTACTGTGTTATTATTACCGATGGGAATGATGGCTACTACGACAATAAGACCCAGGTTGTAATAAACCTGAATTGTCCTTCATCATTGCAAAAGCAGTCAAATTCACACACACCCACACAACAAAAGTTGCAAATCCTCTAAACCGACTGCCACTCAGCCCACTGGGTCTCATCTCTCTGACACGGAGCAGCGAGAGCAGCTCCGCCATTAGAGACGGAAGAAGAGAAGCATGTTGCGCTGACTGGAGTGTGGGCCTGTCAATCACCGCTAACAGCTGCATTTGGCATTTCAGTCAGGTACAAAAGGTGTGTTTGGTGCCAAAGTACCTCAAGTCAGACAGGCATCCAGACAGTGTGTGCCTGAATAACAGTATTTCATCAGAGTAAAGTGGGAATAACAGGGAAGAGGATGAGGGGGGGGGGGTAAACATAGTTCAGGATGGAGCTGCATCCGTGTTGTTACGACTTTTAACAGCAAGGCAACATACGTACATCTTCAAGGTTCTCCTCAACCATCTGCCTTCTTCTCACACACACACACACACACACACACATACACACCGCTCAACACGCCCTTCCAGATTCATTAGCATATAAATAACTCATACCAACACATAAACACACACCAAGGCAACGGTGCCATCACACAGATGCCTCTTCCAGTAGTGTTAAGAGGTGAATGTAGAATTTTACTGGGTATAAGCATACTCTGGTGGTGTGTGTGTGTGTGTGTGTGTGTGTGTGTGTGTGTGTGTGTGTGTTTGTTGTTCCAAGCCTGATGAAAAGGCTTTTAGGCTAATTACATGAGAGGAGTGTGTTGCCATCCAGATGAATTTTAATCTTGCATCTCTCTCTTCCTCATACACATATTGTGTGCATACACACACTGCACTGGTTCAATAGACTGCTGCTGCTGCTTTAAATATTGGCCGGTCATTTTAATGGAATAACTTATGTGCGTATGATCGTGTGTGTGCCGTCACCTCGTCCACAACACTGTGATGGAGTCAATAAAGAACATGATGTTCTGAGCGTGACTCACTCAGCCTACTCTTGGTTAGCTGCTGATACCTCGCTTGCTGACCGTGCATTTGATTCAGCATCGCTCACCTCCTTTTCTGTTATAAAAAGAGATTTTATTAGGAGAGGCAGCAGCTTGTTTTTGTTCTTAAATCTGATCTAACAGCGCCCTCTGTCCAGAGAAACTTAGAACTGCAACAGAAAATACATTTTGATTTGACATAAAAAAAACAAAATTGTTGCTTGATTTTTTGTTGATCTCTGAATTCAAAGGTACAAAGTCAAATCAGATCAATTTCATTTCATTTGTCTCACAATCTTTATTACATAGACCCTCCATGTGGATGAAAACTCACAAAAAAACGTTAACAGGAAAAAAATAAAGCAGCCACAAGATAATAAACAGAGGAGGGATTTCTCCTCCAGGACAGACAATACAAACAGTATATGTAGGCTACAACACTATATGGATCTCAAGCAAAATGTGTTTGGAGTGAAGATAGTGATCTCTACCACAACAACACCAGAACTGGCAAAATACTTTATTTTATGTGACGGACAAAAATTGCCTTTTGATGACACAATTTTGCTTTTCTGTGTAAATTTATTTGAGCCTGGGGCTCATTTGGACACTTAAAATGGGAAAATTGGTCTGTGAATTCACATCACATTCAATTTAAAGGACCAGTATGTAATATACTGTATTTACTGTAAAAATCATAAAATGACCATGATATGTCATCAGACATTAAGGAAACTAAATTGACAACAATGCTACAGCCAGTATGTTCTCCTTTGAAATTTCCATTTCGGTCCGGAACGTCTGATTTTGTTTTTTCCCGGTGTGATATCACGTCCACTGCCCATTTCAACACTCCCGTCGGCACATACAAAACAACTTGGTATGCAAACACAGCCTTCTGCAGCCATGGAAGCAAGCAAACGAACTGGATCAACAGAGATAACGTTAACGATTCTAGCCCGACCTGAAAAGCCTCGGCACATCTCTCTGTGGTCCGTGTGCAGCTGGTTATCAAGGCAGCGAGTATTTGAGACGCACAGCCGGTGAAGTGATTCCAACTACTGCTGCTGGCCAGAGGTGATGCCATGCTAACACGCGCTAACTGCTATCAGTCACACCGGAGGAGCAGACGGGCCACGGCTCCAATATTTTGAATTTGGACTGCTGTTACCCATTTTAAATCGCCAGCTGTCGGTGCTACATATCGTTCCTTTAATAATTCTGTGCTTCAGGTTTGATTATTATGTTTTTTTTAGCATTCAAAGGATACATGCATTTCGGCTTCTCTTTCCTCGCATTTTACCAGTCTCAGCACACATGCTTGAGCCCTTTGTTGCTATTCAAATAATTCAGTTATTTCCAAAATGTTTTTCTCCCTGTGCTTTTAGAAAACACTCAGCATTCTTGGTGTAACCCGTAGATGTTATTCTTGACAAACATGATGTCTAAATTCAATTTAGCTGCTTTAGCTGTTGTAAAGGATGGAAACTGATATGGGAGCACCATTTTGTTTGACAAAAGTGTCCATTTTCTAAAGAAGAAAATGTTTTACACATTGAATTTGCCTCAAAGTAAATGATATGATGAGATGATATCAGAGACAGCTTTTGCAGAATTGTATCCTACAATTTAATTCTGTCATCTTTAATTACAGCTGTCTTGATTAGATAGGACCCAAAATCCATTAATACGCCCGTACTTTGTCATCAATGGCTGCATTAATCACACATTTACTGGTTTAATCACCTTCGATTCATCATATTTCTTTTTGCTGTTGTGGGTGTAATAGTACAATCTCTAATCAAGAAAAGAAAGCAGTTATAAAATAAGAGAGGAGGAAAAACCAGGTGGAATATTCAACAAATTTAGTGCAATATTATACTAAAAACCCATCTATATTTACTTTTAATAGCAGAATAATTGATATTCAGAGATTATGTTCCCTCTAACTTCGATGACATCTGCTTTCCTGGCTTTAGCATCTCTTTGGATGTAATTTATTCCTTCACATCTCTGCAAAAATGTAAAGGATTTAATATGACGTGACTGAATTGAGATGATGTTTTCTAGAAGAAAATATCTTACGGGCCGATAGCGTTTAGATGAGACGATGCCAATTCAAATTCAAATGTCAAAAATGAAGTAAAAACTGAAAAAAACCCCAGATGTACAGATTTCCTCTGATGTTAGAGCAGCTGAAATGCTGATTAGTTAGCATTGCTCAGCATCAACTCGTCCAAATGGATTCACTACCTCCATGTCTGCTGCTTCGTCCAGCTGGCCGGCGTCTGCTGGGTCCACTTCCTTTGGCTCACAGTCACCGTCTTGGTAACGGCAGACAGTCAGTGGGCAGAGAGGAGTCCGCTGGAGTACTCGAGGTCTGCGGACCCAACTGGCGTTTGTGAGGCAGATTATTCTTGTAGTGAAACTGGCCCTGAGAACAGCCTGGATCCTGTGGCTGATTAGTTTCTCTGGCAGCGAGGCTGTCAAGCAGAGGGTCTCCTGTTGCCTTGGCTGAGTGGGAAGCTTAAGTTTCCCAGGGACACGGACTGGATGCTTTGGCTTGTCTGGCTGGTTGACAGAGAGAAAGTGTGGAGACATTGTGATGATGAAAAGACACACTTGTTGGAGAGAAACCCACTTTCAGTTTAAGCCGACCTTGGGACTCTATATTCTATGTTTCACTGACAGTGATGCGCTCTTTTTCTGCAATGCCTTTATCAGATACACACATTCACAACAGTACAACACCTGCTGGGCTGTATTGAATGTCCTCTTGATTACTTGTACTGTTGTATAGTATTGTAATGCCTGAAGTACTTAAACTGCCCATGAATAGTGTAGAAAGAGGCCAAAACATATTCGAGAAGGAAAAGCTCAGCGGTCATTTCATTGCTAAAGTAAAAAATGTTTACGGTGCGCAAATAAGATGAATGCTTTAAATGCATCGAAGACAATTTAAGTCCACACGGGACTATGTGGACCTTTATGAAAACACAACATTGAGATGCCTTATTCCCCCAGAATTAATCCGACGGGGTTACTTCAAACAAAATACTTTTAAAGATTCTCAATTTGAAATTCGGAGCATATCTATTGCCTCCACACGCGGCAACAGTGCTGACAGACCTAACAGTGTTTACCTGGAGGGGAACTGGAGGGTGGGTGCTACGCTTCCGCAACGATGCCGTTGGTCGGGACCAAGCCCCCAGGAAGAGCGGCGAGCTTTGAAGCAAATTTTTGTGTCCGTCACGTGATGCCATTGCGCCCAAAAAGACATTTCCCCATAGACTTACATTGGGAAAGAGACGTCTGTAAATCCGCGGATAATTTCTTTTTGAGGTGAATCAACTTCCCAATATGAACACTTGAATATCCCTTATTTAAATCATCAGGTCCTAAAAGTTGTAAAATGCACTAATAGCCGAATCCAGAGTTATTTCCCTTCCTCCGTTCATGTGAATGAGCCCCTGACTGAGGCGGGGTTAAAGGAAACGTTACTGCGCCTGCTCTATGGGCCCAATGGATGCGAAAGATCGCCGGATGATCCGGGTACTTTATCACTTGTCAGTCGAGCCATTTTGGCTTCATGCGCCACTGAGCAACTCTCATAGGAATGAACGGGCGCTTCCAACGCTGTATCCAGTTCTCTTTATACATCCATGGTTAGGACGGCGTTACATGCGCTCACATGCACTATAAGGCACGCGCGGTCGTCCCGGCGATGTCAACAAAGCACAGAGAAGCTCTGATTACAACACACACAGAGAGAGAGACTTCATTCTCTGCTCAGGTAGACATTACTCCTCTATATCTTTACCAACCCGATATCAAAGTGTGTAATAGACCCGCCTGTCCACCAGAGGATGGCTTGTCAGTGTCACGTTTGCCTCACAGAGATGTGAATATTTCACGCCTGTATTAACGTGCTGTACCAACAGGGGGAAACAAAACCAATTAAATTCAACTTATTCTTATATAGCGTTCAAATCATAACAGAAGTTATCTCAAGACACTTTTCATATAGAGCAGGTCTAGACCGTACTCTATACTATAGCACTCACCTAGGATTAGGCAACAAAACCACGTAGTTAGGTTAAGGGAAAACGTCATGGTTGGGCTTAAAATAAGTACGTAAACTAAGTAAAACACGAACGGAAACTGTAACGTCATTATGGAAAACAAGTGACAAACCTCACGTGACAACCATCATGACAAAACAATGCACCTTCATGCAGGCGTGTAATATTCACGTCTCGGCGACACAAAACTTGACACTGACATGCTTTCTTCCGTTGGACAGACGGATCAATTACACGCTTTGCCTTGAGACTGGGCTGATCTTTACATAGCAAATCGTTGTTTGCTGCTATATTAATGCTCTGGATATTATAGAGAAACTTTAAGGTGATAAATACAATCCTTTATTGTACAATACAATATCTCATCTTTAATCCAGTCTAGGGTGTTTCCAGTAAAATATGACTACTGCAAGAACATTAAGCTTGCATAGAAATCCTTGATGCTTCATTTCAACAATCATTCGGTTATCTAGAGTTGCCAATTTTTCTTTCTTAGTAGATGTTGGAGTGAACATTTCATCCTATCAACTTATTTAACATTACTAGAATACTTACTGTAAGAAACAACCATCATATCATATTCAGTTTCTTTTCTTATTTTTAATTTTCATATTTACTTATATTTCTCTACATATATTGTGTTATTATATTGTAGCATTATGTACATAACTTACATATTAAATGCTCCTTTATTTCAATTTTCTTACATTTCTTTATGTGTATATAAGATAAACTGTAACGCCCCAAATTCCCCCCAGGGATTAATAAAGTATTTCTGATTCTGATAGCAAAATGTTAACTTATTTCTTCTCAAAACATTATTAGTTATGTAATCAATGTCATCTGAAGGAAGAAAAAAAAAAGATTATTATTCTTGTATGAAAGTTAATTTGAATATTGTGTAAAATGAAATAGACATAAACATTTGAACTATTCTATTTGAATTATTTTAACTGCATAGGCTGCAATTAGGAGTGCCTTTGACTGGGGTCCCCTATAGGACCCATATACATTCATTGGTCAGAAAACAATGATATGAAGTCATTAAGAAACAAATTGATGACCCCAGTTGGTAGGTGAGGGGTGCTTTGTGAGTGTCTCTCCCTCTCCCCCTGACGGTGATGATCGGTAGAGCAGGGCACCCCCCCTCCTCCTCCCCCTCCTCCTCCTCCTCCCCCCTCCTCCCCCTCCTCCTCCCCCTCCCCCCCCTCCTCCACCTCCTCCTCCTCCTCCTCCTGACCGTCCCACCGCCGCCCGGAGGAGCTGCTCTCTCCGCTGCCCAAGTTCACAACCCGCTGGCTGTGATAGAGAGAGAGAGAGGCTGTCCCTGTGTATGTGTGTGTTTCTACTATTGTTTTGCTTCGGATGAACAGACAGACTTCTGATCAACTTTTTAGTCTTTCTCAGGGCAGGACGGACTCAAACATTTAAACTTTTTTTTTTTTATATTTTGCCTGCTTTGTTTCCTCTCTATCCGGATAGATGTTTGTTGATGGCTCGGTCTAACCAAGATGGACTCGGGTTGTCTGCCGGGCTGGAGACTAGATCACGGCTTCACCCTTTAACTCTAATGTAGACTCTATTGAATTATTAAAACGCATTATTCATCGAGTGGATGTAGCCGGACTGGGTTGGTTTCCACATCCTATAATAATAATGAACATTTCCCCTCTGAAGGAGTTTCGGTGAACTTTTTTTCCCAACGCCTCTTCATGTCGGGAGTGGTCCGCACCCTGAGCCGCTGCCTGCTGCCGGCCGAGGCCAGCCGGGACCCGGGCAGCAGCAAGGAGGGCAGCCGGGAGAGGGACGCGGCGCAGGAGCGGGAGGCGCGCCGCAGGAGCCGGGAGATAGACGCGATGCTCGCCCGGGAGAGGAGAGCCGTCCGGCGGCTGGTGAAGATCCTGCTGCTCGGGGCCGGGGAGAGCGGAAAGTCCACATTCCTCAAACAGATGCGCATCATTAACGGGCAGGAGTTTGATAAGAAAGCACTTCTGGATTTCCGGGACACTATCTATGAGAATATACTAAAGGTAAGAAGAGCAAGAGTTTGATGGGGAATAAATAGCCTGCATGGGGCCTTCAGGCAAACTTTACAGCCATGAGTCCAAAGTTTAATCCACCTGATTTATCATCTGTGTTATCAACTTCTGCTTTTTCTTTCTCTTTCGCTTTTAAATTGATATTTTGTACTATCTTGAATGTATAAAACCTGTAAAACCAAGTTAAATAAGTAAAGTTAAACCCAAGGATGAGTGAGAAACTGACCTCTAGGAGACTAGAGCTGAAAGATTAGTCGATTAATTGATTAATTCATTGTTTAAGTCATTATTTTAAGGAAACATTGCCCAAAATGACAAGTTCCATCCTCTCAAATGTGGAGATTTCTTTATCTTTAATGATGGAAAACTGAATATATTTGATTGTTGGGCTTAAGCAGATGTCAACTTTCAATCTTTTCAACTTTGATGGACATTTTTTCACTATTTCTGACATTTTACAGACCAACCAATTGTTGATTAATCAAGAAAATAATCAGTAGTGGAAAATAATCATTACTTGCAGCCCTAATATTGACATTTCCATCCCATAGTTGAGGCTCACACACACACACACACACACACACACACACACACACACACACACACACACACACACACACACACACACACACGCAAAGACACAGAGAGGTTTGTTGACATAGTACATATTTTTATCCTGAAGTGTGCTTGTGCTGTCCCTTTGTTTGCTGTCATGGCTGGGCCTCCTTCACCAGCTAACAATACCAGACTATTCCTGAGGGATGAGCACATCCGCCCTGAGTGCCACACTGCCCAGACGAGGATGATAAGAGCCTGCACTTCTACACAATACCCTCCCCTGAATACCAACATACAGTGGCGGTGCTGTCTTGGACCACGCCATCAACAGGACCCCCCCCCCCCCCCCCCCCCCTCCATACACACCTCCTGAAAAACACACAATGCATGAAGTGTAGGAGGCTTAGGAGAGGCTAAAATTGCAAGAAATCACATGATTGGAAATGTTTTGGACAATAATGGGCGTCTTCTCCAGTGCAGCATGATACTACTTGACCCACCCTGTCGCTATTCATTGGCCCTCGATCTTATGAAAGAACATAAGACACAATATTACTATTAGGGTTGCAAGTAACAGTTACTTTCATTAAAGAGGACCTATTATGCTCATTTTCAGGTGCATACTTGTATTTTGGATTTCTACTAGAACACGTTTACATGATTTAATGTACAAAAAACGCTTTATTTTTCTCATACCGGCTGTGCTGCAGCACCTCATTTCCCCCTCTGTCTGAAACGCTCTGTTTGAGCTCAAAAAGCCCAGTCTGCTCTGATTGGTCAACTGACCCACTCTTTTGTAATTGGTCAACCGAACAAAACTCTTCAGACTCCGCTCCGCTCTAACTAGCTTTGTTTGAGGGCGTGCCAAACTAGCCGCTAGGCAGGTATTATGCAAATTAATTAC
The DNA here is from genome assembly GCA_916701645.2 of Sebastolobus alascanus. NCBI lineage: Eukaryota > Metazoa > Chordata > Actinopteri > Perciformes > Sebastidae > Sebastolobus > Sebastolobus alascanus. The sequence continues at coordinate 1,603,463 of CAKAOJ020000032.1, forward strand.
ACGGCTTTGTTGAATAGTCGATCCTGATTGGTCAATCACTGCGTTCTATGGTCTGTTATTTCTTTATAGCAGACCGTTGCTATGGGCGCAGTTCTGATGAAAAAAATGATTATTTTCTCAATTAATAGATTGATTGATAGTTGTTTGGTCCATAAAATGTCAGAAAATGGTGAAAAATGTCAATCAGTTTTTCCCAAAGCCCAAGATGACGTCCTCAAATGTCTCGTTTTGTCCACAACTCAAAGATATTCAGTTTACTGTCATAGAGGAGTAAAGATTGATTAATCGATTAGCAAAATAGCTGGCAATTAATTTAATAATGAAGAACTAATCGATTAATCGTTGCAGCTCTAGGACGTCATCTGTCCCTTACTGTAGTAAACCTGAGACCAGTTGGTGTATTGAGTGGGATGATGTTACCTGAACAGCGGTGTCAGGATCAGCCTCACCTGCCGGGTGCAGAGGACCTCATCCCGTCAGCGGAACCTAATGATAGAGAAAGAGAACAAAGCGCGACGTTAAGGAGGGACAAAGCTGAACGAGAACGCACAGGTGTGAAGCACAATTAGGCTTATAAGAATAAATAACATAGAGGTGGAGTTCAGGTGTGGACCCGCTCCTTCAATCTCAGTAATTATACCCCCATTCACAGATAAATCTCTGCTTTAATCCTGGTCAAAGTGGATTTATTTATTTCTCATGAATTAAAGTGAAACTCAAAAACTGCTGGTCCTAATGTAACTCCTCCTACATCAAGTGTAGGTTTGCTGAACAACTTGAGCATCCACTATTTTACAAGCTGTTGTTAGAACAGAACATAAACAACAACAATAAAGAGTCATCAGTTTTTCATGAAGCAGGTTTTTATCTTATTTCAATTTCTCTGATTGTCCTGGTTTGTCTATCATTTCTGCTTAACCAACACTAATCAATGAGAGGAGATAACCCTAGTTGACCGTTTTTGGAAGTTCAAGTAGCTTTAAGCAGTAGGCGATTTGTTAATAATAACCGGGGGGACGGAGCGTTCATTTCGTTCACCACCACCGGTGAGGCTACTGATATTTCCGAGTCATAATTCTAACTGGCACAAACCTCAGTCAGATAAAGGATCAATGAGTCAGGCATCTTCCACTAAACAACTCCTCTGCCCCGGCACACTGAATGACTTATTTCCAAGAAACTTATGAGCACATCTCTGGTAAACACAAGATTTAAAGTGGTGCTTTTGTGTGATTCTTTGTGGAGAAACTCAGTTTTACAGATCAGTCGATTAAATTAATTAATCAATTAGTCGACAAAATCGTGTGTTAGTCGAGTGTGTGTTTCTTTGGTCGAGGACAGCCCTAGAAATATCACATGCCCACATTGTGTTCGGTGGATGTTTGCATTCAGGTTGTCATCAGTACTATCACTACGAGACAGATGAAAAAAACACAATAATGGGAGTTATGATGCATACTGTAAACTGTCTTTTTTCTTGTTAGCCTTCTGGATATGTTGCTTTACAGATAAATGGATGTTATATAGATGCTTTAACCTTTATCCGGGTGGACTTTAAACTGTTGGCTGTCTGTTTGAGGAGGACTTACTGGTGATAAACATGGAAAACTCTACGAGCTGATAAGAACCACAGGAATGCTACATTTGTTTTGGTCTCTGTGTTCGGCTGTACGGCAGGTTTTCTCTGAAGGACACACCTACGTGTCCTTTGAAAGATGTAGCCCCTGCTTGTAAAGGGACGGTCGTACTAAAGAAGTGTTTCAAATCAAAAGTGAATCAAGCGTATAAATAAAGTGTTTGTACCTGATCTAAACAGCCGTCATTGGAGAGCCGAGCCATTCATAGTATTGCGTTGGTTGTTCACATGAAAAGTGACAGAAATAGTTGTGCCAACAATGAAAAAAGAGAGCTGGAGAGACAAAAGACCAGCTCTTATGTGTCACTGGCCGTCAGTATTATCTCACCACATGGGGCTAGAAAAACATACAAATCTGACGTCTGACCTGAAGACTTGTATCCTCAAAGTTGTGACGTGGTCAGGGGTATTATTAGCAGTCGGAGGCAGCTGGCTGAGACTGTTTCATTTATCACTATTGTGTAATTACAAAGTAGCTCCCTTCCTGCATTCATGTTGTCCGCCCCGTCAACTGCACTGCCCTCCTCCTCTAACACGGCGCCGGTCTTTTGCTCCCCGCTGTACAGTAGACGTCATAAACTGTCTAAATACAGCTAAAGGCATATAGCCAGTGTTTCCTCCCCCTGCCCTCCAACAAACAACCATTAAGTAGTAATTAACCTCATCTATCAGTACAATCAGTGCTGAAACCCACAGCAGAACTTTATTTTAAATTCTAGTCTTGACCCCAAATATGCTGACTTTTGGGGGTCCAACGGGCGAAGCTAATTAATTTAGTGAACATGAGCTACTCATTAAGTCAGTAAAGTCATTCAGCATGAAAAAAACATAAAAAATGACTAATCGACTAAAGAAATCTTAGTCGAGTAAGACCAAAATGAGCGATTAGTCGACTAATAGGCAAAGAGTAGGCGGCCCTAGAGAGAGTGCGGGGCAGAGGGGTTGTTTAGTTGAATGTGTTAGTCTTATCTCCCGGACTCAGTGATCCTTTATCTGACTGATGTTTGTGTAAGTTAGAATCTATGGCCCCGACCACGGCTCTGAAATATCAGTATCTCACTGGTGGTGGTGAACGAAACAAATGACTAAAGAAATCTTAGTCGACTGAGACCAAAATGACGGATTAGTCGACTAAGAGGGGGCAGCCCTAGATATTTCCCGACTATATAAGTGGACTAGGACAGTAGGACAGGACATTTTCGACAGGACATTTTTGCCTTTATTTGACAGCATAGAGGTAGAGACTAGAAATGAGAGAGAGGGAGAGAGAAGTGTCTGACATGCAACAAAGGTTCCAAGACTGCAGTCGAACCCGGTGTGTTGCTGTAAGGTGGCATGCACTGTAACCACTCAGCTACCAAGGCGCTCTAACTTGATATGGTTTTGATTAGGGGTGTAACGGTACATCGATCCGGATCGATATATACCGATTCAACGATCAACGATCCAATATCATCGCTGCAAAGAGAAAACATTGATACATATCATCATCTTTAAGATACGCCTTTATTTTGAAATTTCCCATGGCAGGTCTGTGTCACCAATTACCGTGCAAGAGCACCTCTTTCCTACAGAGTCCAGTAATAAAATTGTCAAATCATATTTTAGTTGCTTTTTGTGAGTTGATATAAATGTAACTGATTGCGTTAAATATTCATAGGATATCGTCTCAAATCCATCGCAGGCCGCTGAATTGAATCAAATTGAAATCGTATCGTGGCAGACTTTGTGATATCGGCAAATATCGAATCGTTGTCTAAAGAATCTATATAATATCGTATCGTAATGAAACCACACTTGCCAACCTTGAGACTTTGTTTCCTGCATTCTGGTGACTTTTAAAGAATGAAAATAACAAAATAATAAAAAAAAGGCCTACTTTTAATTCTCAGGAAAGAAAACTGAATAATTCTTCCCTCTGGCATAAACTAATATTTATCAGTTTTTACTTATTCATTCATTTTTTGCCCTGCTTGAGTATTTATTTCTCTTAGTACTCTCCATTTTTCTCTCCATCTCTCACCGACTGAAGGTCTTTTCAGACACAACGTGACAACGCCACCTCTGCGCTCTGAAACCCGTTATATTTCCAATGGCATGTGCCACGCCACGACTGTGATGTGCGGCGAGCGCGGCTCAAACCGAGTTGTGTCGCGAGCATCTCTTTAGTTTGGTGTAGCTCTATTGTCGTCGGGGTGGAAACAGTAGGGCTTATACATGCTGTACAGTGCTAGAAACAGGTTGAGATAAGTAAAATGAAAAAAGAGGTGTGAAAATGTGTCGTTAATTGGGAGAAATACGGGAGAATTGTGACCCCGGGAGGAAACCGGTAGAGGGCGATTAAAAACGAAGACTCCCGGGAAAAATTAGGGTTGGTAAGTATGAAACTTGTGATTTACACCTCTAGTTTTGATGTAGAAATGTAGACATGCTGAATTGAGACACACACACTGACTTATGAAGAGACAAAGTGGACAAACAGGCTGGCTGACCAACAGGAAAACAGACAAACATGGAGGCATACAGGAAGAGAGACAGACGAGACTGCAGAGGATTATGCTACAAATACACAGAGTAGTAAATTAATAAGGCTCAGGTTGGCTCACAGACAGAAAACAATGGAGATGATTATATAGACAGCAATCATGAGTGGATGTGACTCAAAGCTCACTCACAGTGACTCTCCGTTAGTATTTTTACTGCCAACATGCTGCTGTTTGATCTGCATGTGTCTTTGTGTTAAACACTCGTTTTGTCAGCCTTACTCATTCCTACTGCAAAAACAAAAACATCAATTCTGAAAGGAAAAGTTTTAAATGAGGGATCAGATGTAAAAAACACAACAGTTAGTCACAAAGGAGCGACTGCACACACACAAGCTCACACACCACAAACACACACACACACATAGTAGCTGCATGAGTGATGAATCCGTTGCCTACTTCACACCCACAACTCCTGTTGCACAGCCATCTATCTGAGGAGGGGGAATCTCTCTTTGAACTTCCTTCTCTAAGATTTCTTCCAGATTTTTTTCCTTGCTTTGTTTTTTTTTTTTCTTTTAGAGGTTTTTCCTCGTCTTTGTAGAGACGAGGTTGAGCTGGGTTGGCAGCTGTTCGTGTTATGGTCCTGTAAAGCCTCGTTGAATGCGATATTAAGCTGTGCAAATAAACCTGACCAGACTTGACTATTGTACAAGGGTTAGGTGGTCATGACTCACTGACACACACACACACATACCTTAACCTACTGTGACCTTTGAAACGCTTCGTAGTTCAACGATACTGTTTGCTGCTGAGTCCTCTGTTGATTCAATCAATAAATTAAGCAAACAGGCTTTAAATAATGCAGCAGAACTGAACTTTAAGATGCTGTGAAATATGCTTCACATTGGAGTCAATTATCAAGCCATAAAAATGTAAGCAAAGAAAAATATGTTGCAGATAAACAAGCAACACAATTGACTAAATCAATTTAATTAAAAATGCTTCAAGTCAAAAATAAAAACTGTCCAAAACAAATTACACAACCACTTTTGCTGCCAAACATTATCATGAGATGCCGAATTAGAACAATTAAAATGAATGGACTCAAAAAAAGTGTAATAAAAATAAATTAGGGATGCACGATGTGGATTTTTTTTATGACCTGCTTCTCGTGGCCGATACTTTAACAAGATAACCGATAATTTCAATTTTTTTTTATTGTGATTAATCGCATGATGGTCAATAGTTAATCGCAATTAATAACAAATTAATCACACATTTTTTATCTGTTCAAAATGTACCTTAAAGGGAGATTTGTCAAGTATTTAATACTCGTATCAACATGGGAGTGGACAAATATGCTGCTTTATAAAAATGTAAGTATTCTTATAACTGGAAATCAATTAACGACACAAAACATTGACAAATATTGTCCAGAAACCCTCAAAGGTACTTCATTTAGCATAAAAAATATGCTCAAATCATAACTTCGCAAACTCAAGCCCAACAGGCAACAACAGCTGTCAGTGTGTCAGTGTGGTGACTTGACTATGACTTGCCCCAAACTGCATGTGATTATCATAAAGTGGGCATGTCTGTAAAGGGGAGACTCGTGGGTACCCATAGAACTCAATTTCATTCACATATCTTGAGGTCAGGGGTCAAGGGACCTCTTTGAAAATGACCATGCTAGTTTTTCCTTGCCAAAATTTAGCACAAGTTTGAAGCGTTATTTAGCCTCCTTCACGACAAGCTATGACATCGTTGGCATCAATGGATTCCTTAGGATTTGTAGTTTTATAAGATATCAATATCTTCACTCTAGCTTTAAAACTGAGAAAAGGAGACACAGATACTAAACATTGACTATGTGTCTCTGTGTGTTGGTTAGTTTGATCACTCAGTAGGAGACCTCCCACACAGATCAGACCACATGGTTCTCCTCAGAAAACCACCAGCAGCCACACATGCACATGTTTCAGTGTGTGTGTGTTGGACACATGCGCTGCACTGTTAAAGTTACTCCATGTTTACCAGAAACACTAGACTGTGTTGACGTTTTTCCCAGGAAGCAGCACATGCAGCAGTGAGGTTTTTTTTCCCTCAGTGTGGTCAGGAAATATTTGTACAATATTGCTGACATTAGAAAAAGCAGCTGTTGCGCCACTGCACCACGTTCAGACTGATGTACAGTATACGCACTGATTGTGTGTGTTTCTGCAGGGCATGCGTGTGCTGGTGGACGCCCGGGACAAGCTGGGCATCAGCTGGCAGAGCTGCGAGAACGAGAAGCAGGGCATGCTGGTGATGTCGTGGGAGGGACGCGTGGGCGGCTCGGGGGTCGAGCCGAGTGAGTTTCAGATGTACGTGATGGCAGTGAGCGCGCTCTGGGCGGACGCCGGAATACTGGAAGCCTACGCACGACGCTCCGAGTTCCAACTGGTGAGTAGATTTGCAGCTTAACATACAGTTTACCCCTTTTATTCCCTCTGAAGAAGCTTCAAGGTTGTTAGTCAGTTTGTTCCAGGTCTTTGTTGAGGTTATATAGTGTTCCCATCAAACTTAAATATTTTGATGATTTTTGCATCATTTTTGCCCATTTCCCCAAAATTTGGTATGTTTGGAAATTTCAGGATCCTCTAGTTCCTAGATTGTATATTAAAGCTCAGCAGGTTTGAACAATGTTTGGTGGCACAGAAAATGTTTTTTAACGACGGCTGCTTGTTATGAATGGATGACTGCGGCAGTTTAAAGATATACTTCCCTCAAAGATGATCTTTTTTGTCTGATACCACGAAGTTGATCAATTACCTGTTTTAACGAGAAAGATTTGAACAATATCAAACCATCCTTAAAGGTAGAATCAATAGGTTGTCGGCTGCGGTTTGTAAACACAACATTCAAAGTTGGCCCCGCCTCCCCGGCTCAAGGACACCAGATGCGCACGCCCCCCTGACCGCCGTTAGGGATATGATTCAATCTCGTTTTGGAATGAGCTTTGTCCGCTGGCCATTTTTTCAGTGCTGTGTCCGCCATTTACCTAGCTTACTCTTGGATGCGTGCTTACGATCTGGCACCTGGTCACTATGTTTTTATAGAGGTTGACGACTAGAAACGTCCCGAACAGCAAAAAAAGACAATGCAGGCAGAGGGGCTGCAGGGTCTCTGCAGATATAGACACCACCACACACTTCTAGTGGGCCATAGGTGATGATTGAGAGGGATTATTTTTGTATCAGCCTATACATAGGATCCTACTCATTAGCCGTGTTTCCGTGCATTCTGAAGTATCGCATTAGAAAAGCTGTATGGAAACGGCAAAATTTGGGAAAATTTCCTCAACAGCTAAAGAAAGTTTTAACGCTCCCCTGAGGTGGTTTTTGCCTTTATCGAAAAGAGTCGATGCGCTAAATGGGATATGAAAACTCCTTTGTTAAATAAGTTCTGTCGGCGTCTTCTCGGATATTCCCATAACGTGCGAATGCTTGTCTTCGTCTCCGGACAACATGAAACATGACAATACTAGCTCACAACTTGCCCGATAGTAACAAATTCCTGAAGACCTCTCTCCAATATTCTCTCATAGATGGTCAGATGGCCAAGCTGAGTTGTTTTCTTTCCGGCTCAAAACCTCTACAGTACTTCTTCTGGTGGATTACAGGCCTGCATAACCTATAGTGCCAACTTCTAACCGAACTACGCCGTAGCCGAGTTTATTCGCTCCAAACCAGTTGATGGAAACGCGCCTAATTCGCATTTTGTTTTTGGCGACATTTCAAAAGTTTGCTTAAAATTTGCTGATTGAATGGAAACACGACAAGTGCACCTTTAAAAACCTTAAGAAGTCCTTAAACTACTCGTGCAGCAGTCTGAGGTCCGATCGCTCTATATATAGAACGACCCAAACTCATCATGGTACAATATTTCAAAACTAATCTCTTACACTAAATCCTCCCATGACTGTCTGTATTAAAAACCAGCCTCCAGTTCATTCACTGACCAGGAGTCATGATCAGTCATAGATTACTCACCGGCTGGTGCTTCACTTTTAATGTGTCTCAGTATCCGATGACCAATCAGGACTCCACTTATTTATCAGTGTGATAATGTAATATTGCCTTCTCTGCACACATCAAATAACATCGTGGAGCTGAATGCAGCTCAGGACCTTTGTTACCCGTCGTTTCTGTGTCACTCTACTGTGAGCTGTCACATTGAGGAATAATGCCAAAAAATGACCTTGCACTGTGTATGTTTACCATAAATATTTCAGTGACATCAGCAGTCTAGAGTCACAGCTATCTGCACAGTAACTGATTTACAACAGCCAGGAGTCACGAAGCTAATAACAAGTGACTCAAACCTTCAGATTAAGTAACTGGATAATATCAGAAATGTTTTTTTACCTGTCAACTAAAGAAAGAAGTCACAGTGAAGGAGCGCCGCACAGAGCAAAGCCTGTGGAACTATTTATTGTTTTCTACCTCGCTCATGTTTTTGTGTTTGGAGACTTCCCAAAGATGTAGTTATTTGTCTCTTGACTGGAAATGGAGCCGGTGAAGTGGAGCCCAGTAGAGTTTCATCTGCCACGCTACACTGCACCCAACACAATCTGAAACGGCTCGTAGACTCCGTTGTAATTCTTTTTCCCTTTTAGCCCTAATATATTAAACGCATACTGTTCAAAACCAGTGGGTTGCACACATCACTGATCCTCTTTTTACTGTACTCGTCACATTGAATAGATGGAAAATAAGGCAGTATTTTTTATTGAAAAGCGTCTTTAAAGCACCTTTACTTACCCAAATATCAGAGTGAGGCGCAGCACATTTTGAGGTTTGATTACTTGAAAGCCTCAAAATCAGCATCAAAAGACATAATAAGATGACATGATTTTCATTTTATTTTTGCAGGACAAAATTTAGTGCAATTTAATATAAAATACGACAAATTTATATCATGTCAGTTTGGTGGATGATTGCTAGTCTCTGCTGTGGTGTCAATTTGTAATTTAGGCCAATAAGACAAGCGGATTTGACATTTATATCTTAGCATTAAAGCTGCTCTAATCAATATTTGTATTATCAATGGAGGTATGTGTACATCAATCAATCAAACTTTATTTGTATAGCACCTTTCATACAGGTTACTGTAGTTCAAAGTGCTTCACAACGTAAGACAGAACCAGTGTGAACCATGAAAACAACAAAAAAGCCAAAAACAATAAATTTGAGACCAATGCATGCGAGACAATAAATTGATGAAAATGTAATAAAATAAGATAAAAAACCTATAATAACAGTTATAGTAGTAAAACAGTGTGAAGTAAAAACTAGAATAATAAAAAAATAACAATAAAATAGAATAAAATTATACAAATTAAATACAGTAAAATAATAAACAAACAATAAAATAGGTGAATAACATAATAAACATTCTTAATCCAAGGCCTGACTTAATGGGTAGGTTTTAAAGTTTACGTAAAACACAGATTTGGTGACATACCCGACTTGAGTTCAGATCTGAGTCAAAGACCACACCAAGGATTTTTGCTTGTTGACTTGGGGTATGTCGAACGGAATTTAACTTTGCAGCCAGTTTCTCTCTCTGAGAAAGGGGTCGCCTGTAGTGACAACCCCACAGAGAATCATCACCAAATCTGCGGTTCCACTCAGCTTCGTACCATCTTTCAGCTCATTGTTTTCGGTTTACAGCTCATAATTTTTTTTACTGTTTTGGTTTCACTTTAACCACCAGGCTCTAAAAACTCACTGTACGCTGCCTGCTCAGCACCAAACAGACAGAGTTAGCAACTGTCTGGTGAACATAGTGGAGCATTTAGCAGATAAAAGTCACATATTTCTCTCAGGAGTTGGCGGAAACCAAAAACAGAGCTAAAAAAAGAGTGAATATTGGCCAGAAACATGACTCCACGTGATAATATGTTAGTGGTGAGTTTACAGCTTGTTGCAATGCCGCCAAGTGGCCAAAAACCAATCAATGCAGGTTAAAAGAAATATTGAAATACTTAATTGTTTCATATAAAATGTCTCTTTTGCTTATTTCTCTGCTGCCTGAAGAGAACCAAACAAACTGAGATTTGTTTAAAGCAGCCACTTACTGTAGTTTAGAGATCAATATGTGAGCAACGGAACAGCTGGAGAACCACTTGGGTTTTTACAAGTAACTCCATATGTGTCTACAAACATGACGTGAAGGGCCAGACAGACGCTAATGACACTTAACGTTTCAACAGAATGTCATAAATGATCATTAATTGTCAACACAACGAATGTCTCACAGCGTCGCCAGCTGCTCATGTTGTCATTGCGGCTTGTATTGTCTGAAGCAGCTAGTTTACTTTATTGGAAGTGACACAGCGGCTCTACTTTTTGTTCAGAGCTGTATGTTTGACCTTTTACCTTGTTACACATTTATCAGTGACAAAATTATCTGGAGTCAGACAGAAGCCACTTCCGTCTCCCTCTCACTTAACATACTGTAAGTGTGTGTGTGTGTGTGTGTGTGTGAGATGTCAGTGCACAGCTTTAGGTCAGACTGCCTCGTCTTATCTGGAGTCTCTGTGTGATAAAGCCAGTAGCTGTACAGCTGCACAGGCTAGCAGACATCGCCCTGGCTTAAAGGATAAAGCTGGTGATATTCTGGATTTTTCTCACTGTCAACAAATTCAACGAAAAGACTAAAACCAACAAGAAACTAAACGAGTGTTGTCTGTATCAAAAGCCTGATATCCTATTCCTTTATGCCATAGATATCCAAAAACTATTAAAAACACATCAATGAGCCACACTGTTGTGCCATTGGGTGATGTGGACCAAAGCTGTTTACTTTGAGTCATTCCCACAGACACCATCCTGCTGTATTAAAGGAAAATGTTTATCTTTTTCAACCTGGGTCCTTTTTTCAAAACTAGAAGGGCACTCAGAGAGCGTAGACCTCCACCAAGGCCATTTCCATACGTGAAAAATAATGTGTGTATCTGCCCCCGTGTTTCAGATCTGCTCTAAGATTTAATGTTTTAAAAGAAGTGGACGTAGCCACGGTGAAGCCTTGAGTTCGGCATTTTGACCGTCGCCATCTTGTTTTTTTGCAACCTTAAGTGACCCGAAAGGATGGCGCAAACTACAATCGAATGCTGAATAAGACATTTTTAGGCAACCAAAATGTTAATATTAACTTTCATGAACTGAAAACACACTGTGAAAGAGTTAAAGTTCTAAGACCAAAACACGGACAACACCCAGGCCGGACAACGCCGTGGTAGCGACCTGTCAATCACAAGGTAGCCACTCCCTAAAGTATCCCCTGCTTTATGGTCTATTTTACTCTAAATGGGACCATAATGTACTAAATGAACATCATGCTGTATTGAAGAAGACTTGAAACTAGTGATTGAGACCATGAACTCATGTTTACAATGTTTACTGAGGTAATAAATCAAGTGAGAAGTAGGGTCATTTTCTCATAGACTTCTATACAATCAGACTTCTTTTTGCAACCAGAGGAGTCGCCCCCTGCTGGCTATTAGAAAGAATGAAAGTTTAAGGTACTTCAGCATTGTCTTCACTTTTCAGACACCAAGTTTCATGAAAATCGTGCCAGTAATTTTTTCGTAATCCTCCTGACAAACAGACAAACAAACCAACAAACCAAACCGAGAACATTACCTCCTTGACGGAGATAATTATGGCGATTAAGGTATATTATAACAAGCAGCACGAGCCTGGCTTTAAACCAGCTATCGCACTTAGTTATATTGAATTTCCTCAGCAGACAATAATATAAACAAACCTTCTGTCATGATTTACTACTTCTCCAGCATGCACACATATGCTAAATCAGCAACATGTACACACAGCGGTATGTGCAGATGAACAGGCAGCTGTTTAATTAGCTGCCAAGTTGTCCCTTCAGTACATCATTATGCAGCCAGTTATCTGGCATGATAGCTAACCCAGGGGCTACTTTCTGTGTTTACTCGTTTGGATTCATATCAAATTTATTTGGAAAGCATTAGGAATAGGTTTGCCTTGATATCCATTGCTTTACCGGAGTCACGTTTTCCTAACCTCTAAAATGGAGGTGGAAGGGCAAAGTTTGCATGACCCATTCAGTCAGAATTGCCACTTAAACCTGCAGTAGGCAGAATATTTTTGGCATCATTGGGCAAAACATCCATAATAACCTTTCAGCATATTGTAATGCAAGTGTTCTGAGAGATAACTAGACTTCTGCTCCTCCTCATGGCTCTGTTTTCAGGCTTTAGAAAATCTAGCCCGTGACGGGAGACTTTGGCCAATCACAGGTCATTTCAGAGAGAGAGCATTCCTATTGGCTGTTCATTCAACTGAGGCAGCTGTCAATCACTCGCCAACTCTGATCAAACGGTCAAACTAGGCAGCGTTGATCAAATATGAATCAATATTCTGTTACTGTAATGCCTATTTCTCGCCTCAAATGTTTTCAGAAACATCTTGTAGTGTACTGTTTAGCTGTAAAATGAGAAAGTTTGCTTCGGCTGGTGGGCGGTGCTTGGTATTTCCTCAACTGATCTCAACATGGCTGCCGGGTCCCAAACTTTCACAGTAGCTTTCTAAAGATTTATAACTTCAGTAGGAACAAATGTGCTTGGGGACTGAGTGTCACAGACAGGGTATGGAAACTGGAAAGTATTGAGACATTGGCTAACGCATTGTTGGTTTTGGTCTCTTCATGGGATTTGTTGACAATAAGTGAAATATAGAATAACAGCAGCCGTATCCTCTTCAAAGACAGAAAAACCAAAATGTCTACTGTGGAGTAAATGTGCTGAGTTAGACGCCCTCCACCTCCCCCCTTCTCTCCGCTCTCTGAGAGGTTTTCCGGGGATACCACAGTCAGCTTTTCCCAGGCACGGCTGGAGCTGAGCCACAGGCTGACGGGGAGAGAGGAAAGCGAGAGAGAGATAGATGAGAGGAAGAAAGAAAGAAAGGGAGTGGAAAGTAGAGACGAGCAGTGAAGGAGAAGTGAAGATAGTGAGAAAAAAAAAAAAAAAAAAAACGATAGCAAGGATTTTGTTTACTTGTTCCGTGTTCCCACCACACCCAGATAACACGCAGTTTGATATAGGACATAAACACCGAAACCTCTGCTGCCTGACAAAAACAAGGCTGTATGTCACGCTGTGACAGTAAACTGTTGCTGTTGTCTTCAGCAGCACAGACATCCTGAATAAAGGAGTATATGAGTAAAGACTGTATAGGGGACTTTGAAGATGTAAAGAGGCTATAAATGTTGAAACACACACACTCACTCTCCCCATATGGCCGACTGTATGAGATTTCAACCTGAAAGTCTGCTGCTGCTGCTGCTGCTGCTGTACTTTATGAGTTAACATTGGCTCTACTGTATGTACAGTATGTAACTTTATCTACAAGTGTTTGCAGAGTGGAAAAATATGTTTCTGTGTCTCTGGGTTTGGGTGTTGTGTTTCCCTTTCTACGGGGTTTCTCTCCAAGCATCTTCATGTGTGTGAGTGTGTGCTTATGTGTGTGATGGACCAAACATCAATGGGCCTCACGTAGGGCTCGGCGATAACTCAATATGATAATTTATCGTCTGTCAATTGAATCGCATCGTGATGAAATCATATATCGAGATCAAAGAACGTATATTGATAAAAAGTGAAAGCCAATAGGTCGTTCCATCGCAACGTCAGCGCCCAGCAGCAGAGCTACGCCTCCGCCATTTTAAGATAATAAAATGATGAATTACAGCCAATATATCCATTATTACAGCCGCATACAGCTAGCAGGAAGCTGGCAGAATCAGATACAGTATGTCATGAGCATGCAGGGCGGTGCAGTCCTGTGGGTCTGTTCATTATGACGAGGAAAATAACTGTGGATTCGGCTTTTAGTGGATTTTACAACTTTTAGGACATAATGATTTAAATGAGGGTTATTTATGTGTTCGTACTGGGATTTTGATTTATCTTGAAAAAAAATGATCCTCTGATTTACAGATTTTTCAGTCCAAAATGGCGGCAGCGCTGTTGTCAAAAAAGCACCGGAGTTTGCTTGTATACTCTGTCGAGATACCATGAAACAAAATGACATTGTCTAAATTGAAAATAACAAGCACATGCTAACTCAAATTTCTCAGAAAATCTGAGTTGATAAGATTTCTGCTTGTGGGAATACCCCAGTGTAGTTTAATCAAACTACTGTCTTAATCTGGTTACTCCGTATTTTTGTTCATGCACGTAAACATAGTCAGCTGGAAATATTTTTTTTTCTCTCTCTGTAATTTCACTTGAAACTGTTCTGTTAATTTTGAACTACTTAAATGAGAATTGTTTTCATTTGTCAAGTATTTAATTCACAAAAAAATAGGCTTTCCCATGTGGTTATTTCATAGAGACTATTTATTTATTGAAAACATGCTATATCATGATATACATTGTTATCGAGATATGAAATGACCTACCGGTATATCATGATAGATTTTGGAAGCGATAATAGAACAAATTTCCTCTTATTTTTGTTATTTTTCTTATTTAGTTCACATCCATTGATTCCTGGGATTCATCAGTGTTTTCTTATTTTTGCTCTTCTCTTACGTAAGAGGACATTTTACGAGAGCTCTCTTACCAAGATAAGAGAAAAACATCTTGCTTTCACAGCCCACAAATTGTTTGTCCAAAGCAAGAAAACACAAGTTTTAAATTTGAGGGACATAAATAAATCATATAATCAAATTTTAATTATCATATGTTTTAGAGCAATTACAATGATTTGATTATTAAATTTGTGGGCTAAAGAAATACTATTAGTCCATTGATCCCAATTAAGACTATAAAAACCCTTTGGTATGTATGAATACTAACGTTGCTGAAACAATTAGTTGATTAATTGATTAGTCATAGTGTTGAGGTTTTATAGCATTTTATGATTTTTTTAATTCACTTGCAAATCGAGAATTAAATTGATTTAGTTTTTTAACAATTTAAGGTAACAAATGTTATAGATTCTATGTTTTTTTATATTTAAGAACTAAAATGCAAAGACTGACAATAAAAAAAAAAAAAAAAAAAAATTTTGCTTTTTAGTTAAATGACTCATCTGGACACATCCACATTCAGTGAGTTAATATATATAATACGTCGTAGTTTGTAGTGAAAGGACTGCAGTGGTCAAACAGTCGTGGCACACCCAGTCATACACACACACACACAAATGGCACACATATACCTGTGGCCCCACACACACCCCCCCCCCCCTCCCCCCAACACACACACACACACACACACACTGCAGAATGTGAGCTTATTCAGGTCTTTGCTGTAATAAAGCCCCTAATCTGCCCATACACGCCATGAATGGAGACATTCCTCCAGCCTTACTCAATCACACACACTCACACACACATCCACACACACACATACAGAGTTTTGCTAGTTATAGATCTGCTTTACAAGGGACTTAAACTCATCCATGGCCTGATAAAATGAATTAATTTTGAAATTTAGTTTGATGCCTCCACTGCATCAGGCTGTTTCATTTCTGCTGATGGCAGTTAAAGCATCTGTGGAAATGATCTATGTGTTAGTGTGTGTGTGTGTGTGTGCTCACGTGTGTGTCTCTGTCTGTGTTTGCGTATCCCTTCATCTCTGGGAATTCCCCTCTCCCTGCTTTTCCCTCCGACCAGCCCCCCCCCCCCCCCCCCCCCCCACTCCTGTTCACGTCCAGCTGAACCAATCAGAGTCCCACCGGCTTTGTGTTTCCTATTGCTGTGACACTGTAGGTCAGCGGCGAGGGTCACGGGGTCACATCTCACCCGCACAGGGTGGGGGTTTCCCGGTTGTTACGCGACATGTCAGGGACCGACAGCAGAGATGAATTTAACACTGACTCTGTCTGATCAGTGTGACGGAAACAGAAAAATCTGCAAAGTTTGAGGTTTAAAGAGGAATAATGCGATACTGTAGTCAGGCCCAAGTGTGTGTCTTTGTAACTGTGTTCTGTCTGACTCGCTAATCCCTCCCACCCCCATGTCTCTCCCCACGGTTTTCACACACACAGCTGTTTCCTGTTGAGTGTGTGTTTAAGAGAGCGAGATTCAGTTTTAAACTATTGTCAGAAATCAAAAGTGCAAAGAAGAATTATAAAACTAATGTTTCAGTTTTAGCCCATTTACTATGAGTCACACGTACTTAACACCACAGAAAACCATTCTGCAAATCACGGCGCTGTGCTTTAGAAAAACTGCACCTTTGCTTCTTTCAGGCGCCCACTGGTGTCCGTTAATTTCCAAAACAGTATAAAAATCAATTAGCAGCCTCTTAAAACTTTCCTTGAGCTGTGTAATCCATTACAGTGAAGATCAGACTGCAGTGAAACCACATTACCGCTCAACAACAGCCGAGCAGTGATAGAAATGAATGCAGACTTTATACTTTATTTCACTGTGATGCGATTACACAACTCAAGTATCAAGAATCGACTAATTGATTTGCAGCTCAATCTCTCGATTATTGTAAACATGTTTGATTTTTTTATGACTCAGGACATCACGTCCTGGAAGTGAAGTTCTCGTAAAGTCACAAAAACTCTTGATCTCGAGGGATTTCAGTGGCTGACTTGTGAGGCAACTTAAATCATGGTCTACCTCTCATCCAGTGTGTTGTACACTTCTTGTGCTAGTTTCTGACTTTCAAGACAAAAAAAATCATTGTGTGAGTGGAAATAGTTGTGATAGTGTTGGATGACAAGTCTTTGTGGGTTTCATTAATCTTAAAGCTGCATTAATTGATTTTTGGCAGCAGGTTGACAATCTTATAAAGTTGTTATGGCAAATGTGTTAGCAAACAGTTGCCTATTTACACATCCAGCAGACACGGAGTAACATTAGCATTCATTTGGAGTTGTGTTTCTGGCCACTCAATATTTTATTCTCCTTTTGCTTCTGTTTTGGTCTCCACCAACTAGCCAGTGGGGCACGCTCACATGCACTAATGGCACATGTTCACCAAGCAGTCCAGTTCAGTTCATTACACATTAGAACAGTTATTTTTACATAGCAACCGCACTTTTTAATTCACTCAACCCAGATTTAAAAAAATGTCAGCTCGCAAAACTACACTGTAAACTGCCCCGTACAATTGACGAAGTGCAGATGTTTCTCTGTTTGGTTGCCGTTGAAATTATTCAGCAAGTGCCCCGCTGAAGTTGATGTCATGGCAGTTTAATGCGTTGCCGCTACGGCGATCAGCTGAGAATACCGTCTACACTGAGGGGGTAATATCTGCAGTGGGAACACGGCGCAGGCTTAAAAGTCACGCGCGGCCGGCCCGGCTGTGTCAACAAAGCACAGAGAAGCTCGGATTACAACACACACAGAGGGAGAGTGACTTCATTCTCTGCTCAGGTAGTCATTACTCTCTACTGTATATCTTTATATAGATAATAGTTGTTTCTTGTTTGATGCTATATTAATGCTCTGAATATCGTATAGAGAGCCTTTAGAAAAACAACCGCTGCTGCTGGAAACAAGCTTGATGAGAGTGGCGTTTGTGGGTCAGAAAAACAAAATAATTCTCTGAAAGACACTAAAATGCTCTGTAGATCTGAGAGGAACGAATGAGACGGGTGTAGGTTTGTAACTACAAGAGACCCCTTTCTAATTACTCATAGCCATTTGATCTGTTGTTAATATAGAAATATCGATTAGTGCAGCTTTAATGTCAGTTTATAAGATTTCATAGAGTCAGTTTCCTTTAACAAATAAGCATACTAAATGTGTGTATGAGACAACACACTGATAAAATCATGGGTTAGTTACCAGTTATATCACTTGAGCCACTTAAGCTCACAATACTTTGCTGTGCATCAAGCCTGTCCATAAAAGTAGCTTCACAAGTAGCAGAGGGTGTTACGCAAATTATAATGAGACTGATATGATTATGTCTGGTCACATGGTTTCTGTCCTATATAGCTGATTGGGGAGAAGACATCGGTTGATGTATTATTAAATCAACAACCCTCAGTATGAAGAAATATTCCATGAAATTTGAATCAAATAAGGAAGAAATACAAGAAATTAAATTGTTCTAAATTTGATTATTTGGGGTCTTTTAGATTGGGTCGATGACTTGGGGCTTTTTCACATCTGAAAGTCCGAACCAAGGTCCGAAACAAAGGGTCTTGTTTTTGTTACATTATATACATTTGATCCGGTTAGTTTTGGTTTCAAATTGCAATTATCTGAGCACACTAAGGAGCTCTACATGACTCACCTACGTCCTGTCGTCATCACCTACGTAAGCTGCGTCTCCCTATACTTGACATTGATTGTTTGTAGGCTCTCCTGCAATCTAATATCCTCAAATAATTTCAATTTTCTCTAACTGACTCTTTATAAAGGTTTCAGACCAAATGTCAATTAAACATTTGGACTCCTCCACTGCTCATGTGCTACTGCTGTGGCTTATTTTGTTTTATTGCGTTGTTTTTCCTTTTTCCGGTTCCAGCTGTTAACCATTCCTGCTACAGCTTCCAGACCGCGGTTGGGAAGCACAGGGGAGACTTTGTTTTGCATCCAGGGCCGACGTTGATGCTCACTTCGGGCTAACCACCTTCACTTTACGCAGCAGTTGAGAAGCAAGACACAGGAACTTTACTTGCAGTGTTTATTCAGAGACAAACTGAAACCTACACTGTACATTTACTACAACTTTACTGCTACTTTCTTCTCTTCTCCGATCGCCAACAGCTGTCTGCTCTGAGCGCATCCACCATCACTCTCTCTCTCTCTTGACCACACACTCGCTACGCACACACTACATACTGAGATATTCCTTAAGGGAGCTATGGCACTGGCCTGCCAGAACTTCCTGTAATTGGTCCGAAAGTCTGAACCATCCAAAAATGCTTTGACGCCATAGACTGTATATAAAAAGTGGACATAATCACCGTGACGTCACTCATTGATTTGTGGACTGCTGTTTTGAAGCCTCGAGCATAGAAGCAAAGAGACGAAACTCCGGTGCTTTTTTGACAACAGCCGCTAGATGGCGCTGCAGTAGCGCTGTCGCCATTTTGGACTGAAAACGACAATGAGTATGTGGCCATGGATGTATAATGAGACGTGTTAAAACAGAGGATCATTTTTTTTTAGGTATACGATACTTCCCAATACGAAAAGTTTGAGATAGCTCTCAAAATCTGTGTATTGGATCGTTCTACGTCCAGCGCTCCTTTTATGCTCCTCCCGGGCAAAAAAGGTTAATAAATAAATAAGTAAGTAAATAGTTATAACAGTATGCATATATATAATATTTGTATTGTTCAATACAGGCAATTTCGGAGGAGACATTCAAATTATGACAATAGAACAGATAATTTAGTTTTACTTTTGTACAGCACTTTGTTGGCGGACGTTTTACTGGCGTCCGTTAGTCGCTTTCAGTCCAAAATGGCGGAAGCATAGCTTTGCTGCTGGGCGCTGACGTTGCGATGGAACAACCAATTGTCTGTCAATTCTTAGCAATATCTGCTCTTTGCCTTGAGTTTGGCATTTTGGCCGTCACAATCTTGTTTTTTGTCCGTCGCCATCTTGTTTTTTTGCAACCAGAAATGACACGAGAGGGTGGAGCTAAGTACAACTGAACGCTGAATAAGGCATTTTTTAGACGACCAAAAAGGTTATAACTAACTTTCATGAGCTGAAAACACACTGTGAAAGGGTTAAAGTTGTTAAACGGAAACGCAGACAACTCCCAGACCGGACAACGCCGTGGTAGCGACCTGTCAATCACAAAGTAGCCACGCCCTAAAGCATATCCTGCTTTATGGTCTATTTGACTCTAAATGGGACCATAATTTACTAAATGAACATCATGCTGTATTGAAGAAGACTTGAAACTAGCGATTGAGACCATAAACTCATGTTTACAATGTTTACTGAGGTAATAAATCAAGTGAGAAGTAGGGTCATTTTCTCATTGACTTCTATACAATCAGACTTCTTTTTGCAACCAGAGGAGTCGCCCCCTGCTGGCTATTAGAAAGAATGCAAGTTTAAGGCACTTCAGCATTGGCTTCACTTTTCAGACCCCAGAGGTTGATCACTTGTCGGGCCCAAACATTGAAGTGTGAAAGGGACCTCAGTTGCATTTTGTGTCTGTAATCTATTTCTTTTCCTTCCTGTCTGCAGAGTGAGTCGGTCAAATACTTCCTGGATAACTTGGATCGTATTGGTCAACTGGTGAGTCGCAGTGACTCGTTGAATCTTAAATGCACTTTGGATTTCTTCACTTCATTCAACTTGTAAGAAAATGTTTTATCTGCTCTTTATCAGAACTTCATCCCGAGCAAGCAGGACATTTTGTTCGCGAGGAAGGCGACGAAAGGCATCGTCGAGCACGACTTTGTCATCAAGAAGATTCCTTTCAAGATGGTGGACGTCGGAGGGCAGAGGTCCCAGAGGCAGAAGTGGTTTCAGTGTTTCGACGGGATCACGTCGATACTCTTCATGGTTTCCTCGTCAGAGTACGATCAGGTAACATTCAAGCACATTTCCGATCGTGTAACGCTGATGTTGTTAAGAGGTCAGTCAGACAGTCTGGTCAATATTCTCTTGACTTTTAGAGTTACAAAATGGACATGAAACATCAGAAAGACAACATTTGAGATTTACACAAAGCTCTCTTTGTGGTCGGCTGAGGAAACTTGATTGTTCCCTCAGTCGTGGCTCCGGTTCAAATCAACAAGTCATATGATGACGACTGAATCCTTAATTGGTGCTCAGATAAAAAAAACAAAGGATAATTGTGTGTGTGTGTGTGTGTGCGTGCGTGTGTGTACGTACGCGGGATTCCAGGCGTTGATGGAGGATCGAAGGACGAACCGTTTGGTGGAGAGCATGAATATCTTTGAGACGATCGTCAACAACAAGCTCTTCCTCAATGTGTCCATCATCCTCTTCCTCAACAAAACAGACCTGCTGGTGGAGAAGATTCGCACGGTGGACATTCGCAAGAACTTCCCCGAGTTCAGAGGAGACCCGGGCCGGCTAGAGGACGTACAGGTACACACACACACACACACACACACACACAAACACACGCACACGCACACGCACACGCACACACACACACACACACACATTTCTGCTGCAAGTTGTTTTGTCGTTGCTTCTTATTTTCCTCCTACTGTTTATTAGTGGTGGAAGAAGTATTCAGATCTTTCACTTGAGTAAAAGTATCAATACTACAGTGTAAAAATACTAATACTTTGTCACAACTAAAAGTCCTGCATTCAAAATCTTACTTAAGTAAAAGTACAAAATTATTAGCATCAAAATATACTTAAAATACCTAAAGTTAAAGTACTCATTATGCAGAATGAACCCTTTCAGAAACTTGTATATTATATTATTGAATTATAATTATTGATGCATTAATGTGTCCACCACTTTAATGTAGTAGCTGGTGAAGATGGAGCTCAGTTTTAATTACCCTATATACTTCTGGGTGGCTTAACTTATAATAATATATTATAACCTCTTAGTTTACTTATATTTTTTATAAATAATCTAAATTCGCAAAGTAACTAGTAATTTTTAAATAAATGTAGCGAAGTAAAAAGTACAATATTTCCCTCAGAGATGCAGTGGAGTAGAAGTATAAAGTAGCATAAAATGGAAATACTCAAGAAAAGTACCTCAAAACTGTACTTAAGTACAGTACTTGAGTAGATATACTTAATTACATTCAACCAGTGCTGTTTATAAAGCCAGTATGCTTTCATGCACTCACACATATACATTAAGGGAATGACCATGTATAATTTACACACACAAACACACACAGGCTCTCAGTCAGTGTGTTAACATGCACTCAAGAAATCACGTTAATCCAAACAAAGACAGTAAGTGTGCTCAACCGCAAAAATACTAATCAGTTTGCATCTCTCTTTGGGAAAGACATATGAAAAACTCACTTTTTCAGTGGTTGTGCTCATACATCTGGAGTGCCTACCAAGCAACAAACTGTGAAATAAGACAACCCAGTCAGTTTTTTTGTGGGCTGCCTAGATCCGAAAACATGTGATTCAACAAACCATTCAGATTTGGCTCCCCTTCCTATTTCACATGGAGGCTCATTAGAATAAACCATCCACAGCTTGAGAACTACCTTTGCAAAGGTGCGCCATATTTTTCTACCGAGCCAATCAGAGCTTTTTCAGGAGGGGGTCTTAAAGAGACAGGCGCTAAAACGGAGCCTTTCAGACAGAGGGTGAATACAGGTATATTCAGACAGACTGTATGAGAAAAAAAATGTGTTTTTTGAACATTAAAGCATGTAAACATGTTCTAGTAGAAACCCAAAAATGCAAGTATGAACCTGAAAATGAGTGTAATATGTCCCCTTTAATGATTGTTTAAACCTTTATCATAATGATGTTTGAATCTTGATGCACTCTAAAGTGGTTGTATTCTTGTATTCATGTTTTCTATACTAGATTTGTTCGAGTTTCTAAGCCTGGCTCTCTGTTTTCTGTCCCTTTACTTGCTCCTTGTGGCTATCTGAGAGTTTACACTGTGTTGAACAAGGCAAAATGGCTCACATACCCCTGCTCACTGCTTGACCCCTACTATAGTAGGGCCAAAGGTTTTGCCCTTTTGGAACTAATGGAACTAGACCACACTGTCAACAATCATACCAAATTTGAAGTTCCTAAGTTAAATAGTTTCCGAGTTCTACTCCGGAAACATAATTGAAGTCGAAAAAAAATCACAGTTTTCGGCCAAAATTCCAAACTTTTTGGGCACCTTGGACTTCTAACCCCCAAAAGGCACAACTAGACCACACTGTCAACCATCACACCAAATTTGAAGTTCCTAAGTTAAATAGTTTCCGAGTTCTGCTCCGGAAACGAAAGTGTGACACGCAAACGAACGGACAGACGGAAGGACGGACACGCGGAGCGCTATATACCCCCGACTACATTGTCGCGGGGGTATAATTAGGTCATTGCCTTAATTGTCTTGTATGTAAGTGACTTGTCGTTAGCACTATTCATGCTCTGGGGAAGGCCTTTGGCTGAGAATTGTCAGCAGTGATATTTGAATTCAAAGTGAAGCTCTATAGGCATGACTGTGTTGATGGCGTGTCACCCTTTTCTACTTTCTAACCAGGCTACCATGCCAGAAACACATTTATATGCACTGTAGTAATCTGTCACTGTCTATGCGTATACACGCAGCAGCTCAATCCATTGCTTGGGATCCACTTCTTACTGATTCTAAGTGTAGTAGTGATACAATACAAGGCTTCCTGACTATTTTAGGAGTGTGTTTGTGAAGGGTTGACAGTGCAGTGAGAGGAGAAAAGACAGACTCTGTAGCCAGTGTAGGGAGCGCACAGCTTTTCCTTTCACTGCAAATGACTCAGCTCTAGAAACTTGGATATTATTACTTATTTAAATGGAAATATTTTGAACATGAGGATGTATCGCTACTTTGAATAATCTTTCCCTTCTGCTGCCCCTCAGTGATTCTTTCTCTGTCTGAAGTCTTTGTCACGCACATGCACACATGTAAAAGGCAGATTAGAAAGCTGGTTACACGGCCAAGAGATCGGCTTTTCTCATCTACATGTTTAAAGCAGCAGTGGTTAGAATTGGAGCAAATGTGATTAAAAAAAGTTATTTTTATAAAACGGTCACTATATCCTGACAGTAGTGCAAGAGACAGGTAATCTGAAAACAATCATGTGCCTCTGTGTCCTCCGGTGCTCCTAATGGCATCTGCAAGATTTCAAAGACCGGAGGAAAACAACCAATCAGAGCTGAGCTGGAGCCTGCCGTCTCTGAGCAGCTGTCAATCACTCGCAAACTCTGATCAAATGGTCAAACTAAGCAGCGCTGATCAAATATGAATCAATATTCTGTTACTGTTACTGTAATGCCTATTTCTCGCCTCAAATGTTTTCAGAAACATCTTGTAGTGTACTGTTTAGCTGTCAAATGAGAAAGTTTATGACCCGGGGTCGCGTTGAGATCAGTTGAGGAAATACCAAGCACCGCCCACCAGTCGGAGCACAGCCAATAGGAACGCTCTCTCTCTCTCTGAAATGACCTGTGATTGGCCAAAGTCTCCCATCACGGGCTAGATGTTTTAAAGCCTAAAACAGAGCCATGAGGAGGTGCAGAATTCTAGTTTTCTCTCAGAACTCTTGAATTACAATATGCTGAAAGGTTATTATGGAATTTTTGCCAATTTCTGCCTACTGAAGCTTTAAGAGATCCAGTTTAGAAAGCTGACTGTAACCCGGTTACTAAAGTGTCCCCGCTCTGCTCCTTCCAGGCGTTCCTGGTGCAGTCGTTCAGCCGTAAGAGGAGGAACCGGGGAAAGCCGCTCTTCCACCACTTCACCACTGCGATAGACACAGAAAATATCCGCTTTGTTTTTCACGCCGTCAAGGACACCATCCTGCAGGAAAACCTCAAAGACATCATGCTGCAGTGACCTTCACGCTGCAGACGACTGTAAACTGTGAAACCAGCCATGAATCCAGGCCTGGAGGACACTACAGCTCACCAGTGCATATTAACACTGACCTGTGGGGCAAGTCAGTGGATTTAACTTGACTCTGAACCTGTGGATCCCTGAACGGACTCTGGACCTGTTGGCCTACGTCGGCCCCTGTGGAAACTGTGAGGGTCGTAGAGGAAAAGACCCTGCATTTAACCTGTATAAATGTGTGTATGCTGGAAAGACAGTCACCTCCTTGTAGCTCTCGCCTTCATACGCAGGTTAGAAAAGGTTTTTAAAAAAGAAGACAAAAAATAGAGAAAAGCACCAACTACATGACATGAGCACTGAAAGTGTTTTTTTTCCTCAGATGTATATATATATATATGACTATTGACAGCCCTGTCACTAAACATAAAAGTCAGACTGCTGCCGGTTGAAGCTGGATCGAGCTGTGTGAGCGAGAAGCAGGAGGGAGGAAAGACAGAGAGATGAAGGGAAGTTTAGAGCGAGCTGAAGAAGAAGAATGCCTTGTCCTAAAGTCCACGTGACGGAGCGACAGGGGTGAGGGTTTGGGCTCATACTGGTCATATGCTGTGTTATGTGATAAGGTTGCACAAGTGTTCCTGTCAATGAACTTTAACAGAGGAAAGAGATGAGCCTCTCTCTCATGCTCTCTCCCGTGCTTCTCTCTGTCTTTACCTCTCCTCCCCTGCTTGTGTTTAACTGTTTACGAACAGCTGCAGATAGCAAGTCTTATCCCTCGTATCCTATAACTCTCCTCTTGGCACAATACACCGATTGTTCGTCTCCTCCCTCTCCGGCAGAAACAGTAGACGGTCAAATTAGAGGCTCTTCTTAGCTTGAAGAAACACAGAAACACACGGCTCCTGGTCCTGCATGAATTATGGTTCATCTCTATCCCACGATGCCTTTCTTCAATTTCCCACCAACATCCCAGTAGAAGCACCGCAACAGCCTAGACCTAACTCGAGGCATATAATAAGTATCCCCTTTACAAGAAGGGTATGCGGTTACACTACTCACTCTTTTGTCCTGTAAACGTTAAAGGGAACAGCAGGGTTGAACTGCAAATGACCTTATTCCCATGTTGTCGGCGGCCATTTTGGATCTCTGTAGCAGTCGGGTTGGGAAGTCTACCTAGAAGTTGGCACAAAACAAGTGAAACAAACCAGATGGAACGAAAATACTTATGCAGATGAAACACAATAGTCTGGTTTCTATATAAGGCCACCTCTGAGCTAGTAAATACCATCGAAAAAAAACATCATCCATTTTTATAAAGTTTGTTTGGTTAGGCAGTGCTGCGACAGAAAACTCATCAGCAACAGTTTTCATAGTCAATTAATTGTCATTTATCAAGCAAACGTGCTGGTTCCAGCTTCTCAAATGTGACAGTTAGCTGTTTTTTCCTGTGTTATATTATTGTGAATTGAATGTGTTTGAATTTCGGGCTGTTTGTGGGGCGAAGCAAGTCATTTAAAGACGTCACCTTTGGCTCTAGGAAAACGTGTTCACTATTTTCTGACATTTCAAAGCTGCACTAGTGAATATTTTTATATTAACGATGGAAAAAATGTGAAAGGGGTCGTTTGTAGCGATGAACCCCGAGAGGGAATCATCACTCGACTCTGCAGTTCCCCTCAGCTCTAAAGAACGTTTTATCCTCTTTCAGCTCATTGTTTCGGCAACGTGGTTCACTCGAATAGCAGGCAGCTGCTTTCAGCAAAAACGCTCTGATAAACCCACTTTACACTACCTGCTACCAAACAGCCGACAGACAAAGTTAGCTGGTGAACATAGTGGAGCATCTAGCAGCTAAAAAGCCAGATATTTCTCTCAGGAGTTTGTGGGGACCAAAACGGAGTTAAAAGGGGAGTGAATATTGGGTTTACATTCATGAGGTGACCAGAAACTCCAAATCAATGTTCCTCCGTCGTATGATGGATTAATAAGCAACTGTTTTCTAATATCAACATTTAAGGTGGTAATACACTCAGTGAACACTTTATTAGGTACAGCTGTTCATTAAAGGATGGGTCCATCTGTGTTCTGTTGTGTTTTTTCCAAATGTAAACGCCCACTCGGCCGTTGCAAAAAGCAGTGACGTAGGCTACCAAAGTAAGCTAATTGAAGCTAATCAATAAGGTTATGAATAATGTGAACGCTAGCACTAACTGAGTCAACTTTAGCTGTGCTAAGTTTGGAAATACCTGAAAGGGCTAGTTGGGATTTTTTGAAGCAGGGTTGTTTGTATACTCCCGCGTTCTGCGAGGTAAAATTACTGCTTTTGTGAATGTAGTCTGGTATTTTTGAAGAGAGTGATATAACGGCTTCAGTTCCCCGTTGGGAAAGGGCTGTCTGACAGCGAGGTAAAGTAGCTGTGGACGGGAGCAGCAGAAAAAAGTATTTTAGCCACCTAAAAAAATATCTATTTCAGTTAAGTGTACGCTATATTTAGAATATTTTCACAGCTTTTCCTCGCCATCACACAGCCCTTTCCGACGGGGAACTGAAGCCGTTATTTCGCTCTCTTCAAAGCCATCAGACCAGACTCCATTCACAAAACAGTAATTTTACCTCGCGGGAACACGGGAGTTGCTGGTCTACCGCTGCATCGATGAGTTAGTTTGTTTGTGCTATTGTGTGACTTTTGGATCCGAAATAACGTGTCGTTTACACAGCTCCAAACTGGGAGCGTGCCGACCGCCATCTAGGTTACAGTATGTAACGTTAATACACTGACTATAAGGATGTATATATACAGTACATTTAGAAGCGGCATCATGCAGAAACCTATATCAGGTCACGTGGGAAAAAACGTTTTTAGAAGGGCTTGGGAAAATAGCATTTTGATGCTAAAACATACATACTTTGACCAAATTTTAATGTTCAGATTTGAATACTCAAGGAACACCACTGGGAAGCTACAGGATGATATGAAAACCGTAAAAAACTCAAAATAATGGACCCGACCTTTAAGGAATGTTTCCGGTACCTTGTTGAATCCACTCCACGAAGAAAGACTGTTTTGTGGGGCCTCCCCAGTATAAGAAAGGTGTACCTAATAAAGTGGCTACTGACCGTGTGTCACTGTTGTGTGTTTACAGCTTGTTGCGATGCCCCCAGGTGGCCAAAAACCATAACCAACTGATGAAAATAATCACTAGTTGCAGCCCTATTTCACCAGTGACAGTCAGCTGGTAATGTAGCATAAAGAAAAAGTACTGTTGCTATGGTTACTTGCGGTTTAATATACCCTGCGCACTGATTTATGATGGTGGTTAAACTGTTGACCAGAACTCTGTCTGAGCTGTCCTGTTATGTGATTTTAACGGAGCCAACCAGAAACATGTATCCTCTCAACCCACATCCTTCCTTGGATTCCTTCAAATCAGTTTCTTTCTAACATGTTTTTCAAGCGGAGAATCTACGAAATGAAAATGTTGATTTGATTCCCAGCATTTGCATGATTTGGTACGCAGCAGTAGGACACAGCTGGGCTGCTCCTCCCACCCTGAGTATTAAGTCCAAATGGCCTCGAGGGGAACGAGGCGAATCATGAGCACTTCCACACGCCTTATTATAATACTGTATTAAACTGTGTCATTTGTATGTATTTGTGTGTTTGCATAGTGACTTTTTTTTTGTGCATGTTCATACGTCTTGTACATAGAATACTGTAAGTATTTTACTGACACTGTGTGTAACGTGGTAACCTTTACAATACAAAAACACCACTCTGTCTAACAGTATCACTGTAACTGTAACGTTGCTGTAACTTTAACTAACCGACCCTTTTCCCACTCACACAAGTTTTTGTTGTAAGTGTCGTCATTGCACTGGATGCGTCCGATAGATAGAAAACAACCAGAAAGGAAAAACGTCTGGGAAAATGAAACAAATAAACACAACGGCAGACTTTTTTAAAAAGGCGAGCAGGATGAGAAGAGGGAGGTCTTCTGCTTTTGTTTTTTTGTTTCCCAGTGCCTTGGCTCTGTGCTCTGTGGTGAAATACACTGCCGTTTGCTGACATGCTGTTTCTTTATTTTCTCAGTGTGGGCGCCTGTGTGTGTTTGAGTGTGTGTACGGCAAAGCAAGAGGTCAAGACTTTGTGTGTTGGGAAGTGAAAAGTGGTAGAAAGATTAGAAGAGAGGGGGGAATAGAGGGAAATGGCAGAGGATTTTTAAAAAATATATATATGTTTTGAGTTCAAGAAGGAGAAAAAAAATAAATTCAAATGTGTTTTTCTAATGTCCTGGGGCAGTTTTATGAACACGAGAAGCCCTCTTGCAAAGCCGAAAAAGCAGGGAGCTGATAGTCATACTGATGTATAGCCTGGAGGCTAACTGTATAGGCTTTCATTCCACATCATGTAATACGAAGCTCATCAGCTAGAGCTATCACACCGCTGGGCATAACGGTAAAGTCTGGCAATATCTCCGTCACCCAGCAGAGTCTGACCTTTGCTTTGGCTTTTAATCAGAGGCGCTCTGATACATAACAGACTGCGAGTCTCAAGAGAGAGGGAGGGAGCCCAGAAAACAACTACACCAGCGTTGTTTCAGAAATCGCTGGTTAACATAGATTTATTTACACAGGAAGTGAGCAGAATGTAATTCAAGGTCTATACACACACACACACACACCGCACAAACACACGCGACAGCGTATACGGGATCTGTGCAACCAAAAAATGACCCTGTGAGTGGGAAGGCACAGACTGGGGGAGGGACAGACAAAGGGAGGAAGAGAGAATACAAGAAAAAGTAAGGGGATAGAGGGAGGGAGGAGGGAGAGAGGTCATGTTTCCTCTGTTGAGCCCACTTCCTGTCCTGATCCCAAAATGGAGAGACTGTAAGATCGACATCCCCCTCCCTCCCTCCCTCCCTCTCCCACACACACACACACAGATCAGAGAAACCCAAACCAGCCTCCCGCGGTATCCTACAAAGGAGATGAGAGGAAAAAGCAGGGAGCAGAAAAATATATCCCCAGTGGTCTCTGAAACATAAGGAAGCCTTCGTTTACAGAGGCAGAGAGGCGCAGGACATTTTGTCCTCAAGTTGCACCGACCATGTGTGTTTGTGTGGCTCACATATGTGTGTGTAGGGCTGCAATTATTTTAATTGTCGATTAATCTGTCGATTACCTTCTCGATTAATCGATTCGTTGTTTGGTCTATAAAATGTCAGAAAATGGTGAAAAATGTCGATCAGTTTTTCCCAAAGCCCAAGACGACGTCCTCAAATGTCTTGTTTTATCAACAACTCAAAGATATTCAGTTTACTGTCATAGAGGAGTAAAGAAACCAGAAAATATTCACATTTAAGAAGCTGGAATCAGTTAAAAAATTACTCAAACCTATTAATCGATTATCAAAATAGTTTAGCGATTAATTTAATAGTTGACAACTAATCGATTAATCGTTGCAGCTCTAATTATAAATTAAAATTATGAGATAGTAAATCAGGATTTTGGGCAGAGAACTTTAACCCTTTCACAGTGTGTTTTCAGTTCATGATTGTTAATTGTAAAAAATTTTGGACACCTAAAAATGTCTTATTCAGCGTTCGATTGTACTTAGCTCCACCCTCTCGTGTCACTTCTGGTGAGTAGCATTTCACCTAGTAGCTATAGGAACCACCAGTTTTACCCTAGAAACCAATCAGAATGCATTCACCTAACAACTTCCTATCAACACACCTGCAACCACCTCAAAGACCATAGAAATCCCCTAGCAACCACCTGTAAACACACAATGAACCACCACAAACAACATTTCTGCAACATTGTATGTCATGCCATCTACCCAGAACACCGGACAACCACCTAGCAAACGCCTGGGTGACACCCAAATTTGAAATATCTAGCAACACGTTTGCAGCCATGTGGCGGCAACCACCTGTCAATGACCTGCGCAAGGGATAATGTACAGCAAGCCGGTCATTGTGAAATAAACCCCGACAGGGTGATGCAGGACGCGAAGCGGAGGTCTTTCATCGCCCTGAAGGGGTTTATTTCACAACAATGACCCGCTAGTTGTACTTTATCCCGCTTATTACACAACTACTTACTTAAGAAATCAATAATTTGACACAAAAACGGTCCGCCAGAGTCCGACATCAGAACTGTGTCCATATCAACGATATGCTATAAAGAAATATCATACCGTAGAATGCCGTGATTGACCAATCAGAATCGAGTATTCAACAAAGCTGTGTAATAACAACTATTAAGCAACACCTCACTGTAATACTGGCCGAAGCGGGTTGCTTAGTCAGCAAGCTCACACACATTTAGAATATGTAGCTTTTCTGTATTTGTAATCTACAGTTTAATGGGTATTTGATTGCTGAAATTATATTAGAGGAATAGCAGATATTAGAGGTACAGAGGAATAAGAAACGTATGTTGTCTAGTCTAGTGTACACAGACCTCAGTGCCACCACACTATACCTTATCTGTATCACCGTGTGTGTGTGTGTTTGTGTGTTTGTGTGTGTGTGTGTGTGTGTGTGAGTGAATTTAGTCTCATGACTCTGGTTAAGCTGATGTTTCCCTGAGGCTGTTTTGATTGGACCTACAGCTGAACTCTGATATTTAATAATGAGCCAAGTACTCCCTCGGTTTCTGCCTCTCTCACACACACACACACACACACACACACACACACACACACACACACACACACACACACACACACACACACACACACACACACACACACACACACACACACACACACACACACACACACACACACACACACACACACACAGGGAGCTAACCCAACGAGTGAATCATAGTGAAACATAAACAACTAGTGGTTCAGTGGTTCATTAGCTGATGATTTGGCCGTGACACATCACTGGACCCCAGGCCGTCACATCCTCAAACCACTTCTGTTTTAGTTCACACTGACAGTGGAATCAACTCTGTGATGCCTGGCATCTTTATCTGCTCTGCGGGACACGTTTTCTCTTTTGGTGCAGAGCCTTGAGGGCAGATTGTTTGTTAATCAGGGGAGATGAGCACAACAGATAGATGACGACAAACAAAACTGCACTGCATACTTATATAATATTAAAACTTTTAAAACTTTATGCCTCTTGCGACAATTAAATTAAACTTATGTAAACAATTTATTAAATAGTTACACCCTCCGTTTGTCCATCTCCCCCTCCATACTCTCACGCTTTACAAGAAAGGCAGATGTCTCCCTCTGCTGGTAAAAAAGGAGTAATGCAACATTTTAATCTACTGTGGTTCTGCACTGCCTGTAAATATAATCCCTGTTTCCACCAAGAAGTTCCTGGTAATTTTAGTCCCGGGACTACTTTTCAAGGAGCTAAAGGTTCCTTCAGCCCAAAGACCTGTGTGGATTAGGCAAATTAGTCCGCTGACATATGAAAAAGCAAGATGAGGGCTGCTGGTGGTCACAGCGGTAAACACACTCTGCAGCCTGCAGCTCAGTGTGCCCGCCTGTTTCATCTCAAATACACGTGTATGAAATGCAGAGGATGAAAATGAAACTAAGAGCGTCCGTCTCCACGGTAAATCATCTGTTGAGTGTTTGATGGTTATTTATTTGTGCTTTAGAACGTAACCGCCGTGAAACAATCAGAAAATGACTCTCTTCTCACATTCACAGCACCGCCGCGCTGTCTCTCTCTTCTAAAATTACCGCTCGCCTTCACGATCTCTCTTCTCCTTTTCTGTCTTTTTATTATGAGTCGGGAGGCCGACAGCAGAGCCTGACTCTACTTTCAATGTTAGCAAACAAAGAGAAATGCTCTCCCCTCGTCCTAAATTGATACTAGAGTACTTCCTTATTCATGACAAGGAGGGTGAAAAGAGGAGATGTCACGCGTCATCAACGCGTCATATCTTTAGGGTACAACACATGCGCACTAAAATCTGATCTGCACTCGCCGAAATTAAGCCAATAGCAACGCATGACCGCAGCTTCAGTTACTCTGCGCATGTGTTATAGCTCTAAACCGTGTCCCAGCCTCTTTCAATAGGCCTTGGTTTATGAATGAAGCGGTACACGAGTTAAAGCCGTTGAAGCAGCGGCGCTGTGTGTGTGTTTTACCAATCAGCGATGGTCATCCCACCCCGAAAGTTCCGGTACTTTCAGAAAGTACTACCCCCCGACCAAGGCCTTTTTTGGGGGCCAAAGGCCCCGTAAAATGTCCCCGGAACTTACTTTAAACCCTGGTTCCTGCGGTCAAAACGCAATGAGTTTTTCAAAAGGTTCCTAGTCCCTGGGGAAGTTCATGCGGTGGAAACAGGGCTTTAGGCTCCCGTATTTAGCCTGTGACATATGATGAGCTTTTAGTAAGTATTTTTTGGCACATTTCATTCATTCAGACATGCACACAAATATCAAATCCACACACAAAAAAAACTCATAAATTCAAATTTATAGTTTACAGTTGTAAAACCAAATAGAGGAAAGACATTTTTTTTCGTGGGAGAAACTACAATTTTACGATTTGTGTAGTTTTGGATGATTGCAAACACTTCCTAGAGACAAAACCTATACCTTGACATGTCTTTTGGAAAAAATATACTCGTGCAAATTGAACACTGTAGCCAGATTTTGTGTGGGTCATCATCATAAGCTCACACACTCACATGTGTCTGAAACCTAAATTTAACATACTTTCCTCTCTGTTCCTGTCAGTGAATGTGTGACCTGTCATCATGAGTAAACTGACTCTTTTATAATAAAACTGAACAGCCTGATCCTGGTCATCAGCTCGCTATTGTTCAACATGAATTAGTGGGTTGTGAGTGAATGCATAGATAATACCTGCTGTTACAGTCTTTGACTACTTGTTCATACATTTCCAGACTGTACTGTCAGGAGGGAAAGTGCTCCCAGATTGTGTTAAAGCTGTTGTTTTATGTTGTGGAGAAAAAAAAAAGAGATCATCTTTCAAATGTCAAGTCTCACGTAGCGTAATTAATGTGTCATTACTAATGCATCATTTACTCTTTCAATTACACGCAAACACCATTATTCTTTCAGTTGTCTATCAACACTAACAGCATGAGCTTTTCCTCTCCACTTGGTTTTAGAATGAAAATAACCAGCTGCAATTAGCTGAGACAACTATACTACACATCTCTGCAATTAAGACTTGTATTCTTTTATTTAATACTAATAATAAAATGTTTTTATCACATCTATTCAAGCCTGCAGCATATCTACTGTAACACGGTCCAAGACATCTTAATTTTCTGTTCTGGGTGCAGTATTTTATGCATCTTTCTCAGTGATATCAGCTGAAGCAAACTGAGGACAGAAATGTTGTCCTTAGCGGAGACATTTGGACAAAATGGACAGGCATGTCAAGATTAAACCTCCAGGATGAAAAATTAAGTGGAAACGTTTTATCTGATGAAAGAAAAAGTTAAACTTGGTAAAACTGTTACTTACAGTAAGCTAATAGTCGTCTTACTTACACTTGATATAATTCCAGTTTAAATGTTGCATTGTGATTTTATATATAGGCCTATTATTTTAGGATGCCTTTTATGGTAATTTTCTCTTAGATGGGCAAATTATTCTATATTTTTGGGATGCGGTCATTCATTTTGTTTGTCTATGTTGTTTTGTTTTTCCCACAGTAGAGGCTTTCCAACAAGGCAATTTTTAGTTGTTTTAAAGTTTTAAAGCCCCTGAAAATCTTAACTAATTCTCTTTAAAGTAATACTTCGCCCTTAAAATGACCATTTGTAGATCAATTACTCACCTGTTACCTTCAATTCGTGAAGAAAGCTTTGTTTTCCTGGCATGCCTCCACGGTGAACGGATTATCCGAAAACGGCTGAAAACAGAGTAAAAAACATTATTAGTTATTATTAATACTTAGCAAATCATCTTCATCATGACTGTGAGGGTGTGATTTGATCAGATTTAAACAGCGGCATGTCAGCTTAAAGGATCAGTGTGTAACATTTCGGGGGATCTATCAGCAGAAATGGAATATGATATTCATAACCATGTTTTCATTAGTGTATAATAACCTGAAATTAAGAATCATTGTGTTTTCGTTAGCTTAGAATGAACCCTTCATATCCACATAGGTCTTCTTCCCGGTGTCTGCCATGTTTCTACAGTAGCCCAGAACAGACAAACCAAACACTGACTCTATAGACCAACAATTTATCTTACCGTTTTTCCCCCCCTCTGTCTGTGTTTACAAAAAAGACTCACAAGACTCAATTTATTAATTCTTTGGAACACCCAAAGGATCAGTTTAATTCACTCATTCAAAAAAAGTACAAAAGTTGGATTCTTCATCATTCATTCTACTGCAAACCAATGAAAACACCTTCATCCAGTAGTTACAGGGAGATATTTCACATATCTCAGAGCATTTAGGGTCATTTTGTGTGGCTGGAGAGGCTCAAAAGCTCAAGCAATGCCAACATTCAGGAGTGGTGAAATATATTGTATTTATGTTGAAAATGGGTCAAAGAAAATGTCTATAAATTAAAATTAAAAGGGCGAATGTCGTTACCATTGTCGCGTTATTGCCTGCACACGTTTTCCCAGCATGTGCACATCGCCCACATTTTATCAGTGCTAGTGATATGTGACTATTACGTTCCAGTACTGCCTTAAGTGAAAAACAAGACTCATTACATTCTTCAGTCAGTGTAGCTACATTCGGACACACATATCAAATACATAAAAACAAAGAGCATGTTGTGGAGTCTTTGGCACTTCCTGCAGAGGAGCTGAGAGAAGCTCAGCAGCAACAGGGACAAAAACAGAAGCTGGTCAAATGGATAACAGAGATTTCTTCTATGACATAAAGCCTTGTTACAGCAACACAAGCTTTATTATTTTATAAAAAAACCTGTTGTTCAGTGTCTGTGCTACCTACAGTGCTGTGACAAAGTTTGTGCACCTCACATCGGGTTTGTGGTGCTATTTAATCTGGACTCCAGAGCAAATAAGAGGTCACCTTCCACAATAACAAATCAGAGTTCATTTGACGCCCTAAAATCCATCATGGCTCCATTTAGATCCGTTATAAGCTCAGTCATTTATTTTAAATGTGTATCATCATATAATAAATTACATTTTCCTGTTATCTTAATGTATTGTTATATAACATTATTAAAGTTTCAGACAAACCTTAAAAATTACGGGGCTTCATTTTGGAGGAGACATTTGTTGTATGTCATACCCCTCTCCCCTTGTTTCCAGTCTGTCTCCATACTATTAATTATCCAGTAAAGGAAAAAAAAATGCTCATAAAAGAATTTTAAAAAAATAACAAAGAGGTTGTGTTTTCGGTCCTGTTGGGATATCTCAAAATTGTAAACATATTGCAATGGAATCTGGTGCAATGGGCCGAGGAACAAGTGATTTGTTTTAGGGTAGGGCTGGGCGATATGGCCAAAATATTCTATCATGATATAGATCATTTTATATCTCGATATATATAAACAATATATATTATGATATAGCATGTTTTCTGGTCATTCAATAAATAAATATTCTATAGGAAATAACATGGTAAAGCCTATTTTTGTAGACTCCTGTGTGAATTAAATACTTGGAAAAGTATGTTTTCTCAGTGTTTTCTCATTTTAAGAAGATGAGTGCAAAATGAACATAACAGTTTTAAGTGAAATTATAGAAAAAAAATAAATAAATACAGGCCTAGCCTATATCGTGATAGAAACGATGATCTGGTGTGAATGCAGCCTTAGGATGAGGGAATCTCCACACATCAGCCAACTCAGAGCTGAAACCGGTGCCGTAACGGTACACGGTTATGTCTTTTTTTGCTACACTTTATTAAAAAGCTCTTTCTTTAACTCTGTACTCCAGATCTCCTCATTCAAGAACTGCAATGTGTTTGTTTCCCTAAAACAAAATCAGGCGGCACTCCAGTAAAAAAATGAATCACCTGATGTCTCGAACATGTTGGTGACTTTTATAAAACCCACCGAAAACCTTTTTCCTGAATTTGTTTAGAGGAAACACGTTGCTGCTGAGTTATTGCATATAATTGAATGCAAAAAGTCTGAAGATAGTTTAAAAACATTTGTCTATTATTAATATAACAAATGTATGCAGCTTTTGTGGAAGTATGCACTCTGAGTGTTTACTGTTTCAATCTTAAAATCGGTGCAGAAAAATAGAATAAATCTATAAAAACTTTTTCACAGCACTGTAACTCCCCCCAAAAAAACGTACGGGCTTTACAAAAGCAATAAAGGGGCTGTGTCAGCGATTTCTGTTGCTCATAAAAAAAGTACACCAGTGTATGTGTGTATATGTGTGTGTTTAGAGTCATGTTATTGCTGTTTGGCATTGGGGGTCAGATAGTAGGGGTGAAACAGTCTCTCATGGAAGCAGATGTGCAGAGCAGCGTGTGTGTGCATCAGTAACCGTGGAAACCGCGAGGTGAAGTAGCTGACGAAGCCTTCGGGCAGCTCGCCGAGAGTCTCCTGCACCTCCGGCGGCAACTCGTGGTAGTGATGCTTCTGTAACGTGCGACATACATGTGTCAAAGTGCGTCTACTGTGATTGAAAATAAACAGAAGTGTATCAGTAAACGTGCTGACCTTATTCCTCATGGCTCTCAGCAGATCTCTGACTGAGTTCCCTTTATACGTCCTGAACCGCCTCAAGTCTGCAACGCACACAGGAAGATTACAGACCGTTGGTGGCTTTGTCGCCCTGCACAGGTGTAAACAGGTGCACGTTATGTGATGGTTAGTGTGTACCTGTCTGCAGAGGCACAGAGATGTGCATCCTCCAGTTGGTTCGGACCACTGCTCTTCCTGCAGTCTCCAGTTTGACCACAATCGGACTGTCTGCTGGTTCCTTCTCTATGCGGTCACTCACGTCCTACGTACGAACACAAACACACACAAATTGTTGAGACTACAACACCCAGGTTTATACTCAGACCCCTCTTGCACATTTCCTGCTCAGTGCTGATCATCAGAAAATTAGAAATAAACACCTAATTAAGAACTTCTAAACCAGAAAGAAAAGACTAGCAGTCCTGAAAGAAGACCTGTCGTATCTCAAGAGAGACAGCTGTTCCTTTGTGTATCTATGACCAACTGATTTAACACACCTGGAAAAAGAGCAGCTGCTTCTCGGGGCTCCAGAAGAACGGATGTTTGAGCACACAGGCGGTGGAGGGCCGGGACTCGGCCTCGGGACTGATCATTTGCTCGATCAGATCCTGTGCTATGACGTCATCTGATTTGAAGGAGAAAGCAGTTTTTCACGCATCGTACTGTTTGTGACATCAGCTGATTTTTGTGATCATTACTGTCCTAAATACAGCCTGCAACATTTATCTGTGTAATTTTGCAATCACGCCATATTGGCTGAAAATTGCATGTAAACCATAAAGAAATTGTGATTATTTAAAGGGATAGTTTGTGTGTTTTGAAGTGGGGTTGTATGAGGTACTGATCCATAGTCAGTAGATGACGGTCGGCACGCCCCCAGTGTGTGGATGGGGGCAGCAGCAAATGCATTTTAGCCACCTAAAAGTAAGGCTCACCTACAAAATTCAATAAATTTAGGTGTACGCTATATTTAGAATATTTTTCACCTCTTTACCTCGCCGTCAGACAGCCCTTTCCGATGGGGAACTGAAGCCATTGTCTATGCTCTCGCCAAAGCCACCGGACTCCATTGAAAAAACCTTGGTGAATCCAAACT
The DNA here is from genome assembly GCA_916701645.2 of Sebastolobus alascanus. Classification (NCBI taxonomy): domain Eukaryota; kingdom Metazoa; phylum Chordata; class Actinopteri; order Perciformes; family Sebastidae; genus Sebastolobus; species Sebastolobus alascanus. The sequence continues at coordinate 1,641,867 of CAKAOJ020000032.1, forward strand.
AACCAAAGTCACACAATAACTACAAACAAACTAACCGATGGAGGCAGTTGTAGACCAGCAACCCCCGTGTTCTGCGAGGTAAAATTACAGGTTTTTTTCTATGGAGTCTGGTGGCTTTAGCGAGAGCATAGATAACAGCTTCAGTTCACCGTCGTAGACTGTATAGCTGTCTCACGGCAAGATAAAGCGGTCAAAATATTCTAAATATAGTCTACAGTTATACTCATATTGATTAAATGGCTAAAATATGTTTTGCTGCCGGCCCCGTCCACATCAGTACATTGCTTTGCTTCCATGTGGTAACTGCTGTCTGTTTCTCTAAACTTGGGGGCGCGCCGACCGTCATCTACTGTAATATACTGACTATGGATAAGTACTTCATACAACCCCACTTCAAAACACCCAAACTATTTAAGGGGCTCAAGTCATAGCAAGATAGTCCCTGGATTGTATTTTCAAGGAAGTTGGATGGTTGAGCGGTGATTTCATTTGACCATGATGGTTCAGGTATGGGTCTTTTAATGAAGGGCAGGGAGGTGGCTGTGTACATTTAAATCCTTCTATTTAAGACTTTTAAGCAGAAGTATTAAGGAGCAACTGACTGAACTAGCTTTAAATCTGGCATGAACAAAGCCAGGAAAGAGGATATGCACAAATACCGCTCTCACCGTGTATATCCTCCATAAAATGCGAGAGTGAATATTCTCCCGACAGGATGTTGACCTGTCGTCTTAATGAATCACCAAAGGGGTGCTGCCCCCTGCTGACAACGTAGTAGAACACACAGCCTGCCGAGAAGACGTCCACCGCTGCTGTCTGTACAGAGAAGAGGAGAAACACTGGATCGAAATACTCATCTCTACCTCTGAGTTCATTGGGTTTATATGTATTTGTAAAAATTTATTTTTTATAAAAAAAAAAAAATATGAAGGTTTGAATCATTCTTTTATGGGACATTTGGTCCATGCTCTTGAAAATAAAATACCAAAGTATGTCCCATTCAAATTCACAGGACAACTTGAAAATGTTGGGCATTAAAAACTGGATCACAGACCCTCGAGCTACATTTGAACCAGTTTTTATCATCTATTCATTTTTTTCTCACTGTAGCAATGTTCAAAGAAAGTTCAAAGAAAGACAGTTCTGATGTACGTAATATGTGTGTGCATCCTACCGGTTTGTTGTCAGGAGTATCCCGCAGTACTTCTGGAGCTATCCAGCCTTCAGTTCCTGGTATTCCTGACCGCAAAGAGAAGCTGCACCGACCCTCTGGGATCTTCTTACAGAGTCCAAAGTCAGAGATGAGAGCTCGGACCTGACCCAGCGCACTGGGACCAGAAAGGAGGATGTTTCTAGGCTTCAAATCACGATGGACTGAAGGGAGAGACGATGGAGAGACGAAGAAGAAATTGAGGATTTCCAGAAAAAACATTTGTGTATGCACTTATACGTGTATATGTCTATATGTGTGTGTGTATCTCAGACCTATGTTGAGTGAGTGGAGATGTGAGAGGCCACACATGGTCTGTCCCAGCAGAGTTATAGGATTCAGGTCAGGAAAGCAGGACGGATCCTCCACATACTGCAGAGGAAACAGAAAACATGTTAGTTTTGTTGTTAAAGCCTCTGAACACCAACACAGGTGTTTGTTTTCAGTTATTCTGGCTGATGGGGTTGAAGGTGGGCCCAAGCTTTGACGTCACAAATCTCCATCTACCAATAAGATGATAAAGGTGTCATTTGTCCTGCTCCGACAGGTGCAACGAAGCTAACAGGAGACTCAGGAAGATGTCGCACCCACACAGTCCTGAGAAGACGTCTAATCAGCCAGAGCCTTTGAGGCATGTCGTTTTAAATGACATTCAAGGATGCTAATGGTACAAACTGCTTAATAACAATAACAAAAAGTCAACTGACGAGGCCCTACACAGTGCTGACCTGTTGCAGGGTGGCGGCGCACAGCTCGATGGCGATGTAAGTGAAGAGACGGTCTCTCTCCGTGCAGAAATACCTGATGACGTTCGGGTGAGTGTCGGACTCTCGGAGGAGCTGCACCTCACGCTCTGCTACCTCGAAACACTCCGGCAGTATTCGCTTCACCGCTACGTTGCGTCCATCAAAATTACCCCTGAAGTACCAAAAACAGAGTGGCATTAACATGTTATGCACAGTAGTGTATGTGCCTCAGAACAATATAGTTTATCTCAGAAATTCAGCGGGTTGTTGGCAAACACACGCAGGTTTTGCATGGTTTAGCCCATTAACTCAAAGCTGTGTATATGTCTCGTTAGTTTTCCATTTTTCAAAGCATACCATAAATATTCAGTGTGATTTTTCCTACAGTATGAAAACCAATTAGGCCTTTTTCACTGGAGACACTTTGACATGTCACAGTAGGAAATACATAAATAATCAAATTAATGATGGCTGAATTTAGCTGCTTAAGTTTCAGAGTCCTGGTGTTGTGCCTGCTGACTCACTGTCACGACCTACTGGGACATTCAAATAGAACAAAGCCATCGTTAGTTTTATCAGTAACACGTGTGCTTTTCCTACTGTGACAAGTCTAAAGGCCTATTGCTGAGGCCACAGTGACCATTTAGTCCCCTTTATATTATCTTTATATGCAGTATATACTGTGTATTACGCAAAGATTATGTAACATACTCTTTGCGGAAGTAAGCAGTTTAGTGGAGCTGCAACGATTAATCGATTAGTTGTCAACTATTTTCTTAATCGCCAACTATTTTCTTAATCGATTAATCGGTTTGAGTAATTTTTTAAGGAAAAAAAAAGTCTAAATTCTCTGATTGCAGCTTCTTAAATGTGAATGTTTTCTGGTTTCTTTACTCCTCTATGACAGTAAACTGAATATCTTTGAAAACAAGACATTTGAGGAGGTCATCTTGGGCTTTGGGAAACACCGATTGAAATTGTTCACCATTTTCTGACCTTTTATAGATCAAACAACTAATCGATTAATCGAGAAAATAATCGTCAGATTAATCGACAATGAAATTAATCGTTAGTTGCAGCCCTAGTTTCAAGCTGGGACTTAGAAAAACAGTTTATCTGATGGTGCGTTCACTGATGTTTCAACATTCAAGATTTGACATTCAGCTGCCAGCCAACAACAACCATACCACCTTTATTTGGTAATTAACAGAAGTCTCCCTGGATGGTTAGAAATCATTCTTATGATATGCTTGAAAATGCTCGACAGAAATGTAGAGTACACCTGTTTTGCTGTTTCCCTTTCAGCTGTATAGGAGTCGTGCTAAGTTGCTGCGGATCAAAACCCAACATTTCCTGATTTTGCTGCTTCATAGTAAAAGCTTTTAAATAACAAAATAACAGGGGAATTTTACTGTGAAGAATTTATAGGAAACTAAATGTGTTTATCTCCAAAGTAGCGGGGCTTTGTTAGCGGCTATTCTTCAATTAAAAACAAGTTTACTGATACTGCAGGTAGGAAGAGTACAAGCAGCAAAATAACGGGGGACTATTATTGTGAAGAATGTAGGAAATGAAATATGTTTATCACCATTTTACAGCTGCTCCTTTGACCACTAGTCACAGCCATGATTACACACACCCTCAAGCGGATAGCCATGTTGTAATGGAGATGCAAATCCCTGCCGTGCTGGGCTGATTTGAGTCAAGCCAAGCCAGCACATGTGTATGGAAAAGGGGCTATACTGTACCTGAAGACAAAAGTTCCCGCTGTGCCGTGTCCGAGCACCTCGGATGGTGTGAAGGAGATTTTTCCCACGTGCACCTCCTCACTGTTTCCTTCTGAGAGACGTAGGAAGGAAGAATGAAGCAGCAAGAAATTAATCTAATCTTAATGGTGAGAGACAAAAGGAAATAATACACAGTTTGATGTGTTACCTGCTGTGGGGTTGTCCCCAGTGTTGCCATCTGCATCTCCATCTGAGGTGCTGCTGCTGCGAGTGTGAGGACTGGGTGGAGGGTCAGCAGATGCAGGCCGAGAGTCTGGAGACAGAAAAGTGAAGATATACAGTATGAATGTGTCTTTTTCCTGAACCCAGTTTAATCAAGGTATGAATAAAATATTCCAGATTTCTAGGCTTTGAGAAAATCTGCTGCTTCAACACTATTTTATGCATTTTAATAAGTGCAATGCCTAGGAAAAGGTTTAATCATTAAACTAGTCATTAAATGCAGGGAATACGGCATAATAGAGAACTTGTTTTATAAGTTACTTACCACTGGAGAGGTTTGTGTCAGTAGAAAGGGTTGTGTCTGATGAAAGCAAGGTCACTGTCTGCATGTTGGTCTGCATGTTGGTCTGCATGAGCTGGAGACGAGACTCGAAAGCCTCCTCCAGCTGCCGTTGAGCTTTCAGCTGATGAGCTGCACGCTGGAGAACCACACACACAGATACAGATCACATTAAACGCTGTTAGAAGGTGGAGTTTGACGGAGAGATCGGTATCGAAAAGGACGAATAACTGGAGCTCTTCTCTGAGAGAGATTTATAAGATTATAAAACTCTCCTACGCAGCACTGTCAGTAAAAACACACAAACTACCATTCAGCCCAAATGTGGTGAAAGAAAAGTCTTAAAACGCTGCTAAAAGAAAGAGGCATTTGAAGTGCATGTCGCCCCATAAATAATCATTATTTTAGTCACAAATTATGCTCCATTAGATAAGCTGATTGGTGCATGAATTTACAAATATTTCTACGCTGTAAGCATAGTGCATTTGAACTAAGGAGCACAGCACTTGGGAGAAATGTTGCTTTACAAATACATTTTTATTCTTATCAATATTAAAATGTCCAATCCAAATTCTAATTAGATCATTGAGCTTTGGTGTAAACAAGATGACATGTATTGGCTGGATGTATTTTGCATTTCAGGTTTCATTTTATTTAGTTTTTCTTATCCCTGATAATAATAAGTCAAATGTATAACACGAGAGACATCACATAGAGCTATTTCAATAATGTTATGGCGAGAAAACCATTAGAAAACACATTTGTGTGGGTTTCTACTTCAAGCGCTTCACTGAGAGCAGCCTCAGCAGACCAAACAGAAATACAGCCAATATAGGAGGTTTAGTCAGAGTTCCAGCTACAGTTAAATGTGCCCTGTGGAGTTTTCTTATAAACAAACAAAAGATGTGTTTACATTCACTGACACTCACCAAAACACATTTTCTGTGTCCTTAAGGCCTAAAAAACTTGTTCCTTCTTCATAAAACATTTGCAAAACTGATTTTTTTTAAATCCAGCATTGTTTACATCCATGTTTACTAGCTATCAGTCTTCTTCTTCTCTGTCTTTTCTGGTGCAGTGTTACCGCCACCTAATAAATGGAGTAGTGTGAAACCATTTTCAGGACTGTCAATGCGTCACCCACATCCTTGTAAGTGTGCACGAGATAAAAAAAACAGGGATCCGCTCAGAGAAAAACAGCTCCATAGCGCTGCCAGAGGTCAAAACATCCACAGGATGCCTTTAATCTCTTGCTTGTACCATCGCTATTGCTTGATATCAGGGTTATTACCGTAAACTAAAACGAAAACAAGCAGTGAAAAATATTGTCGTGAACTGAAACTAAATAAAAACTATATCCTTTAAGAAAAAATAAACTGAAACTATATTGCCTGGTTAAAAAAAAATAATAAAAATTAAAATTAATTTCAGTTTTAGTTTTTTAAGGTATAATATATCACTACCGAAAAAAGGAGACAGCATTAATTTCCGCAGAAATTGAACAGACTTGACATTCCAGGAGATGGCGCTGTGCTGCAATTGCTTCACAATTAATCCCTGTTATTTTTCAATTGCAGTCTAGTCTTGTAGAATTAAATAACAAGAACATGATTTAAATATTGCAGTCGATCAAATGCCATTTAACCAAGCTACTGAGCTCAGGTCTAATGCCGAATTCACTCCAGGCAACGGCAAAGTGCAGCTCGCTGCAATAATTACATTTTTCTGCAGCCGGGAGGCGTGTTCATGTGTTTCAGGTGAGAAGAAATTCTTTGTAACTTAGGTCAACATGTTACAGGAGTCATAAGGTTCTGTTTAATGATTATATACTTATATTTTTAAAAAATGAAACATTAAAATAGTGATTTGAAGGTCGATTAAACCACGGCAACGGTTGCAACTTCGAAGCATTTGGGTCAGCCCTAATTACTACACAGTTCTCCAATCATATGTTTTGTATGTACATGTAGCTACATACGTCTGAGACATTATACCTGACCCTAACAAAAACAAACTAAAACTACCGTAAAACTAAAATTAAATATACAAAATCTAAAATTAAACCTTTCTGAAAGACTGAAACTAAACTAAAACTATTAACCTCGCTTGATATTGGTGCAGTATGACATCATTTGTTCATGTCTTGTCGTGAGAATAAAACCTGAAAACCTGCATCTTAACAACAGACGAACACAAACTCACGACGGGGTAGGTGAGCGCGAAGGCGAGCCATCCTCCCAGCAGCAGCGTCAGAACAGCCAGAGTCAGACGGTCCTGGGTCATGTAGACGGGCAGCACAGCGGCCGGCCTCTGGGCCTGTCCCGTTGTCCTCCCATCGACCCCTCCTCTGTTCGCATTACCGTCGCTATGGCTACCAGAAGCCGTCTGGAAATGAAGGACACCATAAGACAACAGGGATGAGAGACAACGGAAATATAATGAGCTTTAATGACTTGTTTTGATCTGTGTTTGTCGTCACTGATCTCTGTAAAACAGTTCACAATGAAAGTGGACGTTAAAGGGGGCGTTTAGTAGTTTATCACACCAATGGCTCGGTCTCTGAGACGGCTTCAAGTGTGCTATAATAGACGGTAATAACCTGACAGAAGAGGATTATTCCTGTGATTTACTGACTCTCAGGTGTAGACTGCAGTAGTGACTCACGTAGCGCTGATGGTAGTAGGAGGAAGGGGAGGCGGAGGAGGCTGAAGGTCGAGGGGGGATGACGGCCTCGCCAGAACGCTGCAGGCCGACTGGGAAATCCCTCAGCATGGTGGTGTGAGCCACTGGAGGCAGCTCGTGATGACCTGAAACACACAGATAAAATGCATTCAGAGCAGTTTGAGTATCTGTGTTTGTGTCGGGCGTTGGGGTCACTTTCTTTTCTGGTCAATAAATCAAAGAGATATTTCATTTACGAGGGAACTTTGTGACCTTTCTTCTTTAGTCGGAGTTCTTGCTTTCAAGCTGAACATGAAGTGAGATTATCAAAGCTTAAATTATTGTGATATTTGCTTGTTTTATCTCGATGCTTAGACTCCCTAACGATGGGGAAAAAGAGCTTGACATTGAAATAGCTGAAGACATTGTGGCTGAATGCCAGTCGTCCTCAACCAACTCCCGGACCTGGAGAGACTTCTGTTGGAAAAAACTTGATTCGCTTTTTTATCTCTCCCAAACAGAGGTCTAAACAAACTCAGCTATGCTGCTGGAGGGAATGTGGAGAAATCATGTTTGATCATGCTCATGTTTTCTGCTCTTTACCCTCGATTCAGACTTTCTGGAAGGAAGTAGCAACAACCATCTCAAAAACCCTGTTTTTTAATCAGTTCAACGTTCACATCCCTCTATGTTGGACATATCCCTGAAAGTAAAGATGTTACCTACCTCCTAAAGATCTTGCTGGCAGCAAGTAAAAAGGCCATTACAAAATACTGGCTTCAGAAAACCTGTCTCACTGCTGGACTCAATATTGTTAAACACCCACATCTTCTGGAACAGATGACCTACTCCATACAACTCAAATAACCTTTGAAAGCTTCATAAGCTATTCCAACTTAAAGCTTATTTTTAAATGCCTACATGGTCATACTCCTTAATAGCATATTATGGTTAAAATAGGGCCCTTAGGCTTGAGAAGCGGAAGGTGAAAAAACAAAACTAATATAAGACACTTCTGATCAGGCACAAATCTCACCATTGTGTGACTTATTGTCGACACAAATGTAAGCTGGTAGCTAATGTAATGATTCAGGGAGTTTTTTAAAGAAATTTCAAAGAAGTTATTTGCTAATTATCATCTATATACCAGCAGACATGGAAATAAAGCATATCAATTAACTTTGTATTCTTTTCCTGGAAATGTATTAAATAAATTACCAGCTATTTATTACTGCTTATTGGGAAATAGCGGAATATAATAATTAAATAATGTTTATAATAAAGTAATTTTCGATAAATTTTGAGGTAAATATTGGGGTAATTTGGCAGTAATTCCAAAGAAATTTCAAATAGGTTACTTGCTAATTATCACCTAATTACCATGAAATTTTCGGACCCGTAAAATTAAGTGTTACCTGTTTATTGAGCCAATGAGACAGATCTTTTTGTTGTTATATTGTATGTATATTATTGTATGTTTTTGTTTCTTTCTGTTGCTTTTTGATTACTATTCTTATAATGTGAAAAATGTTCATAAATAAAAAGAAAAAAAATACTAAGGTTCCCATGTAACCATGTAGCTTCTCTGCTCAAAGGAAGACAACAACAGGGATTAAATACCTTGTTTTCATTTTAAAGTTAGCATTTTTCTCAACTAATGCGTTTTACAAGAAAATACAGAACCTTGATAATTACTCTTTGGTTTGGAAATACTATTGACAGAATACACATATTCATGTTAGCTTGTTATGGCTATGAGAACATGTAACCAGGAAACTTAGTGTACGTATTCACGTAGTGAAATACACAGTATTAGATTAGTTAGACCAGCCACCAAGCTTTGAAAGTCTTGAAATCCAGTAATGTGTGTGTGTGTGTGTGTGTGTGTGTGTGTTTTTACCTATCAGCAGCCAGTGGTTTTTCTGGCTGTTTGTGCTCCCTGCTGGATAGCGCACATCAGTGACCGGTGTGATCTCACACTCCCCTCGCTCTCTGACCGTCACTCCGGCCGTCACCGGACCCTCGATTCGAGCCAAGGTCAGTCCCCGAGGCTGCCACGGCAACAAGAAACACAAACCAGTCACATAACAGCTATCTTGTTATCGCCTCGTTTATTATCAGTTCATCATTGTCTGACACACCTGATATCCGATGCACTGTAATAACTAAAAGTGTTCTGTCAAAGCATGAGGGAGAATCACCACAGGTGCCTGACTGATGAATAAGGAAACTGGATGTGTGAATGCAGTTATGTGATAAAAAAACAAAACAGATTGTATATCAACACTCACCACTAACGAGACTCCATGGTGGACGAGGGAAATGGAGGCGTAGAGGTGAGAATCCAATTTTCCTACATAGAGAGTAGGCCTTAAAGAAAATACAAAAGTAAGGTTATTCTCTCCGCCAGTGAGGTTATTTTTTATTCATTAGGATACCTCAAATATGTACAAAATTATTTTAATGAAATGGAATGGATTGATTGGTCTCGGGACAAGAAATAACTGAAAAGATCTTGGGATTTCCACAGTATATAATTAATGAAAAAGAATGAAGATACAGACTAGTTTTTTCATTATAGTATTGCCACATAAAATATTTGTTCGTGGCAAGTGTCCCTTAAAACATATAACCAGACACCTCCAACACAGTTCCAGCCAGCAGTTTAATAACTGCTGTAAATCAGCGCAGCAGGTACTGCATATTAAACTGCAGTACGAGTATTTCTTGCTGCATTACCAGTTAACTCTCAGTGGTGAAACAGACCTAATCAAGGGATAAATGGACTACAAGCAGGCTTTAACCTTTTCCACTCCAACCCTCTTTTTCATAGACCCGTTTTTGTCTTTTTTAGGGGGGTACAGGGGGTCTTTAGGGGCAGATAGCAGGTCAGCAGTAGATGTCACATAGAAGTGGTGTACATCATCTGAAAGCTGAGAACCTGAAGATCAATTTCAGATGCAGCTCAGCACTGTGTGTCAATTTGTTCTAGTCATAAATCAGAAATAAAACAAATACTTAATTAATGAATTATTAATTAAAATAAATTGTGAAAGTGTACAAGGGCTAAGAATATTATAATAGAAGTATATGATGGCCAGTCCCATGCTCTATTATGTCTCATAAGTTGTTGCAGCAATTTTTGGGTCGATGCCATTTGTTACACAGATTTGGTGCTAAATTTAACCATTTTTTTTCACTCGAGAATTGATAAAAAATCATCAATAATCACTCCAAAATACCACATTAAGACACCAAGGTCTTGAGGAACACCATAGAAAAAGCCATGCTGTGATTTGGTATCAAATACTTTTTTGACATTTGGAGATTTCTGCAAGAACTGCATTTTCCGATATCATATAATTGAGGTCAGAGGTCAAGGGATTCCTTTGAAAATGGCCATGCCAGTTTTTCCCTGCCAAAATTTGGCCTAACTTTGAGCGTAATTTAGCCTCCTTCCCGACAAGCTAGCATGACATGGTTCTTTAGGTTTTCTAGTTTTATATGATATCTGTACCTTCACTCTAGCTTTAAAACTGAGCCTGCTACAGCCTCTGAAAGACAGTAAAGTCGAGCGAGGGCACCGGCGCCCTCATGGAGAGGAAGAGGTTAAAAAACGGGTATCGTTTTTAACACAGTTTATCTTTTTGACTGTAGTAAGTGGATGAGCAAGTGTGGTATACGATATAACCCGAGGTATCCTGTTAGAGAAAATAACAGACTCAGCAGTTCTTGGTCTGCCTTGTCCATTAAATGTGTACGTTAGGACACCTCTTAGTGTATCATCACTTACTTAAATTTTAAGTAGGTTGTAGGAGCAAAGTGGAAAAGAGTTGGCCGAGCTTTTATGCAGTCTGAGAGCCTTCTAGCTACCACTTTAATAAATGATATAATCAGACAGATGCAGCACTGCCAGGCTCTTAAAGCTCTTTCGTATGTATGCATGTACTGTATATACAATTTCTCTTACACAAGTTGTGTTTGTGCGCTGGCTTGCTCCTTCACAAACTGATAGCTCCACTTCAGTGTTGAGTGTGCGTCTTTCTTGTCGTTGGCAGAGGAGAAGGTGAGGAAGCGCAGCGTTTCCATGGCGAGGGACAGGTGGGGGGCGTGTCTTAGGGAGTCGCCAGTGTACAGATAGACCCCGACGACGGGCGAGCCATAGTTCTGACTCCACAAGACGTCACCTGGAAGACAGAAACACACAACACTTACAGCCTTATGAGGGGGTAGAGATGGAAATAAAGAAGCACACCAACCTCTCACACACATAAAAGGTGATCAAATATTCACATAGTAAAAACCACACACCTCCCCCTACCTGTCTCTCTGTCGACCGTCACAACGAGACCATCACCACTCGACACAAGATGAGCCATCTCTGGAGGTGCAACAGGTAGGACAGGTCAGTTTGGAATGTGACATATCTCAGAGATTTCACACCTTCTTGCAGGTTTCAAGATAACAAAGTCCTCGTTCATTTCATTGTTCAATCTTGGTTAACTTGTTTTAAATATTACTAGAAAGCACTCACAGACCACATGCCTCCACCAAGGTTTCTCTAAATCTGTCATTTTAATATCGAGAGGTGAGAACTAGAGGGGCGTAAGCGAAATTTTTGTGTTAAAATGAGTTATATATATATATATATATATATATATATATATATCAAATGAAGGCTCCTGATGAGCTCTTTCCACGGCTAAAAGGGCACATGTGAAGTCTAAACCAATCCAGAGTTATTAATTAAAAACCAAAAGATCTACCACTGAACACACTGAACTAGTTGGGGCAAAAAGGGCATAAGTGCACTTACGGAAAAAGAAAAATAATATTTTTTTAATAAATGACAAACATTGTCTTGTCATTGTCACTTTAAAGGTGCTAAATTCGATACTGATAGCAGAGGGATTGCCTCCCCACAGCTCTCAACATGGTGACAGCTGAGCAAGCGACCCGCAGCTAAAGGCCCTGACACAACAAGCCGACGGTCGGCCGTCGGACAGTTTAGGGCCGTCGGTGAGCGTCTGTCGACCTAGTTTTTGCAGTGTGTCCTGCACCGCCGGCTCTAGTCTGCCTGTGTCGGAGGTTTTCCGACCGATTCAGCATGTTCGGCCGGAAAACCAACCGAACATGCTGCTTCGGTCGGATTAAAAGGCACAGACGGCCCGGCTATGTCAACAAAGCACAGAGAAACTCGGATTACAACACACACAGAGGGAGAGGGACTTCATGCTCTGCTCAGGTAGACACTACTCCTCTATATCTTTATATAGCAAATAGTTGTTGCTGCTACATTAATACTCTGGATATCGTAAAGAGAAAGTAGATTCTTGACCTTGAAAAAAAAGATTAAAATAAAACCTTTGCATTGACTGAAAAGTTATATTTAATGAAGTGACTGTAAGTGAAGACTACACTGATGTATTTTTTCATTCCATACAGTACTACTGTAATTCTCCTCAAAGCTGTTCCTGCATCTGTTCTTGGCATACAGGTATACAAATACAGGTTTCGTTCAACTTGCTCTTACATATCACAAAGCAGGTTCTGCAAGGGTGTCATCATATTGACATTGCAGCTAATTAACCCTCCATAACTGAATGTGTGTGTGTGAGAGACGTACTGTAGTCTTGTTTGTCATCGTAAGGTGGAGCGGAGTAATCATTGTACGTAGCGTTCCATCGAAGCTCCTGTGTCTTGGTGTCAAACATGGTAACCATGTATTCTGGAGAAAAAAACACAGGTGCAGAGTTCATAAACAGTCACCCAAGATGCATGAATACCTCAGCCACCTGTGTGTGTGTTCGTGTGTGTGTGCATGTTAGTGTGCACGACATACCTGTGCGTCCAATGTAGAGCAGAGGAGTATTGGGGCAGATGGACTCAGAGGAGGAAGTGGTTAAACTGGTTTGCTTCTCGCCTGTCTCAGGATCCACCACAAACCACACATCCTGCTTTTTACCTTCACGTACACACACACACACACACAGACACATGCACACACACACACACATACATTAACCAACAGGTTTGAAATAGGTCAAATATTTATATGTCTCGTCTGTCATTCTTCATCTCTCACAACTGTCTGTCTCACACACAACGATAAAGTAGGTCCTACACTGTATTTCTCTGCTTATTACACGGCTCTGTTGAATACTCGATTCTGGTTGGTCAATCACAGCGTTCTACGGTCTGTTATTTCTTTATAGCAAACCGTTGCTATGTATAACAGGCCGTTGCTATGAGCACAGTTCTGATGTCGGACTCTGGCGGATCATTTTTGTGTCATATTATTGATTTCTTAAGTAAGTAGCCGTATAATAAGAGGGATAATGTACAGCTAGCGGGTCATTGTTGTTAAATAAACCCCTTCAGGGCCATGCGGCACATAAACCCGTCAGGCTTTACTTCACAACAATGACCGGCTCGCTGTACATCATCCCTTACATATTATATGGCCTCAAACACACACACAAATACACAATATCTCACCTGTATATAGTATACCATCAGAGCTCCTGCAGGGAGCCGACTGAACCAGCTCTGGGATGGTGAAGGGCAGTTTCTGCAGGTACATCCAAACAACGGGGGTCATAAAGTGAAAAGTGACGCACCAAAACAGACACACAAACACACACACACATGCTGCATTGTTTACCATCAGGCCTTCCTTGTGTTTGCCGCCCAGGACATACAGACTGCCATCATTGGGGTCTGGGAGAAAACCCGGCCTACAAAAACAACATTCATACATCAGTCCACTGGTTGGAGTAGGTGTGTGTAGGGCTGGGTATGTTGCCTCTTTCAGCACCGATACTTTTTTCAATAAATTACTTTAGGGCTGCAACTAACAATTATTTTCATTGTCGATTAATCGGTCGATAATTTTCTCGATTAAGCGATTAGTTGTTTGGTCTATAAAATGTCAGAAAATTGGGAAAAATGTCTATCAGTGTTACCTAAAGCCCAAGATGACGTCCTCAAATGTCTTGTTTTGTCCACAAATTAAATAAGTTCAGTTTACTGTAATAGAGGAGTAAAGAGACCAGAAAATATTCACATTTAAGAAGCTGGAATCAGAGATTTTTTACCTTTTTATTTCTTAAAAAATTACTCAAACCGATTGATTATCAAAATAGTTGGCGATTAATTTAATAATTGACAACTAATTGATTAATTGTTGCAGCTCTAAATTATTTTGCCTAATAAATGTGTTTTCCTAAAAAAAAAACAGCTTTTAATAAATAAAATAATGTAAAATTGTCAATATTTTGATTGAAACCAGAAACTACCAGATCCAAGCATGAGTAAACAAGGCTACAAATCTGCCAACTTTTGGTACTTGACAGTAGGGATGCACCGATCTGACTTTTTAAGTCCCGATACTGATAGCGATACCTGTGCTCTAGGTATCGGTCGATACTGACTGAGTACTGATCCGATACCAGTTGTTTAATTAATAAGCTGTATGTCTCACTGTGTGGAAGTGACTGGGATCATTCTTTTATGTGTAAGATAACATCAGGCTGGACTTAAACATTGCTTTCCTAACTTTGTAAAACAAAATGTAACAAATAAATAGATAGATATAAATTTAGTGAATTGTTATTTATTATTAAAATAATAAATCATTCACCAACAACTTGGCAAAAAATCTTGAAAATAACAGGAATTACAATTCAGGTGTAAACCTTTTTATTGTAGCAACATATTGGTCAAAACTTAAACAGGAATTAAAATTCCAGTATATAATGTATATAGTATATAAACATAGAATTTAATCGAATAGATCGGCTCCATTGTCACTGATATCCGATCCAGCTATTTGAGTCAGTATCGGCCCGATATCCGATCCGGTATCGGTGCATCCCTACTTGACAGTTCTTGATACTGTGCTTGTGCTATGAGTACATTACGTGCATGTTTATATGTGTATATATTATGTAAATGTACTTGCTTGTGTATGTGTGTTACTCACTCTGTGAGGTAGACAGGTACTTGAATAATGGGGTCTGAAAGAAATCAAAGAACAGTTTCATGAGACATATTTTAAAAATAGAAATTTAGGAAATAGTATTGACGTTTATATGTGTATGAACCTTCTCTTAGGGTCCACTTGATGTCTCCTGACTGTTTGGAGACAGCGTGCAGACTACCGTCCATTGTGGAGACAAACAGGAGGGATTCTGGGAGGGTGACTGATCTGACCCCTCCAACCTGATGGGTCGCCAGGAACAGAGAGAGAGAGAGAGAGAGAGAGAGAAACTTTGAGCCAGCTGTCTGACGGTCACCGGGTCATGTATCTGAGATTTCAGCATAGCTGGTGTGTGTGGGTGTCAGTGTGTTAGTGGGTGTCAGTGTGTGTGTCAGCTCTGCCAGGGGTTGACAGTCAAGTCCTGCAGTAAGATTCTGCTCTAATAACCACACTGTGTTCCTCATTGAGCAGGATATCCTTATCCCCCCCCTTCTCCTCCCAACACCAAACCCTGTGCTGAGAACCTGTGTGTTCACCACTCCCATATTTACCCACCAATGGGTGGCAACTGGAAACACAGAACTGAACAGCACTCACTGGTAAGAGCACACCACTGCAAACACTGAAGAATACGTGCACAGGGACGCTCGTGCACGCGCACTGACGTTAACACACACACAAACACACACACACACACACACACACACACACACACACACACATTACTGGATTTCAAAACTTTCAAAGCTGGGTGGCTGGTCTAACTAATCTAATACTGTGTATTTCACTATGTGAATTCGTATACACACACACACACACACACACATAGACACACACACACACACACACACACACAGACACACACACACACACACACACACACACAGACACACACACACACACACACACACACACACACACGGGAAGTATTAACTTTCTTCAGGCAATTTGGACTACACGTCCTCTCATCATATCATGGCAACTTTACTGGAGCCTGAAATAGACACAGAAGCGCAGCGGGTTGCCAGTTGCGTTCTCTGCTGCGCATAAATAGCAGTCTTAACAACAACAAACACAACACACACACACACTCACACACACACACACACACACACACACACACACACAGACACAGTTTAACGTTACTAAACTTCACCTGGAACAGCTTTCCTTCCCAGGACAGCAGGAGGAGGGACAGCAGCAGGCGTCCCAGAGCCCCCATGACCCCCAACACACTTTGTTTCATGGCTGTGAACAAACGGAGAACTGAAAGCTATTGAACTAACAGAGGTCGAACTCTCTCTCCGTTTCCACCGCGGGCGTCCATCTGTCACAAAGTTAGTCAACACCGGCCGATAAACATCGCTAAAAGCCAACAAACACGGTGAAAAGCTAAAGCTAGCAGCGCCGCTTTAAATCCATAATAACAGCAACGCAGCCCGTTTGTCACTATTCCATATTTCCGTGTTGGGACGGAACCGGTGACGTCAGGAGAGAACTGTCAAGCAGAGCGGGAGGGCGGGGTCCATCCGCATGCTGAGTGACAGAAGGCTCAGCCAATGGGGAGGAGAGGTTTGGAACAGAAGGGGGAGGGGCTGTGGAAATGACTGGAACACGTGGAAACGGACAGCAGGACAGTTGTGAACGCAACAAGAGCGGCTTTTTGTGCAATAGAAGGTAGTGGAGGGCGTTATTGTTTGTTGTTCACTCTCTCTATACATTCCCTACTGCACTGGTGGTGAAATGTAACTAAGTGCATTTACTCAAGTACCGTGCTTAAGTTCAAATTTCCATTTTATGCCACTTTATACTCCACTTCTATATCTATGAGTGCGACAATCTCTTCTTTATATAAATACTTCTACTCCACTGTGATTTAGAGGCAAATATTGTATGTAAATGTATGTTTTTTTCTCTACTACATTTGTCTGACAGCTTTGTTACTTTTGCAGTGTCTTTTATAATAATTGTACACTCTGAAAGAGGTCATTCTGCATCTTGAGTATTTTCTTTTTATACTTAAACCTGCAGTAGGCAAAATGTTTTTGGCATCTTGGGCAAAAATTCTATAATAACCTTTCAGCATATTGTAATTCAAGTGTTCTGAGAGAAAACTAGACTTCTGCACCTCCTCATGTCTCTGTTTTCAGTCTTTAGAAAATCTAGCCGTGACGGGAGACTTTGGCCAATCACAGGTCATTTCAGAGAGAGAGAGAGCATTCCTATTGGCTTTTCATTTAACGGTGGCAGCTGGCAATCACTTGTGAACTCCAATCAAACGGTCAAACTAGGCAGCGCTGATCAAATGTGAATCAATATTCTGTTACTGTAATGCTTATTTCTCGCCTCAAATGTTTTCAGAAACATCTTGTAGTGTACCGTTTAGCTGTAAAATAAAACATACAGTAAAATTAGTAAAAGTCAAACGTTTACAAAACCATTTTATTTCTCTACAACATATTTCCCTTCAGAGAGATGTCAGCCAACAGTTAGTCCCAGTCCTTTCCCAATGACTTACCAAAATAGTATTCACAAAATGCTTTTCAAAGTGCCTTTACATGGGGGAAACAGACTGGGATAACGCAGCTTGTAAGCAGGTGTGCTTCAGATGTGAAATGATGACAAAAATAAAATAATACTGGCAGGCACTTCTGTCATTTGAGGTATGCACAAAGCAAATGAAACAAACAGCATCATAGACTGGTCTTTAAAGGCATTAGGTAGTTGAGGTGTGGGCTCTACACACAGTGCAGCGCCCAGGCCTTTGGCTCGGTGTGGTCTACTGGTGGAGCGTGCTGTCAGGTTTGGGATAGCCAAACAGCTCAAAGTCTGGTTCGTACAGCCTGTAAAGTTCTCTCCTCATTGCTATGGGGATCTGTGCAAACCAGTCTCTCTCCCAGCTGGATGCAGTTCGGTTTCGAGCCCCTGAAGGGAAGCGTAGCAGATGATCCACCTCCAGGAGCTTCAGCAGGTGCTCCGCGTCTGTTTCCAGGGTTTCTAGTCGTCCAACGAAGTCATACTTCACCTGGCATGGGTGGCACAGACGGTACACCTGAAACACACAAAAAGCAGGAGTACAATTTTTAAACTGCACCAGTTTGGGACTTTTTTTTGTAATACCTGCCTCTGTCCCATGGGTGTTTCTACTGCATGTGTATGTATATTGGCATACATGAAAAACAGGTCACACAACTCAGCTCCTGTTCTGTGTTTATTGCCCCAAATGTTTTTGGCTACACTGCCCTCCTCAGTGATCATATAAATAGCAGAAAATAAAGAGCACATGAGAGAATAAAACATGAAATATGTAAAAAATGAAGAGCAGCTGAGCTGAGACATATCATGTAAAAGACATTTAAAGGTACAGTGTGTAGGATTTGGTGGCATCTAGTGGTGTGTTTGCAGATTGCAACCAACTGAGTAACCCTCCGCTCACTCCTCCTTTTCCCAGACTGCGGTAATGTGAGCCGCCGAGTGCAAAGACCGTGGTAACGCCTTTCGGTTTGCCCAGAGGCCATCCTAAATAACCATAATAAAGTTTGGTTTATGGTCGCTATAGTGACGCCGGCACAAGGTGAGCGTGGCAGAGGCTGCGCCTTTCATTACAACGTGGATGCCTTCAAGGGAAGACTGGCCAAGCAGGTTGGCCTGTACAGACATCTGTACGACTGTTCATTGAGAGACCACAGGGACAGTCACATGAAATTAAATACTTGGAAAGAAACACAGGCAACACACTGGGGAAAATGAGAGACTTTTTGCTGCAGGCTGTGAAAGAATATGAGAGATCGCTTTGTAAAAGCTAAAAAAAAAATAAAAAAAAGGTCTCATGGAAAGAGTGGCGACCCGAAGGAAAGCACCGAGAGACAGAAAATAATTTTGACTTGGAGGTAAGCGACAGTAATAATTACAGTACACAAATGCAATGTTTGGCGGTACGTCGGTGTTAACTACTGTTGCCAGGCAGCCTACTTTCTTTTCTCATAAACGCCTCTGCGCATGCTCTTAGTGCGTGCACCATCTACGGAGGTCCGCGCCACGGTGTTCTGCGCGAGTATAAACAAAGCTTAACACGACTTTAGAAGCAACAGAAGTCAGGCGGCGGCTGGCGGTACCACGGTTTTCACTCTGCGGCTCACGTTACCGCAGTTTCACAAGCATGTCGGAGAACTACGGTGGCCTTCAGGTAACGTAAAAACGTGAAAGTCTCTCTAGAGCCAGTGTTTCGTTTGTCTGTTCTGGGCTACTGTAGAAACATGGTGGAGCAACATGGCGGACTCCGTGAAGAGGACCCGCTCCCTATGTAGATATGAAGGGCTCATTCTAAGCTAACGAAAACACAATGATTCTTAGTTTCAGGTGATTTTACACTAATGAAAACATAGTTATGAATATTATATTCCATTTCTGCTAATAGATCCCCTGAAATGTTACACACTGTTCCTTTAAGTGGTCCACATACTAAAATTTGTACGCTGAAAAATCTCAGCATTCAGACTCAAATGGTTCGATTTTTGGGGAGTGAATTTGATGGATGCGGTTCAAAAATGGAAGAGCCGTTGGCTCCAACAGCAGCTGGCAAAACCAAATTAAGAAATAGATCAGTAGAAATAAAATGTTATTGTCTCTTTGTCAGATATTCTAATAGGAGCTGGCAGTCATGTTCCAGAGGTGCAGTCGTCCTTGAATCCTTTCTCATTAGTGGAAAATTACACATTAACTTCTTTTATATTAACTGCCAAAACAGTGCGATGTCTGTCAACATTAGTACACCGTGTATATGTCATAGGTTTACTGTAGTTTAAAGTATAAAACTGGGACACACAAAGTGCGAATGACAGGGACAATCTTGGGTAATGGCAAGAAGTCCATGTTATACTGGTTTGGTCTTTTAAATGTGGAAGTGGAATATGAACAACAGAAGGGGCACGTAAGCATACAGTGATCTCACAATCATTTAAAAAAATGATGTCAATGCATTCCACCGCTGTGCGAGACAAATACCTGCCGCCAGTGTTCGTTGAAGATACTCTCCCTCTCGGTCTCTGGATCCAGCAGGTATGTGATAAACTGCTGAAACGTGGGTTTGATTCCTGCTGCAAACGCCTCCGCTGCCGTCTCTGGCAAACTGCCCGACACATTACCGTAACGACTCAGCATGACGGAACCAAACTGCTTGTAGAAGTCCTCGTTGGGCCTTGAAACACACACACAAATACACACAATTCAAGAATGATTTGACTGCTGTTTAATCACAAGTGAAACCCATTCATCAGTCTAATAGAATAAACAAATAAAAAGCTCCAGTGTTCACTAATTTATTGCACAGTTATGTTTTGAGCATGACTGCTTTTCATCAGACTTATCAGTCTTTTTTTTTTGTTTCTTTTGGAATTGAGTGTACATACCGCCTTTCCATTCCTCAGCCTCACCCTCAACACAAACACAGTCACAGTCACACACACACCCTCCGTCTAACCATCCACTATTAGACACACACCTTCCAAACTTGTTCCTGAAAGCCGAGATAAGACGAACAAAAGGGTCTCGTACAAACAGAAACTTGGTATAGTGCTGGAGCTTGAGTGCCATCAGGTGGCGGGACAGAGAACCATAATGGCGCCAAAACCTGGTGAAAGACACAAACAAAACACATGATACACCATGAGAGCAGATCTTTAGCGTTGGGATTGTAATGCTTTTGATTTGTAGCTGTTTGGATCATGCAACACTGACAACATTTGGCCTTTAAATGACTTGAAAACAACACCAGATTAGTCCTTAGAGTGGCAGTATGCAGAAAGTTTTTGGCATCATTGGGCAAAAATTCCATAATAACCTTTCAGCATATTGTAATTCAAGTGTTCTGAGAGATAACTAGACTTCTGTACCTCCTCTTGGCTGTTTTCAGGCTCGAAAAAATCTAGCCTGTGACTTTGACCATTTGATCCAAGTGATTGACAGCTGCTCAGAGACGGCAGGCTCCAGCTCGGCTCTGATTTTCCTCCTAAAAAGAACTTTTTAAAATCACATTTGCTCCAATCTTACCCACTGCTGCTTTAAGATGTGTATTGTACATCAGTGCAGATGTTCAGATACTCATATCCAAACACAGACAGCTCCTGAGAGGTAGAGAACGGTCCGTCTGTGCTGCAGCACCAACCCCCCCCCCCCCCCCCTGTCGTTTCCACTCTCCTCTTCCAAGTGTCAACTCAGTAAATAACTCCTTTAGCTCACGGATAGTTTCTCAAACACTGTTTCAGTGTAACTGAATATCTAAGTGTTGTCGTAGAACCGTCCCCTTTGAAAAGGATGGAGACAGAATTGCTAAAGAGAGAAATCGTACAGTTAAGTTCTGTCTTGACACCCTGATTCATTGGTTATTTTCCTCCTGTTGTCATTGTGGGATTGAGGTGTGCGGTTTTTCTGGCATTCCAGTCTTGTTTAGACACATTTTTTAGTCTCTCTGTTTTCCACGTTGACTTGTTGGAGAGATTTTTTACTGACTTGTTAAAGAAATTATAGTCGGGGCTTGGTTTCTCTGCGCAGGAATGTGGTTTATGCAAAGAAAACATGTAGCCTACACACACAAACTTCCTAAAACACGTCATTTGTTCTAAATTAATTGTTTTATGCATAATATTCAATATATTCTGCTGTGGAGACGTATTCCTTGTGTTGTATAGCCAAACATTTTGCCCAAATATGCTAAATACAAAATAAAATGCTCTTCTTAATTGTACATTTATTTACTGTATGTATTTTGGTATATTTTTTATTTTTTTTGGGGCGGTACAGTAGCTGTGGCTCAGTAGGTAGAGCGAGTCGTCCTTTAACCACAAGGTTGGTGGTTCGATCCCCGGCTCCTCCTGGCTGCATGTCGAAGCATCCTAAATGCTTAGGATGGGTTAAATGCAGAGGTCAGATTTCATGTCTGTACCTGTTTATGACCAGTGATGTAATGTAACTAAGTACATTTACACAAGTATTGTACTTAAGTACAATTTTGAGGTACTTTACTTGAGTATTTCTAATTTCTGCTACTTTATACTTCTACTCCACTACATCTCAGAGGGAAATATTGTACATTTTACTGCACCACATTTACCTGACAGCTTTAGTTACTTTAAAGATGTACATTTTGTATTATTTTTACACTGTGGTATTACTACTTTTACTTGCTTTCACAAAATATTGACACGATGAGATTTTTGATAACTTATCATCAGTACTGTAGATATAATGACTAAGTGGGTAAAGGTGTATAATAGAACAGCTAGAACAGTCTGGTAATTTCAGAAAATCACATCATCACTTTACTGTAATGCAGCTTTTAAAACCAGGAAAAGACAACACTTATGCCATATTTTGATATCCAAAATCTAAGACGATATCTAGTCTCATATCACGATATCGATATAATATCGATATATTGCCCAGCCCTGTTTTATGGTACACAGAATAATTTGAGATTTGTCACTTGATGCCTCTCTATTACTGATGTTCATCACCTGCGTATTTAAGCAGCACTCCTCATCTTTTGCCTGAATGCAGATAAAGGCAAAGAGATGTAACACATCTGTGTTCCCAGTCTGCTGCCCATTAATTAAAAGAGATAAATGTTTATCTTTCTTAATTGTTCTTCATTATTGACCCCTGCCTGGAGGAAGCATTAAGGATGAGATCATTATGGTGCAAAGATGATTACAAGTGCAACGATTACACATAAATCACACATGGCAGGTTTTTATGACTGAGTTTTTTAGGCTCAATAACTTCTAATGTGAATGTTTTTTAGATTAAAACAAAAGTATTCAATAAAAGTAAGTCAATTATAAAAACATTTAGCAATTCTCCACCCGGAGTTATGACTGTGCAGTGTGGAGGAGATTTTTAAACATTGTTTAGGGAGGGATTTAAAAATACAACTCCACTCTGTTTTGCTCCTTCAATAAACTTGCACATGTTGAATTTGGTAAACTACCTCATTTCATTTTGATTTAACAACAAAAAAACTGCAACACATTTGCACACTTTGCTAATGTAAATAATATTTTATTCTATGTTTATCTTTTATGTTAGTTTTAGTAGTTTGGTATATTTATAGTGTATTTCTAAATAGGGCTGTCAAAGTTAATGTGATAATAACATGTTAATACAAATTTGTTTTAACGCCACTAATTTCTTTAACGCATTAACACCACTTGCGTTTTTTGGGTTGTAGCGGGATCAGTTTTAAAGCTAGAGTGAAGATACTGGCGTCATATGAAACTAAAAAACCTAAGGAATCCATTGGTACCAAACATTTCGTACTAAACTAACTAAATAAAGCTCAAAACCTATGCTAAATTTTGGTGAGGAAAAACTGCCATGGCCATTTTCAAAGGGGTCTCTTGACCTCTGACCTCAAGATATGTGAATGAAAATGGGTTCTATGGGTACCCACGAGTCTCCCCTTTACAGACATGCCCACTTTATGATAATCACATGCATTAATCGCGATTAACTATGGACAATCATGCGATTAATTGCAAATAAATATTTTAATCGATTGACAGCCCTAGTTCTAATATATTCTTTATAATGTGTATTCTATAGATATGCTTTACATATATATCTCTAGTATTGATATGTATATTTACTGTGTATTTACTGTTCCTGTGCAATGCTCGGATAACCTGCTGCTGTAACACAAGAATTCCCAATTTGGGATCAATGTAGTACATCTATCTATATTTATCTGTCTAAAAACAAAAATCAGAAAATATTACAAAGATTTTTAAGTTGGCAAGTAGGGATGCTCCGATATCGATACTGATATCGGCCCGATACTGACTCAAATAGGCAGATCGGGTATCGGTGACAATGGGCCGATCTGGTATCGGATACCATTATTCTAATAAATTACAATTCAGTACGTTTATATCTATGTATTTATTTTGTACATTTTGTTTTACAAAGTTAGGAAAGCAATGTTTAGGTCAAGCCTGATGTTCCCCTACACATAAAAGAATGATCCCAGTCACTTCCACACAGTGAGGCGTACAGCTTATTAATTAAACACTGGTACCGGATCGGTACTCGGTATAGCCCAGGAGGGATTTGGATTTATGACCGTATTCCTGGCGGTAAAACATGAATTTAATGAAATGAGCATGTACATGTTTTTGTGTGTGTGAATGTGTCGTACTTGGCAAAAGTGAGGTGGAGAGAGGAGTTGTGCACGAGGTCAGGAGGTACAGCCTCTGGGTCAGTGTAAGGTTTTCCTGAGGAGGGCGAGATCAGAGACTGAGAAAGGACCACCATCACTCTCTTCCAATTGGTGCACGCCACCTGAACGGAGAACAACGACGGAGTGAAAGAAAAAGGAAAGACGAGAGGGATTATAAACAGGTATGTGTGAATGTGAGTTTTGACCAGATGCAAAATGCTAGAGGAAGAATGTGATTTTAAGATGTTTTTGTCTTTCTTGCTATGTTTCTTACCGTTACATCCACACACAGTGAACTAACTCACCACCCACATGTTCACACACACACAGAAGTCAGCAGCTGTACCTTGGGAACGTAGCAGTAGATGATCTGGTGAGTGTCGTCCACTATCAGGTGATCCAGTTCCCTGTTGGGGATCTGCTCAAACGCCCGAGTCCTTCCGGGGAATTCGACAGCGTCTTTTCCTGAACACACATCCATGATCCTCCGCTTCCTCGCTTCGTGCTCCCTATCATCCTTCTCATCCTCCCTTGTCTCCTCCTTCCTCTCCTCCTCTGTGTGCTCCTCCGCTGCTCCTCCTGTCTCCTCACGCACCGGTGTTGTACCGGGAGCAGTAGTGGGGACGGTGGAGGGAGAACTGGTCTGGGCTCTGCCGGTGGACGTAGTAGAGCGTGAGGGCCCGGCAGTCGTCCGAGGGTGCAGTGACTCGTGTCTGGGCTCCTGCAGCGGGTAGAGGTTGAAGCCCCCGACGTCGTCCCAGTAGACGATGATCAGCAGGATCATCAACAAAGACCCCAGGACGAACGCCATTCGCAGACCACGCCATGTTCCCATGGTTATACTCGATCCAGAGCCGTGATTGGAGAAGAAAAGGGGAAGAGGTTATCTCAGCTCCATGGTGGCCATCTATCGCGGAAGGACACACTTCCTGCTTGCCAGCTGCAACTGAAAGAAACAGGAAATGTCATTGTTCCTCTCTTACTGATGAGGCAACTACAAACTGATTATAAAAATACAAGAACTAGATATTACAGACATAATCAGTGTGAAACCAGATTTATTCTTAGAAAATATAACTCTCTACCTCAGAAAACACATACTGGGGGTTCACCAATGGTGGAAGTGCATTTACTCAAGTACTGTAGTACTACGCTCCTTTGTACTTCTACTCCATTTCAGGGAGAAATATTCCTTGATTAAGATTTGGCATAAAAAATATATGATTATTTTATAAATCCTGATGCATTGTTACCGATTAAACTACCAGCATTATAAAAAGTAGTTCAAATTAGTTTCACTTTGACCAACTACTACACCAAAATAGTCTATGTAACTTCTGAAAGACGAAATAACAATCTTCCTCTTACAAATTAAAAGTTAAATTCATAAGTCAAACACACCGTCGCTCAATTCAATACACTTTGCAGTTTTGTTGCTACAGCCTTACTTGGTCTGGTGTGACCAGTAGCTTTTTAGTGGCTAATGTTAGCTAACTAATTACTTGATGAATCTACTTGTTCTACTGTTACATTAAATTCTAGCATTAACTATAATCCTGTTAGTGCCACTTGTGGCCACAGTGGGCGCTGTTCAGTTAAAGTTACATAGCATTTTAACACCTCAGCAATAATAATCAGTTCATATATCAACCAGGGGCCATTCTGTTGCCAAATAAGAACTTATAATTTTGGTATTTATGATGTATTTCACATAAAAATATGTTTGTGCTTCTACTTAAATGAACAGTGTGTAACATTTCGGGGGATCTATTAGCAGAAAATGTAATATAATATTCATAACTATGTTTTCAATAGTGTATAATCACCTGAAACTAAGAATAGTTGTGTTTTCGTCAGCTTAGAATGAGCCCTTCATATCTACATAGGGAGCGGGTCCTCTTCACGAAGTCCGCCATGTTTCTACAGTAGCCCAGAACGGACAAACCAAACACTGGCTCTAGAGAGAGACTTTCGCGTTTTTGCGTTACCCGAAGGCCACCGTAGTTCTCCGACGCGCTTGTGAAACTGCGGTAACGTGAGCCGCTGTGTGCAAAACCATGGTAACGCCGTTCGCGAACGGCGTTACCATGGTTTTGCACACAGCGGCTCACGTTACCGCAGTCTTTGGAAAGGGAGGAGTGAGCAGGAGGGGTTCTCAGTCGGTTTCGTCTGCAACCACACCACTAACCACCAAATCCTAAATGATAAATTCAAGACTTTTACCTGTAATTTTTATAATGTATTGCTAAGATCTCAAAACTTCCTGTTCAAAATCAAAATATTCTGATATAAGCAGCTCTTATTTATTTACACAGTAATAATTCTAGACAGTAAGTGTATTTAGACCTAATATGGTATTCTTTCATACTATTAGGTAGCACTTTCTGATAAGGCACCCTTAAAAATGATTTATATTCTAATAAGCCACCAAGTCTGCAGTTAAAAATGTTATTAAGTCATTAATAAAGGGTTTTTTACACAAGTCCATCTGACTGATGAGTTAAAGAGCTAAAAAGACAAAACAAGTGTCATGCTCAATCAATCAAACTTGATTTATATAGCACCTTTTTGAACAAATCAGATGCACCTCAAAGTGCTTTACGAGCGACTGACAAAACTTAGGAGGTTAAAAGTATTAACATTTTACCACTTTTAGTAAAAATAAATAAAAAGAATTCATAATGTTCGACAGTAAAATGTTGATAAAACAAAATAGGGTAATTAAATAATAAAGGTGATAATAGAATATGTAAAAAATCCTCTGCAAGGCTGTTGCAGCGGCTTGGAGCGTAATGGCTGAAAGCAGCATTGCCCAATGATTTCGTTGGAACAGCTAAAAGAGAAGAACCTTCCTGGTTCATAAACCAAACGCATTTCTGAGAGGTAGTCTGGTGCACTGCCATGTAGTGCCTTATAAACTAATAAAAGGATTTTAAAATCAATACCAAAACTATAACAGGCAACCAGTGTAAAGACTTTAAAACAGGTGTAATGTGTGCTCTCCTTTGGTCTTGGTCAGCACTCAAGGAGGATAAACACTGACAAAAGTGATTTTTCATGACTTGTGTTCATCAATGACATGTAGCTGATCTATAAAGCATTATAAATAATAATTTATTGACAATTAATAAAGCAATTGTTTACAATCATAAACCCTTTATAAAGAACGTCCAGTCCCACAGTTATGTTCTTTGTGTTCACACAGACGATGATGCACAATGTGACATTGTATGAGCTGCCTGGTTACCTTGGCAACAGCATGCAGTGGCTCTAATTGTCTTACATTCAATGGTTAGGTTAAACCAATGAAAATACACACACTGAACTGAAATGAAATGAAGAATACCGACATTATATCCAGCACACACGCTCTTCAGCTGACTGCCTCCAAAAACATGTAGTGTCAGTTGAATTTTACAAAACAGCCATTCAGGTTTATAATTTTTAACCAGCGGAGCAGAACGCTAACAAGAGTATATAACAGCCTATAGTGATATTTTTACACATCAGAAACAAACATAATAAGCCAGCTGATGTTTAATGTCTTGGGGAGTTTAACACAGCGCCCATAGTTTATGTAACAGGTGCTCTTTTCACTCAGAATTGAAATGCTTAATTAATTGGTGAGGGGTGGTGTTTATAAATGCCAACACAGTGAATAAAGTAACACACTGAGAAGTGTTAGCTGGTATTACACACAGTATTGGAGCTCACTGTATGTAGAAAAGCCTATGATGTAGGTCTGAGCAATAATTTAATATACAGGCTATCATATATAGACTTTCTGCAGAATTTCATCATGATGATATGAGCCTAATATGTTATTGTTCCATAATTCTTCAAATTTGAAGCAAATTTTGTTAAAATCTTTTGTTTTACAAATTTAAAGGTCTTATTGATAACATGTTTATTTTTCTTTTTTTTCTTTTTTTAAATTAAATTATTTTTAGACAAATATATTTTAAGAAATAATACATCCACAGAGCTTTCAGAAAGGTGCCGAATAAAATAATGGATTTTGCTGAAAAAAAATTAGGATTATGAATTAATCATTTCAAAAATGTTGGCGGGTCCAAAATTAATGTTTTGTTTAAATCTGTGGAAGATATCTGATGTTTGGTTCCTACTTCAAACAAGGCTTGTGAGCCAATAGTGAAACGACGTTAGTATCTCTGGGTCATCAGTTAATGTGGAAAAAAACGGAAAATTGTCTGAGATTGATGGTAAATTCCTGGCAATGACTTGTTGTTAAGTAAATGCAATGGAACGGGGAGGGAGAATGTGACATCTAGTGCCTAAATGTTATCAATGTTACCAATAGCACCTTTGAAGCACAATTGAAAATTGAAGGTGGGCAGAGCAGCTTAAAAAACTCTACTCATGTAAAGCACTGTTACTTTATAATAACAATTACTCAAGCAGAAGTAAAAGTTGGCATTCAAATTCCCTAATGTCATCACTTTTTTTTTTAAACTTTTGATACTTTAACTACATTTTGATAATATGCAGGACTTTCACTTGTACTGGACTAACTGTACATTGTGGTAGATCTGACTAATTCTTCCTGGGATGTGGCCAAATAAATATGAAATTAATTAATCCAATGAGTGATGGACATTAGCCATCATTTTTTTTTACATTTTAAAGTCCAAATATTTAACAGAATCTATTTTTGAAAGTATGTGTTGCTATAAATGTTTTTGCCCAGGGGCCGTGGGAACCTCAGGCTCCGCCCGGGACACTCAGCTGTCACAGAGATGTGAACAAACTGTGTGGCTGTGGGGGTGGAAGCAGCTTCTGCTGGAGGGTCTACACCCCTTATTGTCTGTCCCATAAAAACATCTGCTGTCGGGGGGGAATAGTGGAAAACATGACGGTCCCTAATAAAACCAGAAGAAAAAGTCCAGACAGTGGGGAGAGCAAAACAGAAAGTCCTTTTTTTTAAAAGAATATTATTGTTTTTATTGTTGTGGTGTTTCTTTCCACTAAACTCCACGTTGACTGGAGGAGGGCCTATATTTGGAGAAATCAACATCCACAAACTCTCCGGTGTCTTGGCACGCGCTGTACTTTACGCACACACGTGCGCACAAACGCGCAAAAAGAAAAAACAAATTAAAATATTCCTATGTGAACTTTAAATGTGTCTGTCGAGCTTAAGGACAAATTTAAGTTTTTACTTTGTTTTTTTAAATGTCGACTATTCATGAAGGGGGGGGGGGGGTTCAGGCTGTTTTAATTGAGTTAATATTTGTCTTTTTGTCGCCACCACCTCCTCCCAATGCTCGGTCAGAAAACAGCCTTAATTTATACAGTACACAGGTTACAATGTGCTCTTTCAACGGCCGGTGCGGACACACCGTGTCCCTCTCTCTGCTAACGGACACTTTCCTTTCGCTCCACATGCAGCAGCCGACGACAGAAACACATTTTCCTCCACCGTCTCCTCTCTGCATGTTCTCCCTATAAACCCCCTCATCATCATCATCATCATCATCATCACGCTCCCTTTGAGGAGCAGAAAGCCGGTTCTGTTCCCTTTATGTCCTTCACACATACCGGGAGCATCACGGCGAGAATCAAGCCGGTCTGAACATGAATCTGTGTGTCTGAGAGAAACACAACAATAGAGCTGAATGTAGAGTGTTTTTTCTTACCGGGCAGATGAGCTCCATGGAGCCGGTCGGTCAGAGCCTTTTTGTCGCCTGTCTGTCCCCTCTCTCTCTCTGTGTGTCCTGCAGCCCGGGATGAGACCGGGTGGGCACTACGGGACCGGGGCGGTCTGCACTCTGCAACAGAATAAAGCAAAGTCTCGCGATATCTGGAGAGAGCAGCTAGCCACTCTTCTACACAAACACAGTCCCGTCCTACACGCTACACCGCACACGCTGCCCGGATTTAGGCTATGAAACCATAAACCCGCCTACGCCCACAGTATGGTTCCTAAAGTAAGGCCTCCGGACCCCCAGGCGGCCTCAGAGATGAGGAGCCAAAAAGATGAAAAATAGTAAATAAAACTACTCATGGTAAATCAAAATTATTAGATACTTAATCATGTAGACTAATAGTCGACATTGAGATAGTAAGCCAAAATTATGAGATACTTAATCAAAAGATGATATAAGCCCACTAAATTATTATGAAATACTAAGTTGTTATTATTATGTGAAAGAATGTCAAAATTATTAGATAATTAGTTACATATTCATATAACAGCCTAGTCCACATTAGATCAAAATTATGAGATAGTAAATCTACCCCTTAGACACCAAATTGCTATTATGAGAAAGAAAGTAAAAAAAATCACATACTAAGTCAATATATCTTATCATGAGAAAGTAAATCTAAAGTACTTACTAAAATTATGATATAGGCCTACTAAATCAAGATTATGAGATTATAATGAGAAAGTAAGTCATCATTATTTGATACTTAGTCATATAATAGCTAACATCAGATTAAAATTATGAGATAGTAAATCAGGATTATGAGATACTAAGTCAATATTATAAGACATTAAGTTGTTATTATGAGAAACTAAGTAAAAATTATTAGATAATCAGTCATACAATAGTCAACATTAGGCCTATGCGATGGTAAATCAGGATTATGAGATACTAAATCAAAATTATGAGACATTATGAGATACTAAATCAAAATTATGATATACTAAATCAATATTAGGATAAGGTACAGCCTAAATAAAGTTGAATAAGGAGATATTTTTTGCAGGTTTGTTGTACTGAAGTGCATTTAACTGTACAGGTGTTTCTGTTTTTCTGGTAACTCGGTGTATATGCTCTCTTCTTTTCTGAAATTATTTTGTCAGTCATAAAAGTCTAAACGAGGCGTCCCCCATGTTTGAATGAAGCGCTTCTCTTAATGAGTATTTATAACATCTGAGAGCTGATGGTTAAAACGACGTGGTGGCCGCTGTCTCCACATCAGAAGGAGCAGACGGCTCAGCAGCAGTCTACAGAGAGTTAAGACCACACGGATCCTGTTATTATAAAAACAGTCAAACTTTTCAGTGAAGACATTTAGTCCAGAAAGTAGAAAGTCGGTCAGACGGTGTTACAAGTTTACCATTTATAGTTTGACCCCCCTGGTGGATCAATATGTGTATAAATCACTGCCAGCTCAGTCTGATCAAGCTGAATTTAACACCCATTGATATACTGCATGTGTCAACTGTAATTAAGTACAATTTTGACATACTTGTACTTTACTTGAGTATTTCCATTCTATACTATATTCTACTTCTATTCCTCTACATTTCAGAGGGAAATGTTTTACTTTTTACTCCACTACAATTATTTGACATTTATAGTTTTACATAAAAAAAACATGACATGCTTATATGATATTACAATGGAAAATTAGGGTCACATTGAGGGGAAAGAATAATCTGAGATTTCGAGAATAAAGTCGTAATTTAATGAGAATAAAGTCAAAACATTATGAGAATAAAGTCATAACTTCACGAGAAAACAAGCTGTAATATTGTGAGAATAAAGTCATAATATTATGAGAATAAAGTCACAATATCATGGGAATAAAGTCATAATTTCACGGGAAAACAAGTCATAATATTTTGAGAATAAAGTCATAACTTCACGAGAAAATAAGTCGTAATATTATGAGCATAAAGTCATAATATTATGAGAATAAAGTCAGAAGTTCACAAGAAAATATGTCAAAATATTATGAGAATAAAGTCATAACTTTATGAGAAAAAGTTGTAATATTATGAGTATAAAGACCTAATATTATGACAATAAAGTCATAACTATACAAGAAAAAGTAGTAATTTTACTTGTTATTTTAGAGGGGAAATAGTACATATGATATGATGCAGTAGTAAAATACTAATCTACCCAGCAGTATACAAAGTATCTAAAATTGGCGAACTACAACATTAAGATACTCATACATGTATTTGTTAGTGATAAAAACAGAATAATATAATAATATAACATTTTGAAAGGAGCCATTCTGCATAATGAGTACTTTTACTTTTGATACTTTATTTTGCTGATAATACTTTTGTATTTTTACTCAAGTTACATTTTAAATTAAGGACTTTCACTTGTAGAAGAGTATTTTTATTTTTTACTTAAGTTAAGGATCTGAGTTCTTCTTCCACGTGGCTGAAATGGCTGAAATCGAAAACTGATTTATAACTTGTCTTAATCCCGATAAAAGGCCTGTTGTAGATTTGAGATGAAGACAAATGTTGCAGCATCTTAAATCTGAGTCATGGCTCAGTTGGTAACTATGAAGTTACATTTGGGGACATTAGTTTTACACAAAGTTCCTACCTGTTAGATAATATCTTCTATAAGTAAGTTGTTAGTTGACTGTTCTGCTCACCTTGTCACACATCACAGTGAACATCTGTACATACATCAGGTCATCAGGTTAATGAGGTAAAAGATCTCTGCAGCCTATAGAGTCAACATATAGAGTGGAACAACACGGTCTGACCTCACATCTCCATTAGGGATTAACTAATGAACCTAAACGCTGCTGGCACATCAAGAACTAACTGTTCCCTGTGTGCTGCAGAACTGGCGTGTCTTGATACAAATGTTGCATATCAAACCCACACCTGTACTGTCATTATGGACATTTGGTCAAGCTAACCTGCTAGAAAACATCCTAACCAAAGTCTTCGGAACAGTCAATTTTTTCTTCATAAAATAAATTATACTGTATTTTACTTTCCCCAAGCAGATTAAATGACTTGTGAGTCATGGTAGGGATGGCTCGATAAATGTATGAATAATTTCACCTTAATGACAGACCAGCTATCCAGGAGAATAAAGAGAAACCCATGATATTGGCTGCATAAAATCTTTCAGGACCACAAAATACACAGTAGATATGAAGCGGTGAGTGACCTTGATTTACAAATATTTTGAACTATGGTGAAAGATAGAAATTTGAAAATGATCTGAGCAGAAAGAAATGTCCCCTTGAGCACATTTTAGCTAGTTATTAAAATAAAAAAAAATAAAAAATTAAATAACACACCCACACACACATTAAGTGCAATCCAACCCCTGTGCAATATACAACCTCTATTTTTCTTAAAGGTCCCATATTGTAAAAAGTGAGATTTTCATGTTTTTTATATTATAAAGCAGGTTTAAGTGATATATAAATACTGTGGAAGTATAAAAACGTTCAATCCATGGAGAAATACACACAGCCCGTATTCAGAAACTGTGCGTTTGAAACAAGCCGGTAGGATTTCTGTCCATTTGTGATGTCACAAATCTACAATATTTAGACAATTTCACAGTTTTAAACGT
This sequence comes from Sebastolobus alascanus, assembly GCA_916701645.2. Lineage (NCBI taxonomy): Eukaryota > Metazoa > Chordata > Actinopteri > Perciformes > Sebastidae > Sebastolobus > Sebastolobus alascanus. The sequence continues at coordinate 1,675,282 of CAKAOJ020000032.1, forward strand.
AAACATTCTAAATGTGTCCCAGTTTATTTCCTGTTGCAGCATATGTGAATGACATCAGCTGACAGGAAGTAAACATGGACCCAAGCTGTTGCCTAGCAACGCAATTCTGTTGCCATTCCGTTGAAATGCGCTAAAATTGAGCGATTCAGACAGAGCATCAAAACAGGTATATTCAGGCAGACAGTAGGAGGAAAATAATGTGATTTTTGAACATTAAGGCATGTAAACATGTTCTAGTAGAAACCTCAAATACTAGTGTGAACCTGAAAAATGTGCATGATATGTCTCCTTTAAATGGATATTTGTATTGCTTCTTATATTTTGTTATTATATTATATATATATATTTTATGTATATATATATTTTATTATATATATATATTTTATGTATCCTGGTATATTTACTATATATTTTCTCTATTTTGTGGAGAGCATTTCAAAAGATTGTATTTGTATAACCAGAGTGACAACAAACATTTTTTATCTTGAACTTAAGGCCTCAGTTATACATAAAACTTAGCTGCAGTGACCTCTAGCTGGCAGCTGGGTGATGTGTCAGCAGCTCAGTTTCAGGCTGAAACACGGCTGAGCTTTTAACTGCAGCTTCTGAGGAGACAGTTGTTTCAAACAATAAAGATTTATACTCATATTAAAATCTAAACTACAGATAAACTGATGACAGAACCAAAGCGTCAAAGTCTTTAGACAAACTGACTGAGGGAGGAAGCTGGTCAACACAGTATACTTCATGAGCTACATGTATGCAAACAGGAGAGTTAAAGGATACAGCAGCAATTTCTCTGTAATAAAAATGAACTGGTTGCAGTGGGCATTGTATATGTACATGTACATCACCTCTTCAATACTTGTGTATAGACTTGTACACAGCAAACTTGTAAGCAAAGACGTTAAAACACTAGTTCCTAACCTTTTTCTTTTCTATCATTGAGTAAAGTGATGACCCCTGACTAAGTGACATTTTATGGATATTTCAATTCATAACAATAACAATACAGAACAGCTGATAAACTGTACAATTAACCCAAATAGTGAACGCAATAACTGCAGGAAGTTTGCGTAAAACGAGTGGATGAACTTTGAGCAGATTATTTCCTGTGAATATTGAATCAGAGAGGAGTTTTCCTATTATTTTGGGAACTTTTAATACAATACATGTTTTTAATTTCTAACAATCATTCATACTTAATAGGCTTCTTTTTTGACAAATTCAGTGTTTTCGTTTCCCTGACGCTTGGCCATTGTTCTATCAGCTCTTTGGTTGCTTTAACTGCGTACTTTTCTAATTTTTTTAAGTTTACATCTCAAATAATCCAAACTTTTCTTCACAGAAATGAATGGAATGCTGAGATATAGGCTAACTGTATATTTATTTAAAAAGTTGTCTTACACGTCTTAAAATCAAGAAGGTCTTGCGACCCCCAGGTTGGGAACCAGTGTTAAAGTGTAATTTCATGAAGCTGTTATGTGGATTTGTTTCTTATACACACAGAGGGGCAAGTCATCCATTGTTGTACAGTGATTGGTCATTTTGATCGTTATCTGGATTTCACTGCTTATATAGATGACAAATGTGATCAAGATATGTATTAATTTATCCAAGACATGAATATCTGATCTCCTGAGTTACTGGATGCTCAATAGATCGTGGGTGTGTTCAGAACTGCAACTAACAAATACCACTGTGAGAATTTTTCTCGATTTTTGTTTTGATTAATCAGGCTATAAAATGCCTGAAAATTGTGAAAAATGACCATCAGTTTGCTAGAGCCGTCTTAAAATTGCTTATTTTGTCTGAACGACAGTCCAAAGCCCAAAGATATTCCATTTAAAGTGATTTAAAACAGTAAAAAGCAGCAATGTCATCTGAGAACCAGAGCATGAAAGGCTTTTTTGGTTGATAAATGACTTTAAAACTTATTAATTTATTATCAAAAAATGGTTGGTCATGTCACTAAAGCTGAAATCAGGACTAGAAAACAGATGATTCCCTCTACAATAAAGAACCGAACACTAAGACACAGTCGGGTAGTATTGTGTTTGGATGTTTATTTAAAGTTATTCCCACTGCGCACCCCCTCCCTGTGTGAAAGCCTAGTCTGAAAGGAGGAGGATACAGGCCACTATAGCGCCACATCAGCACATTTACAACAAAGGCTACTTGTTTAGTCACTCCACCTTCACCCCCCACTGGTTTGGCACTCTGTGCTGCCCTGTGATGACACACTAGCATGGTGAGGCTAGTTCATAAAACAACCCCTGGAAAAACAAGGTCCGATAAGAGACGGGGCTGAGATTAGAAGAGCGAGAGACTCCAATTAATGAATAGAAAAAAGGAGGCAGTTTTACTAAATATCAAGTTCCACAGAGAGAAAAGAAATGGGGGCGGATGATGTGAGAGACGAAGAGAAAGTATTAAATATCCTCTCTTGTCTGCCGATGTGGCCGCTGATCCGCGAGGCGTGCTTTGATGATGTCACTAAAGTTGAATGTTGAGGCTCGTGAACCCCAAAATTCACAGCGTGGTCGTCGTCCTCCAATCAATGAGATAGCTCTTCTCTCCTCCTTCCACACAAAAACGGATGAACTGAGAGAGAGAACAACAAGTTAAATACAGATTGAGAATTGATCAGTGTATATTTCCTTTTCAGGTTATTTACATAGAGAGGGGAAAGAGGGAATAATACGCCAACAGCGGTTGTCAATCTTAAAGGCTGGATTCATTATACAAGGCAAATTTTTCCCCGATGTTGTTGAATAATTGTGTTTTGTTCCAAGTTTTTCTTTGAGTAGACAGAACAAGAACAACTTTTCATCATTAAATTCAGCAGCTGTACAAAGAATGAATGAGATGGTACACAACAGTTACAAACTGCGAGATTTGCAGCGGCAGTGTCGGTGCTTTGAGCAGCACATCCTAAAATAAATTTACCTCCATTGTATTGAGAAGGAGGCAGAATTTTAATCTCAAATGCCTTGAGCACATAAAACTGAAACTATCAAACACAACTTGGGGTAAATGAGAAATTGTTTTTTTGTGATTTGGGTGATATATGCAGTTAATGGGTTCCTTCTGTATTTTTCAACCTGGACTCTATTTTCCCATCTTTTTGTGTTTGACTATTAGTGACAACAATTTCTGAAACTGGTCCAGTATTGAGGGAGAGCGCTGTAGACGGCAGCTGCTCACAGGCTGTAATATGGTGCTACCGTCATTTACATCCACTAGAAGTGCTTGTTTTTGCCATGACAGGCTCTGATTGTTATTATAAGTGTCTGACATTATGGAAAGAGTCTCGCTCAAGGAGAAGTTTCGTTCTAAAATCTGGCGAGGTGACGAGTGGCCGGAAGACGACGGTGGAATAGTGGAATACATCAATGGTGGAAACGTGAGTGGCAGCCGGGCAGAGTTTGTTGTGTTGGAGTACAGAAAGCGTAGCTTAGTGTTATCTAAAGGATTTTCAATGTCAGGGCTGAATATTTAGATCATTTCCACAATGTGGACGAGGTCTTTGAATTCGATTGAAGCCCGTATTTATTTGAGCCAGAGCATACGGATATTCAGATTTCACAACAAGACTTCTTCTTGAGCGGGACTTGGACACAATAACAAACAGACCGGATCAAGAGAAAGGTAAGAAAAATGTTTTATTTCTCTGTAGGGTCCTTTCCATAATGTTGTCAGACACTTATAATAACTATCTGAGCCTGTCAGTGGCAAAAACAAGCACTTTTAGTGGATGCAACGTTACATCGACACCGCTCACTAGCCCTTGCAGCTCGTTTCGCAGCAGCTGGTTACAGCACCCCCGGTGTGTAAAGGTCCTGATACACCCAGTCGCCGCTAGTTCTTTCATGTCGGCTTGGTGTGTCTGGGCCTTAAAGGCGTTAAGACAGGACCAACCACTGACTGCAAACTACAATGACACAATTTAGAAATAAAGTTTTTTTTCCTATAAAACTTTAATAGTTTGTTGGACATATCTAACCGTCTGTGTGCGAGTGTTACCTGCGTAGGGGACTACAGATCTCCAAGGGGAATGATTTCTTCGTTGATAAAAAACTCAATGGTCTCCTCCTCCCAGTCCTCCACGTTGCTGTCCAGCTCATCATTGTCCACTCCTGGAAGAAAGATAAACAAACAAACGTCAGTGATTTTCTTAATTAAAGATAAACACTGTGGAGGGAGGTAAGAGTTAAAGGTTCAGGGAGTACGAAACACGAGAGAGGTCCCACCTCCTCTGAGCTCCAGGCGGATGCTCTTCTGTTCCAGATGGACCTGCTGCGCTGTCTCCCTGTAGCGACGGTAGTCGTCCATCATGGATCTGCGCTTGTCCACCAGCTCCTACTCACAAACACATAAAACAGAATAATGTTCAGGATTGTAAACATGCAGCTTGTATCACTTCTCTGAAGTGTTATGGAGGCTCAATAAATTATGCTACAAAGAGATTTAGAGAGCCTTTTAATCTCTTCACGAGAGAAAAAGATTATTGAGTCACAACTTATAATGTGCTTAAACACACAAACTTGAATTATACTGTATGTTAATACCATATTAACTGTTAATGAGGGAACAGAAAATACAGTAAGGGCCCAAATAGTTGTGAGAGTACAATTCCCAACAAACTCTACTGAATAAAAAGGTTAAGATGTAGATGTAGAACCGCCGGGATCAGTTAAAGAAATAAACAGGTCAAACCTTAGAGGCCTTGGACTGGCTCAGACGATCCTTCTGCTCAAAGATCTTGGAGTATTTCTTAAGATCCTTCTTGATCGTCTGCAAGAGGAAAAGGGATATTTACTGTCAAAGGAAGGTTCCACAGGCACAGACAAAAATATATGACAAATACAATATCAAGTATGCGATGCACCAGCACACAGGATGTTGTAGTTGTGAGCCTCAGATCAGAGTTAGAATCAGGAGCCGCAGTGCAGCTCTCATACGAGGTGTCAGAAAAGTGATTTAGTTTGTCATCACTGGCTCTTCTCACACGCACACAGAGATACAGTATGTATACTGTATATATAAAATGGTACCTTGATCTGCTCTATGCCGAGCAGGGTAGACGGTCTGGGTCTCCAGAGCAGCTGACAGAAGCGGTCCTTGCTGTTCTTCTGAAGAAGACGGCCCTGGAACGTCCACAGCCAGTACGCATTGTCCACCTAGACGCACGCATAGAAAACAAAAGGTGGAAGAAAAGGACGTGAGTGCAAGTTCAGTATGAATTTCCACCCATCGACGGTGAATCGGTCAGGCAGGAAGGGGAAAGACAAGTATTTCTGGCGTGACGCAGGCGCAGCAGCACGAACCTTGTGGCTCCACCAGGAGACGGAGGTGACGAGATAGCGACCGGTCGGGTCCCACTCTACGTCAGAGGCCATGTAGTGCTCCGCTATGTTCATCATGGTGCAGTCCGACGTGTCCACAAAGGCAAGAGCTCCATTCATACTGAACACACACAGGAAAAGAGAAGATTATATATACACACACACACACACAAGGTGACGTTCATCAAAACGGACACAAGGGCGAATATATAACACTGTGAGCCTCAGATCAGAGTTAGAATCAGGAGCTTAGCTCTCATACGAGGTGTCAGAAAAGTTATTTAGTTTGTCATCAGCGGCTTGTTGTTTCTGGGTCACACACACACACACACACACACACTGAACTGACCTCCTGAGTCCAGCCAGCACCAGGAACTGTCCCTGGGGGCTCCAGAAGATGCTGTTGGCCTGCTGCTTGTCGAACGTCTCTGCAGAAAAAAGGACAACGTGTCACATTCAGTAGAGGTTTACGGTGCGTCCTAGACCGTGCTACATAAGGCGTTTTCGGACCGAACACTTCTGGGGACTCCCTGAGAGGATCTGCCCACTGGGGAGCTCCCCACTACACACTTTCAAGGGCTTTTTATGTTTGCATTCGCACCGCCAATAGAAACGCTGAAGCTTTGCATCTCCAGCAGGGAGACTGGCAAGCTCGCTACGTTTTCTAGAAACTCTCTCAGCTTTTTTTTTTAGTAATATAACAATAATTAAACAACTCTGTTACATGCCGCAATCATATAAACTCAAGCAAAATAGCCGTCATGAAAGTACCCGTTGCCATTTCAGTTAGAATTGGCTTCTTCGGCTCACTGGGTGTGCTTTGTGCTAATGCGTTAGTCTGTGTGCTAACATTAGCTCGCTGAGCTGCGACTCTCACTCATTCTTTGCCTCAGTGGGTGTGCTCATTAACCTCTGGACTTCACTGTCTGTTCATTTGGCCATGTTTTCCTCCATTTATTTCGTAATGAGCTGTACATGGGTACATGGGGCGCCTGCTCTACCAAGGTGAGCTACCGGGGCGCCCCGTGCGGTTCCTATTGTGCTGGGAGAGTAGCTACTTTGAAACAGGAGCTAAAAATGTCCCTCAGAACGGCGTTCTCAGAATTATGATTGTTAAATAAAAAGGGGAGTTCTTAGAACTGTGAAAAAGTTCCTCCGGTCCAAAAACGCCTATAGTATCAATAGGACAGTTAGCACGTCTGTCCGATGTACTCACTTATGAGCTCGATCTTGCCGTTGTTTTTGACATGATAGAAGGAGACGTTGATTCTGGGAGACTCTCCGTGGAGAACAGCGAACTTGCTGCCGTTGGGCTCCCATGCGAACGCTATGATGCCCTCTGCAAAGACATAAACACAACGAACATTAAATCAGGATTTTTTATTTTCCATGGGAAACAACCAGCGTCACTTTGTGTGTTTACTATGTTCTTACCCTTCATCTCCACCACATCAACAGGAACCTGCTTCTCTCTCATGCGGAAGATTTCAAAGTTGGTGACAACGCCCTGAAAAAGATAGAAAAATAAATTTAGCATTTGATTTTTTTTTTTTGTAACCAGTGAGGTCTCAGCTGTTTCCCCTCTTTCTCTCCACCTGTGTTCCTTTAGGAGTCCTGTCCACTTTCACACACAGGTAATCTCCGTTCCTCTGCCAGTGCAGTTTGCAGTCGACAACGTTGAAGAGGTTGCGGACACGGATCTCCTGACGGGAAGGCAGCTGCATCAGAGTCACTCTGGCTGGGATATCTTTGTCCTCGGGTACCCAGAATGCTATGATGTTGTCACCAGGAGACCAGGAGAAGTCCCTGTAGAAACACAAACACACAAATTATTGTCAATATCTCACAATTTAAAAGTATGTAATTACAGGAAACAAATCATAAATAATCATCAAGACTCTTACTTGATCCCGGTAATCTTGAGACTCTTCTTGTCGAGCAAGCCCATAGACTGAAAGGAGCAGACACATGGCGTTAATGTCACTTTCACACAAAAAATACAGCTATATGTTTTTGTAAATGTACTTACTGGAGCCTCATAGATGCTCAGCGTGTCTGTGGTCATCCTGGCAAAGAACTTCCCATCGTGGCTCCATCTGAGAACAAATATTCTCCATTATAATACATTCAAATCACTGCAGGAGCAACATATGTGAGGGCAACATTGAAGTAAGTGAGATTTTGACAATGAGAGAGAGAAAACTGACTTGAATATGGGCCAGTGTGCAGAGCTCTCGCAGTGGAAACCTCTCTTCTTCTGTCCGGTCAGAATGTCCCAGATGATGATGGCCTGTGGGTCCTCCTTGGTGTCCATCAGTGGACTGAAGGTCACCACGTACCTGGAAGGCATCACAACCACACATGGAGCTTCAGACGGTTCAGAAACAGCGCTGTTCATTCAACATTATCCAGCATTCATTATTAATAATTTAAGCTTGTCAACTTAGTACATTTGAACCAGGACCTTCTGTACTTGGATCAAGAGAGGCATGGAAAAACAAGGTGTGTCAGATTTTGTTTTCTAAAGCCGTTAATCCATTTTATTACACGGCTTTGTTGAATACTCTTTCTGATTAGTCAATCACGCCGTTCTACGGTCTGTTATTTCTTTATAGTAGACTGTTGCTATGTATAACAGACCGTTGCTATGACGCAGTTCTGATGTCGGACTCTGGCGGACCGTTTTTGTGTCAAATTATTGATTTCTTAAGTAAGTAGCCGTGTAATAAGCAGGATAATGTACAGCTAGCGGGTCATTGTTGTGAAATAAACCCCTTCAGGTCGATGCAAGACCCCTTCGCTTCGCCCTCTCAGGGATTATTATTTAACATCAATCACTGGCTCGCTGTACTTTACCCCTTATGTTTCAGATACATATTTTGTCAACATTTAGGTAACTAAGACTCAGCATCAGGAGACGCCCAATATTAAAGGTATCGGATCAGAGCCCAAAAAAACTTGATAGGGACATCCCTAGTTTATCGTAATCCTTTTTGTCTTAAAATGATTTTCTTTCTATATAAAGACTTTTTTCACACTGATGCAGCTGCATGCTGATAGAGGCACTATTTTAAACTAGGGCTGCCCCCCTCTTAGTCGACTAATCGGTTGTTTTGGTCTTAGTCCACTAAGATTTCTTTCGTCGATTAGTCGTTTTTTTTTTTTCAGGCTGAATGACTTATTTCCAAGAAACTTATGAGCACATCTCATGTTAGATTTAAAGTGGTGCATTTGTGTGATTCTTTGTGGAGAAACTAAGTTTTACAGATCTGTCGATTAAATCAACTAATAGATTAGTCAACAAAAATCATCATTAGACAACTAAGAATTTTTTTTGGTCAAGGACAGCCCTAAAACCCAGCTGAACATGTCTCTGCTGCATTAAAAAGCAAAAAGTAAAATCAGGCTTATGTGAATTTAGTTAAAAATCTACATTTCTCTTTTCAGTGCGAACAGTATTTATCTAATTTTACGGGAAAAAATAAGACTAATCAAATATTAAAATATTGTCTTAAATTGTATCGTGTGCAAACTGAACAGCTGAGGGAAGTGAGAGGGGGACTATTTCTTTCTGTGCATTTCTTTAAACAGAAGGATAATTTTGCCACATTACATCATTATTAAAGAATTAAAGATTCAACCAGCTGCAGTAGAATGACATCATCTCTTACATTTCAAACAGAGCATCAGTTCACATCCTATATACACACACACACAAAGTAAAAGCACTTCATCAGGTTGCTAATGCTACTAATGCTGTCGATTAGTAGTGCTAAACAGTAACATTGATTACCTCTCACACGGTGAGAAGTCGATGAGGGACACACCCTGATGGCTGAACCTCTGAATCTGTTTGAATTTCTCGCCGCCCCACAATGCAATGCCACGTTGGTGGAAGGTGGCCAGGTAGGTGCCTTTAGGAGACCAGCGCACGTACGTCTCCGTCCAGCGCTGCATCAAGAAAACAAAAAACATTATCAGTCTGCAAGCCAAACACTACGACCCCCATTAACCCTGCATTTCAAAGTGTGATCCACTGCTTACTGCTCTCTCTTCAGCTGTGATTGGATCCTTAGCGTCGTTAGCGTAAATGGCGGTCCTCTCTCCGGCCTCGTAGATCACACTGTACTGGTCACGGCAGTCTGCCTCCTCAATCCAGTGACGCATATTACCCTGAAAAGACAGATAATTTGGCATATTTATTTATTCTGTTGATATTCGGTGGCCAGCTTCAAAGGATTACGTAGGGGCAAAACCTCATATTTTTGCTAGAACATAAAAAAACCTACATAGTAAACTACTTATGAATAGTAAGAAGAAGTATTTAAGAAAAGAAACACTCACAAAATCTTTGAAAGGCTGCTTTTCTGGAGTTTCCCACTCATCACTGATGTTCATGTACCTGGAGAAATAAGCAAACAGCATGAATCTACTTGTCTCACATATATCTGCCGTCATATTTGCTGCGTCTCTTATCAGACACTGCACACTTACTTGTCAAAGTCAGTGAAGAGGTTGACTCTGAATGTATGTTGTTTGTCGAGTTTGTAACCATCTGCGTTCTTTACCGCCTCGAGGGCCTGGGTAGGACCGGCATACTCCAAGAAGATGTACCTGCGTGAGATATGGGCCTGTTTTACATCCTGAATTCAACATTAAAGTAAGTATACAGCCATAACAGAGTAGACGGCAAGTCACATACCCTTTGGTCAAGCCATCAGCCTCTGGATAGAACTCAGTGGTGATCTTCCCAAACTTGGAGAAAATCTTGTGTATGACGTTCTTGAGTTTCTCCAAACGCTCTGGGCCCACCTGAGGGACGTTGTCCACCACCACCACCGAGTCTATGCCGTCAGCCTCCAGGGGCTTCTCCTTCAGGATGTCTTCCAGGAACTCTGAGGAGAAGAGGAAGAAGGGTGGGGAGATCAGGGAGGGAAATAGTCATGTTAGTAGGGCTGACTTGAATGCTTCAAAGCTTCGTGTATTGCCATGGTAATCCATCTTCAACTCAGTATTCAAATGCTTCGTTTTTGATTGTTTTTTTTATTTTTTTAAGCATGTAATAATAAAGTTAAAGTATAAATCCCAAAATAGCCCATGAAATAAGAAATAATCCCACATTATTCATTATTCAACGTTAATTATCATTAGTTATTCTCAGACGAATATCATTGTTTGTTGTGTGTAGAGGTGCGTGTGCACAGTTGTGCGGCAGGGGCACTGAAACACTAACTTTTGCAAAAATGCACTACACTCTGATGTCAGTTTATTAGGTACACCTAGCTTAAACTAATGGAATCTAATGCTTTAGAGACGTGTTAATCCAACTTTATGAAGATGTTGGAGGCTGTAGTTTGCTGTTTGAATGGTATTATTTTACACAGAGAGGTTTCTAATGTTTAGCCTACCCTAATTGATATAAATGGGGGTGGATAAAATATTAAAAACTGCTCTCGGTTATGTAATGTTATTCAAAAGCACCACAAACTACACCCTCCAAAATGATCATTCAGTTGAACAACACCTCTCTAAATCAGTGTGAACAAAGACTGATTATACACTTCTCATAGGGAGATTGTATTGCAGTTGTTGTATTAGTCTTCATTGATTTCAGCTAGATCACCTAATAAACTGTCAGTTCAGTGTAAAACAATTACTCATTTACTGATGTTTTATTTGCAGACATGAGAGGCATTATGTACCAGACTCCCCTCCACCCTGCGTTAGCATTAACGCTACACTAGCGTGGAAGTTAGCTCCTGTTAGCAGCTGCTTCGTGCAAACCACAGACTGCAGGTTTACGGCACCGGGCTCGGCCTTAATGATCCATTCACACAGTTATTACTAAATGTTTTTTCATCAGTCATCTCTATCCTTTGTACTCAATTGTTCTGAATTTTCCAAATACCAGCGACAAGGCCCCAGTGAGCAGTCTGATGGTCTGCGTGAGGCTTCAATGGGCGTGAGGTGAAGCGAAACTGGGATAAAGCGGTTTATGTTAGCTGACGTTGGGGAATAACGTTACGTTAAAGGATAATTGCGATGTATTTGTTTCATTCTCGGTAATTAAACCTCCACGTTTAGCTAGGCATTAAAGGTCTGGAAGGCAAAGAGACACGATAGCTATCTTTGTAGCATGTGTAAACCCGTTAGTGCAGCTCTGAGCTAGCTGTTAGCTAACAGGCCTTAAAGCCTGCGTGTTTCCTGCGGCCGCTCACCCTCTTCCTCGACGTCGTCCTCGAAGTCCTCCGGGTCGCTGAAGGAGGGCTCCTCCTCCTCCTCCTCGTACTCGGGGTCGTCCACCATATCCACCGTGTCTTGCATTTATTTAGCTACTACGAGACGGGATTTCTCGCCACTACGGAGCAGAAACAAATTCAGAGGCTGACGGTCCTCGGCCGGTGCGGCACCATGTGCGGTTCAGTGAAAATGGACGACGGGACGGAAACGCGTAACGGGAAGTAGTTCGAAGGGGGAGGGGCGTGCTGCGGGGGACCTTTAGATCTGTAGAACACATGGACCGGATATACGCTGCGCTCACACGTGTAGTGTAACCTATCTGTGTGTGTACAGATCAGTAAACAGCGCAGGTTATTCCTTGTTACGACTCTCACATTTTACACGGAAAGAAAGAAGAGGGAAGCCACGAAGTAGATCCGAAATCATTTCCCGCGAGATAAAACTACAAGGAAAAACTACATTTTGTTATGTTAGCTTGCTGCTAACTGCACAACGTAGCTTCTAGCTGTATTTACAGATGAATGAGTCGGTGTTAGCTTAGCTATGTGTGCTTAACTATATCAGCTGTAAAGTTATCCTCCACACACACACACACACTCGGGTTGGCACCATGGACAGAGAGTGTGTGTCGCTGCTGCCCGGTGTGTGTGAGGTGCTGGCGGACTCAGGGAGGTCTCTGCCCGATGACACCAGCCTGGAGAAGCTGCTGGACTGGTTCACAGGGCTCACAGAGACCGGTCAGTACTGGGATAGTTTTTGTTATCTGTCATTATTCATGCCTTCTTCTCTTCCCTGGTTTCTCTCTCTCTCTCTGACCTCTCAAGGTGGAGCTTTCAGGTGCTTTACTTTTGCTATTACTGTGGCTAGATGTGTGAAGTTAACAAGAGACAGTTTAGTTACAACATGTCCTTACTTTACAATGCAGGTAACTGGGCTGGGCAAAGTGACTCCTGAGGGGCCCCAAAGTCTCCAGCTTCACAGTGTGGCAATTCATTTGTGGTGATTTGATTACTTGTTTGGGAATATGCACCAGTAAAGCACCGTAATAAACAGAAATAAGGCTGCAACTAACAATTGCTTTGGTCTGCAGAGTATTTGATTCATCAATTAATCGGTTTGTCTATAAAAATGTCATAAAATAGTGTCACAGCCCTGCTCTTAGACTATTTCTCTTGATATAATTCCTACATGGTGCATATTCCTGAAATGCAGCTGTCATGTGAAGTCTGGCACAAAATGCACACAAAGAGTGAGGGGAACAGGGGGATCAACCTAGGATGGATAGATTGATATTAGGTCTTTACCACTGTCTCGTGTCCACCTTTTCTCCTGCTGAAGGAGGATCTCTGTTGGAGGCCTGCCCGTGTCTGCTTGAGTTCGTATCCACTGTGGTTCACAACACAGCTTCAGACCCTGGCGTCCTCTCCTTCACGCTCAGACTCACCGGCTTATTGGCTGCCACCGAGGACGGCTTCAAAATGCTTCAGGTAGAGTAAATGACACCTTGTGCTTTTACTAAATTGTTACAAACAGTTTCTAACTTTGGTGATGTTTCCACCCCCTGCAGGAACGCTCTGTCCTGAACCAGGTCTTCAACCTTCACCACTGGCAGGAAGCAGGACTCTGGGAGGATCCCTGTTTAAGGATCGGCTGGATCCAGGGCTTAAGGAGCATGCTGCAGCACCCAGAGGCTCTCAGTTTCTTTGTACATTCAGGTGACTCTTCATGTAGGAAATGAGACCATCTGTCCTTATATGTTGTATATTATAAAAGACAGTTTGATGAGAGAGAGACGGGCAATATTTAGGATTTATTTAATCATTTTACCACTTCATAACTGAAATCTGTTTACATCTCTTTCCAGATTTCATCGTCCCGCTCCTACAACTCCAGACAGACGCGAGTCTATTCGTTGCCTCAGCCGCCAATACATTGCTCGCCCACATCCTGCTCTTCTGTCAGCCAGTCTCGTCCGCAGGATGTAACGGCGTAGATAAGAAAGAAGACGGGAGGACGCATACCGGCGCCGAGTACACTGCTGTTGTCACGGCGATCTCAGAGTACCTCAAGGAGTCGCTGGTTCCCAAAGAAAACACAAGGCTCCATCAGACTCTGCAGATCCTCAAACTGCTGGCCCTGCTCCTGGCCCAGGCCGGGCCTCGTCTCCGGGACGAGCTGCTGCAGACGGTCGCAGACTCTCTGGAGGAACTGGTGACGGCAGGCTGCAGTCAGCTCACGCTGCCTCTGATGGACGCCATCCTGGCTGCGTGCAGGTAGACTGGCTCTCTCATATGAACACAAACACAGTGTAACGCGGGAAAATTCAGTTCACAGACAGCAGTCAAATTAAAAGCAAATGTAGCAACGAATACAATGACAGTAAATCCAAGAAATACATGAAATACTCATGTTAACATTATCGTCACAGATCAACAAACAAGACATTTTTAAGAAAAAGAAAAATTAACCGACAGCTCTTTTTTACACTCACAGCAGGTAAGAGACCAAATGACACTTTTCACACGTTTAAAAAAAACATAGATGATGGAAGAAAATAACTCCTATCTGTTAGTGCCTCCTCTCTACCTTGTTGGAAGCAACTTGATTTCACTTTGTAAATTGAATGCTGTTAGATCAATAAAATAATCTGTCCTCGACCAAAACAATTCTTAGTCGACTAACACTCATACGATTTTGTCGACTAATCGATTAGTTGATTTAATCGACAGATCTGTGAAACTGAGTTTCTCCACAAAGAATCACACGAAAGCACCACTTTAAATCTTGTGTTTACCAGAGATGTGCTCATAAGTTTCTTGGAAATAAGTCATTCAGCGTGAAAAAAGCATAACAAATGATTAATCGACTAAAGAAAGAGGGGGGGTAGCCCTAACAACAGTTAACACCCTATACACGTAGAATGAGTGGCTTAAGTGTTGAACAATGTCCATGTTTGTCTGCAGCAGCTCCGGCGCTGATGAACGCGCGTCAGACCAACGCGTCAGCCGTCTTCTATCCTCCATGTTGAACATTAACAAACCCGCTGACCTCATTCACGCTGCAGCTGCTTTTCTTCGCAGAGGTCGACAGTAAGCATCTGTTCACAGCACCACTTCACACTCTCACACAGAATGTGGCTTCACCGTCACCACGAGCTCGGTTCGTTTTCTGACATCAATTAGTTAAAGTAGTAGAAAACCAGTATTTATTTACCAATGGGTGCTGTTTTCTTCTTCTTCTTCTATGTTTCTGTCCAGTGATACAGTCCACACAGCCCGGGCCGTGAGAATACTACTGCTGCCCCTCCACATTATGACTGGTCAGACTCTACTGGGCTCAGACACCACTGGTAAAACACACAGAGAAAAAACAATGAAAAGAAGTCCCTAAAAAAAGAGTCTATTTAGCATCTTTATAAGTAAATATATTTTTGTTCCCGCAGCAGACGAGCATTGGTTTTCAGCGGTTGAGCAGCTGAAGAGTAAAACCTCCTGCATCTCTATGATCTGTGTCTGTCTGACAAACACACCGCACATCACACTCACGGTGAGGCTGTAAAGACAACAGAAAACAGAGGAGACTTTCTTCTTTATGTGAAGCAGACTAACATCACTACCTCTCTCTCTCTCTCTGTTTCCCCTCTCAGCCTCCTGGCGTCCTCTCCTGTCCTCCAGTTTTAATTATCACTGCAGTTCTGTCATTATTAAGGATCTGCAGTGGTGTCTCCTCCTCCTCCTCCTCCTCCTCCTCCTCTTCATCCACTGGTTGCAGTGAGGTTTGCAGGAATGTGATCGGCAGTGGCAAAGTTCAGAAATGTGCCCTCGAGGCTCTGACGGCTCTCAACAGCAGCCCAGGTAACACCCAGGTGTTTATGTGCGATGACCTAAATACAAATAATGTTTTCTTTCCTTTTTACTAACCAGCTTTACTTCAGCTTGAGGGAAAACTTTATCCGAAAGACATAAAGACATACACGGCACTGAGTAGCCTAATCTCCCAGTGCTACAGTATAATTAACATTATGAAACGTGTTTTCACACACAAGAGAAGTGTTTTTCAGGATGAAATATTTAGCACGTCTTCTCCATCTTGTGCGTTTCAGGAGCGAAGGAGAAGATCAGTGAAGTGTTCACAGTTCTGATACAATATCTGGACAATCCTGAATCTGACCCCACTGTAAGTTTTGTGTTTCCTGTCTGTGCATACTGAAATACAACTTATTTTACTACTATTACTGGGGAGCAGTGACTTAGAAGAATATATCATCCCTCACTGTTTTAACCTACCTATTTAAAGAGATTATTTGGGGAAAAATGTTATAATATTTCAAGAAAGGTTGTCATTCTTTTTTCGAAAAAAAATGTAATTTCAAGAAAAAGTCATAATATTACGAGGACAAGTCGTACTATTTCAGTTAAATAATTTTGTTTATTGCAGTTTTAGACAAAACTTCTACTATTATAATGTTATTAGATGTTTCTTTTCCATACTGATGTACACATTCTGTAGATATATATTGTTGTAGTGGTGTCGTGTAGTTGGGTGTTGCAAAATAGCTCTCACTATAAACACTATGATGCATTGCATCGGATAGCTTTTTTCAGTTTGTCTATGTATTTTGTATCTGTCCCTACCAAATAAACCATGAATAAATACATATTTTAGACTGGAACAGCAGTATGACATAATAATCTTAACTAAAGGTCCACTTACTAGCTTTTTCTGGAGCTTTCAGCCACGTTGTCAGTTTGCTTAGTTGTCACTGAGTTGGTGGAGTTGTCTATATATACTGTAAAAGCTGAAATGGTTAGTAATCGATTGACAGAAAATTAGCCGGCAACTATTTTGATTTTGAACAAATGTATTGTTTCAGTCTTTTTTCTAGGAATATTACCACAACATTCACTGGTTTCCAACATCTCAAATATATATATATATCTGTTTTATATCGTTGAGAATTGAATACAGGCATGTATGTTTTGGCTTTTTGGCTGTTTGTCTGGACAAAGGTTACAAACTTTAGCTGAAAAAGATCTGTACATCATTATCTGTCTCACATTGTTTTCTATCATTGAAATGACCGTCTGTGTTTCTTAGGTTCTCCACAAGTCCTACCAGGCCTTAGTAAAGTGGACGAGTGTGTGCACAGACCTGTCCTTTATAACAGAGCAGCTCAGACAAGGTAACGCTCGCCAGCAGCCTCTTGAATACTTGCGGCTATAATCAGGAATGTGTCACTGAAATTAAATCGACGTGTATCCATGTGTTTTAGATCTCGTGGAGGTAGTGAAGAAGCGTTTGTGTGACATACGTTGGGAGGTGAGAGACTCCACGGTGGAGTTTCTGGGACACCTGGCAGGTGTGCGTGTCTCCCTGAAATCAGCCGAGGAGGTGTGTGATGCGTCTGAGGCTCTGCTGGGCGGCTGCTGTGCCACTCCCCTCCTGAAGGAGGCGCTCCAGGATACAGAGAGTTATGTGAGAGCCAGCGCCGTCTCTGCACTGGCTAAGACACTGACACGCAGCTGGCAGCAGGGGGCAGCGCTCACCCAGGAGGAGGTAGGCAGAAATAGTTTTACTTTTGTCTCTGACCAGGAAGAACTGTGGTGTGGGGGGGGTGTATATCAGATGTTGGTCGTTCTTCTATCAGTTGTGTCAGATTACGGATGTTTTAACATAAGAAGCTACTTTCTTTGGACCAAGAGAAGTTAGGATCAACATTTAGGCCCACGTTACGGTATTTTGTACCTTTTGGTTGTGTCCAAAGTATCCACACATACTGGGTTGTCATATTTTCAATTTTTCATGTTATTACACACAGAGCAGCTTTCTTCCTCCGCTGCCACATCACCCGAGTTCACCCATTTCTAACGTAGTCAAATGCAGAAATTCTCATTCTCAGGCTTCCCTCTTTGTAGCATTAAAAACTACAAACTAGGTTTTCAGATGTAAACTTCACTTTCATTGATAAACTTTTGTCCTTCCAGACTGAAATCGTGAGCCGACTGCTTGAGATCCTCTCTCAGGACACAGAGGGATTCCCCAGGAGGGCCGTCGTACAATACTTCATCTCCTGGTTCTCTTCACGCTCGTCGTCCTCCTCCTCCTCCGCCTCCCTCCTGATGCAGAGCGTGCGCTCCGTCCTGTCACAAGGCAGCGCAGATCTGGACTGGGAGGTCAAAGTTCACACGCTGGAGCTGGCTGAGCTGCTGCTGGACGAAGCCTTTTCAGGTCACCGGGGTTACGGGAAGGGCTCCAAAGCACATCGTGCCCTGCCGCCGCACCCTTACGGTGTGGTTTCTGATCAGGCCTACACGCTTCACACACACACCGGCACACGCACGGAGGGCGCGGCGTCGGATTTGGCCGGCGCGGTCGAGCGGGGAGTCATCTCGGCGCTGTTGAGTGGTTTGGTTGACTGCGATAGACCTGTGGGTCTGAAGGCCTGTCGACTGCTGATAACACTCAGAGACGCGGTCTGCCCTCCGTCGCTAGGGGCGCTGGATGCAACTGCTGCCGTGGCAACAGTATCCTGTGAGCTGCCCGGCCGGGGCTGGGGACAGGAGATCAGGAAGATACTGGGGATGAAGATGAGCGACATCGCAGCTCAGAAAAGTACGAGCGGAGCAGCCGAGGAAGGCAACGGCGTGACTGTGAGTGTGTGCGAGGCGTTGAGGTCTCTTGGTTTAGACGAGAGGCTGGACGTCCTGACTCAGAGCAGCGACCACGTCCACAACTCGCCCCTCTCTCTGCTGCAGGACATACTGACCGCGAGCGCCGCTCACACTCATCCAGGCACACAACCAGGGCAAGAGGTCATCGTGGACTGCTACTGACACACACACACACACACACACACACACACACACACACACACACACACACACACACACACAGCCTTACGTTGGTTTGTTATCAGTGATAACAATCCAACAAACCAACCAAAACACTCTTAACTCAGGGTACATTTGCCTTCATGATGTTGTGATATTTTGGTTACTTTAGTAAAAGAGGAATTTGATTTTACAGATTTATACATATGGACTGTTTATATGATCAATTTCAATGTTTCAACATTTTCACATTGTGATTTTTGACTTCACAAAAAATGCGTGATGAACAATATATTCAACTTTTATTGGCTATCAATGATTAAACTGGTAACAGTTGTGTGTGAGACGGATGAATGAAAAAACGCAGTTGAAACATGTCCATGGGTTTGGATCTCACCAAACTCTGTCTCATACTATCATGTCCTCAGTGGTGGAATGTAACATGTACATTAACAGAAGTGCTGTACTAATGTACAATTTTGAGATACTTGTACTTTACTTGAGTATTTCTATTTTATACTAGTTTATACTTCTACTCAGAGCTGGCCCTGACCAATTTGGTGCCCTAGGCAAGATTTTAGCTGGTGGCCCTAGCAACGCAGCCAAATCCACCACCGATCATTGGGGCGATGCTGTGTGCAACCAACAAAATAGGGCCTATTTAATAGGCTATGTAGTTATGTTGTTGTGGGGTTTTTTTGTAATATTTCAAAATAATAGTATTAAAATAGTATTACTAAAAAAATATGAATTTTAAATTTGTTTTTCTCCCCTCATTTGGGGCGCCCCTATGGATGGATGGCGCCCCTAGCATTCGCCTATACTGCCTAGTCCTAGGGCCGGCTCTGCCTCTCCTTCACTACGTTTCAGAGGTAAATACTGTACTTTTTACTGCTTCATTTATTTGACAATTTAAGTTACTAGTTACTTTACAGATTCACATTATTAATACAAAATATAATTAACAAATTCATTATGATGTATTATTATTATTATTATTATTATTATTATTATTATTATTATTATTATTATTAAGCAACCCGGCAGTATATAGATTTGTTAAAATTAGCTCCACCTTTAGCATCTGCAGCATTAATGTGATGCTTACACATAATATACAATAATTATGAACCAATGATATACAGTAATATAAATTATTCTGAAATGGGCCTTTCTATATAATAATGACTACTTTTACCTTTGGTACTTTGAAGTTTGATTCGAATACTTTTATACATAAGTAAAATATTGAATGCAGGACTTTTACTTGTAACAGTATTTCTACACTGTTTTATTGCTACTTTTACTACTTCTTCCACCACTGCATGTCCTACAAATCAACAATGTCAGTCACACATTAATTATCAGTTTAATCAAAACATCACTCAGTTCTACTGAGAACTCTACTCCTGTCCACAAATCAATTGTTGTAAACAGAGTTGCAGGTTAATCTGTGTGAAATTTGTGTCATTTCTTTGGTCCAACAGCTTCCTGACAGATAATCAGCCACTGCTTCCTCTAAGTATGAGCTGCTGTGTTGACATTGTATTTTGAATTATTCGCCTGCACTAAAATTAGACTGTTTTCCATTTAGTTGCTCTTAAAACACAATCCATTACTCTTATGAAGAACGCAATTTTTTTGGGAAGTTTAATGCAATTTCAATCTCAGGTTTCCAGTTATTTTAATTTAATTAGTGGTGTCTCTCTTAGGCTACAAGGCTATTTTGCTTTTATCATGTCAGCTGATAATTCAAATGATATGTGAATCAGCTGGAAGCACTTGGTTGACCTTTGCAAAGACTTGTCATAATCATAAACACTCGAGGTCATCACACTCTATTCTAGGTTATTTTCATTCTCTCCTATCTTCCATCCACTGTCACTGATTTCCCTCGTGGAAATGCTTCATTAAAGCCCCCGAGTTTAAAGTGTGTAGACATCAGGGATGGAGACGGAGATGGAGAGGGCAGTCGCCACCTCCACGTGTTCACACACTCTCCATAACTCAGTCACATGGAGGAACAGAGGGACACACGCGCAGAGAAAACTCTCCTCATTAACTAATGAGCAGGATGTTACACACAGACACACACACACACACACACACTGATTATCTCATCCTGTCATCGCCCTGCTACGCTCTAATCACACAGCTGTTTTCTCTCTCTTCATTCATGAAGTGAAACTATTTTCGACTGTTCAGGATGGAGGCGGTGGCTCTCTTCTCTTTCGCAGCATCAGAAGCAGACGAGATCAGTTTCCAGAAAGGGGACATTATCAAGGTAAGTGTGTGTAAATGTGTGGGTCGATGCATTTAGAGGTTTTGAAAGTTAACAAAGAGAATGCATGTTTACACACAGTGAGAATAATTGTGCATGTGTGTTGTAGGTGACAGAAATGGAGGATGATTCTTGCTGGGTCACAGCAGAGATCCAGGGGAAGCGTGGCTTCGTGCCAGAGAACTACATTTCCCTCCTTCCTTATCCGTAAAAAAATAATAATTTGTCCACATATTTAGGATAGAAAACTGCCATTCTTACCTTCAAACTTAATATTATACATGTGGGTTATTTTAACTACCATCAGTGTTGTTTTTACCCATCTATCCAAAGATACACTTAATAGTTTCCTCTATAGATCAGCATTGACGAAATATCTTAGTAGCTTAGTAACAGCTTAGTAAAAGTTCCCTTAAAATTAAGCAATGTCCACTTGTGATCCCTTAAAAAGAAGCAATGTCCTCATGTGACCCCTTAAAATGAAGCAATGTCCACTTGTGACCCCTTAAAATGAAGCAATGTCCACTTGTGACCCCTTGAAAAAGAAGCAATGTCCTCATGTGACCCCTTAAAATGAAGCAATGTCCACATGTGACCCCTTTAACTGAAGCAATGTCCACTTGTGACCCCTCATTTTGGGTTTTGATCTCAGTGTTCAATCAAAAAGGGATTTTTCCTGCTCAGATTGTTTCATTTGAAGGACTTTTTGAGGCCTAAAAATGTGAAAATATTCAGTATTTCACAAGACAGAAATGTCTTGACCCCCAGGTTGGGAGCCACTGATATGAGTTGATTTTTCATTCAAAATGTACTCAGACTTATGGCAGTTTAAAAGGTTTAAACATGAATATACTGTAATATATTAGCTCAAGACGAGAGTATAATTGACATGCTTGTGTGTGCCTGTAGGTGGTTTGCAGGATGGGTGTCCAGACTTGAGGCTGAGAAGCGTCTTCGCTGGCAGGACACTGGAGTGTTCCTGGTGAGGGAGAGTGAATCAGCTCCTGGAGAGTTTTCTGTCTCCGTTAGGTCAGTAAACGCACCACACAAGCAAACGCACACACAGACACACACAAACACAAGAGACAAGTCTGACAGATCTCATGCTGCCTGCTGACGTAACGCTCCTCTGATGTCCATTTCAACTTTGCGATGTTCCAACATGTTTGTGTGCTGTGGTGCAGCAGTTATATGTTGTCTCCGCTGTAATTTCCCATTCAACCACCCTTGTTTAATGACCAGAGAGCCGAGCATCTGCCCCAGTGGGTCTGATCTCAATAAGACAGTTTAACACCTTGCTGACAGAATATTGTACAACCAGAAGTGTTGCATGAAGCATGCAGGTAGCAGCATCTCCTTGTTACATTATTTGTGCAGTCGGATGCTTGTTTTCAGTCACATTGAGCACATTAGCAAGTTGCAGCATCCACGTGTCTCTGAGTGTGTGTCGGGGCTGGTGGAGGGGAGAGTCAGACTATTTAAATATGTTTTGTATGAGAACCCGTTGCACTAAAAATAGAACGGCCACACAGACAGTGAGAGTGTGTGTGTGTGAGGAGATGTAATTTGGGTCACCTACCAAAGTGACGTGGGACACATTTAATCATTGAGGGTAAATTAAATGTGTTCAATAATCGTGGCATTGCATAACACCACTCAGTCTTTAATTAAACACAGGTACGTTATGCAATTGACATATGTCACAGACATGCATGTACATACTGTGCACATATTAATATTTTAAGGCCTAACATCTGTCTGCCTAAGAGGGCTGAGAGAGAAGAGGTGTGCTTTATTTATGCACACAAACTCAACCACAGGGTGTAATCGTCAGAATGATCAACAGAGGGAGATAATGTTCAAGAAGAGTTCATAAGAGTCCTAACATATAACAATAAACAATTATACCAATACATAGGTAAACACATATAAAAGAAAAAAAATGAAGGGATAAAAATAAAAACAATCACACATAAAAGGAAATAAAATAAAGATAACATAATAAAGAACACAAAACATGCCAGGGGTCAATATTAATAAATACATAAATAACTAAATGAATGAATGAATAAATAAATAAATAAATAAATAAATAAATAAATAAATAAATAAATAAATAAATGAATAAATAAATAAATAAATAAATAAATGAATAAATAAATAAATAAATAAATAAATAAACAAACAAACAAACAAACAAACAAACAAACAAACAAACAAACAAACAAACAAATAAATAAATACATAAATACATAAAATAATAACTTAAGTAAAAACATTAAATTGGGAGCACAGTCTCACTGTTCTACTAGTATTTTTTTTTGCTGAATTATTGTCTTAAAATATAGTTCCATTTCTTTCTTGAAAACATTGAATTGAGGTTTTACTTTTACAAATTTACATTTATGATTGTAAAACTTTGCAACAATGATAATGAGATGGATTAGAAAATACTCTCTCTCATATATTGTGTTGACCTTTAAAAAACAAAAAAAAATACATTTTCCAGTACAATTCACAGATAATGTTTTCCAAGATAAATCTACAAATATCTTGCCACAGTTTACAGGTATGTGTACATTTCCAAAACAGTTGGACAATAGTTTCTGTATGGGAATCACATGAGGCACAGCTTACATCAATGTCATATTTGAATTTAACAGAAAAGGACCTAACCGGGTAATACATTATTTTAATTTAAACTTCTTTGACCTTATTTACCAAATTTTTGTTGGAGAGTCAAAGCTTTTTTCCAACATAAATTGTTTACACGACTCTTCAAAAAAAGATATTCCAAGTGAAACAGAAACAATATTACATTGAAACAGAGCACATATCTTATGGTTGTTCTGGTTGTTGTAACCAGATGGGTTAAAGCACACTTTTCCAATAGCTGAGTCAGCTACATCAGTAGACGGAACATCAAAAGAGTCCTAACAGACCAGATGTGTTTTTACAGTTGTAAACTGCAGCGACTCATTAAAGGAGATTCTTTCAATCCTCATCGCAGTTAATTTAGATGACATCATGATATGTGAGCTTCCTCTGAACTATCCATCCTTTATCTAGACCTGCTTTTCTTTTGTCACAGGGCCAACACAAATTACTTGTGTCCCATTTCCACACTACCTACTCAAAAACATGTTTATATATAGTGTGTTAAAACAGTCTGTGTGCAAGAAACACTTGATTTTTGTGTGTGCTTTTGATGGACACTGTTAATTAGTGCGTCATAGCCATTGCAGTGAGCCAGCATTCACAATACCAGGGCCCTGACCCACCTCAATGGATCAGGGCCATAATTAATGTTATTAATTACACCTGTGTTTACCCTGCAACGACATGTCAAAATGGGTGCTGTGAAAAATCAAGTCACATTTATTTGTAGAGCACATTTAAAAACAACAAATGTTGACCAAACTGCTTTACAAAGAGATTAAATAAAACACATGAGTGATCAAATAAAAACACAGACATAAATAAATTAGAATATAGGCAAATTAATAACATAAAAGCAAGTATCTTGATAAAATCAAAATCAAATAAAAACAGCATGTAGCAATGGTCAGCATGTTTTGACGACAATGATTGACAGTTATTAAAGGTGTCAGTGGACAAGATCTAGTTAATGGCAAACTATTCCACAGTTTAAAGGGCATATTGTCCCACAATAGTATGCACAATGGAAATGGTGGAGCTGCTAATAGCTGGGAATTTTTTTTTTTAATAATAATTAATTGTTGGTAGTGGTGAAACAGCGCCAGGACAGGAGCACCTCAGACAACAAAAAATAGCTTTTTTTTAAAAAACATTTTGCTGTCTCTTTGCTAAGTTTAACAGCAGTTAGATATTCCTTTTTAGCAGAAGACATTTTGACATGTCACAGTAGGGAAAGCACCATTTAGCTGCTTTGATTTCAGGTTCCTGGTATTGTGCATGAATAGGCTCACTGTCAGTCTAACTGGGACACTTAAATAGCACAGAGCATCGTTAGTGTGATTAGTAACACCTGTGCTTTTCCTACGATGACAAGTCAAAATGTCTGCTGTGAGAAAGGCCTGTTGATCTGTCAGTGTCATTGCCTGTTAGTATTAAACAGAAAAGTACGTTGATTTCTTGTAAACTTTGCAAAAAAAACCCAGTGAACTATAAACATTATTATGTATTGCAGTATATTTTGAATACATTTATTACTTAGTATGGCATTTGGACGCAGCAGTAGACAGACAAACATTCATATTCACACGCCTGTGACCTCTTTAGAGTGTTTAACTAACCTACCTGCATGTCTTTGGACTGTGGTTGGAAACTGATACAGAAGGGAGATGGGATCAAACAAAGAAACCACTGTGCCGCTGACTCAACATATTCGCTACAACGCTACAGGATCCTCAGTCATCTTAGGCTGACATGTCTCATCAAACAAACCCTTGCGGTGGTGTCGCCCTCCTTTAGACTCATTAAGTGATTATCTTCAGGGAGGGACAAGCTTCAGTAATACATTAGTACATCATGCATGTTTGTTATATTTAAGTCTTTAAATAATTACACAGACAACATGACACAAACACAATTACTCCCAACCAACAGCACAACATAAAAGATTATGTACAGACTGCAGAAGGTGTTGGCTGAAGCTACAGCTCATTATGCTCCTCCTCTTACAATCCATACGAAGGGTTTTCATGGTGGGAAGCGCTATTATGTTCTTTACCAATATGACGAAATATGTATCATAGCTGATATGCAATTGTCTATTTGTCACGTATATTACATCCCCAGAAATGTCTATATTAGGGTTGAAACTAACGATTATTTTCATTATCGGTTAATCTGGAGATAATTTTCTCGACAAATGTATTAATTTGTTTGATAAGAGAGACTTTATTGTCATCCATCTATATACAGTGCAGTACAGTACATAGAGGAACGAATCTCCCTGGTCCCCGGTGCAAAACAAAATAATGAAACAACAAGATACAAAAACAGGTACAGAACAAGATACAAGACAAGGAACAAACATGTAGTGCAAATATACATGTAAATACAAGTATGTAAATAGAAAAACAGGTAGTGTAAATAAATGTGAACAAATGGAAATTGATATAATAGAGCTGAAACAATTAATCAATTAGTTGATTGACAGAAAATGAATGAGCAACTATTTTGATAATTATTTAATCATTTAAGTCAAACGTTCTCTGGTTTCAGCTTCTTTGAACTGTGGGGATTTGCTGCTTATATCATTGTAAAATTAATATCTTTGGATTTTGAACATTTGAAGACATTGCTTTGGGCACTGGAAACTTTCTTTTCACAATTAAAGAGGACCTATTATGGTTTTGTTCTTTTCCCCTTTCCTTTAGTGTGTTATATAGTTTTTTGTGCATGTAAAAGGTCTGCAAAGTTACAAAACCCAAAGTAAAAATAAACAGCAGTTAAATCAATAATGAGGGCTTATTATTTAGCTTTAATCTATAAAATGTCAGAACGTATGTAGTGAAAAAATAACCAAGGTGACATCTTCAAATTGCTTGTTTTGTCTGACCAAGAATCCAAAACCTAAAGATATTCAGTTTGCTCTTGGAGACAACCGAATAGGATATAGGTCCATAGGAATAGGTCCATGGATATACAGTACATGGACTGGATGATTATGTACAGTATGTACATGTGGAGATGTCTATATACTCTATGTACAGTGAGTAAGATTTATATTTACAGTGGCAGGTATGTACATATTACAATATGTACATATAAGGTGACAGATGATATGTACATATTAAAAAAGTGCATTAAAGACTGTAAATTATAATCTAAAAACGAGCAAAAATGTTCATTAAAGACTGTAAATTATAATCTATAACGACAGCAGTGGTTATTTGGTGTTAAAGTGTTAATGACAGTATATGACTGAGTGTTCATCAGAGTGATGATCTGTGGGTAGAAATTATTCTTGTCTTGTTGTTTTGGCGTAAAGCAGCAAATTCTCATATTGAGAATCTGGAACCAGCAAATGTTTAGCATTTTTGATTGAAAAATGTCTCAATGATCAAAATAGTTGACATTTATTTTCTGTTGATCGTTTCAGTTCTTCTATTGCTTTAATTAGTGCTTATGTGTCCACTGAGTAAGTTTCACAGTATCAGTGCGAGACAAACTACTTATGCATGCTTTTCAAAACAACTCAGATTGATTGATTGTTTGGTATTTGAGATTTACAGCCTGTCAGAATAACTTCCTGTGACGGATTTAGAGATATACCCACACCGTCTCATTTCTTGACGGAGGTGTGACCTTCACCTCTGCATGAATTCCCAAACAAAGAAACAGCTAGAGGAATGAAGAATAACACAATTTTCACCTTCGCAATGTTTGTTGGAGCATAAAGGAATGTGCATTACTGCCTTTGTCTCCTTTACCGTTCTCACCTGTCTTATTTTGCAGCTATGGTGAGAGGGTGGAGCATTTCCGGGTGCTGGAGGGGGGCGGTCAGTACTGCATCTGGGACGAGTCGTTTTGCTCCCTCAACCGGTTGGTGGATTTCTACAGAACTCACAGCATCGCCGTGGAGAAAGTGGTCTGCCTCAGGGACCCTCCTGCATCCCCCTGCCTGCTGGCCCAACCTGGACGTAACCCGTACCCCAACCCTTATAAAAGCAGCTCTCAGGAGTCCCTCCCCTCAGCCCGCCTCTACTCTCACCCCTCTCACCCAGAGAGAGAGTCCTCGCAGCGTCTGCACGAACCAGTTGTGGGGGTATGACGAATTTATGGAGCATCATACACAGCTTGTGGTAAACACACACCTGTTTGTCTGATGTCTTTGCTCTGTCTCTGTGTAGAAACCCCGTCTGGCTCACGCACTCTGTGACTACACCCCCCCTCAGACCGCCCACCTCCACTTCCTGCGCGGTGACATCATCGACCTGCTGGACTGCTCGAGCTCACGGACCTGGAGAGGGCGCTGTCGAGGCCGAGTAGGAATCTTTCCAGCAGAATACGTCCAGCCACTGTACCACTGACGCCATATCAAATTGTAGCGACTTACCTCACTTATCCAATGATCCAACTGCGTTGTTGTTTGTGTTCCGCCTAGCCCCGCCCTACTGTGCTGTGATTGGCTAGTTTGCCTTCAGGGCTTTCTGCCAGAAGATTTGAACCCAAATCATAATCTTTTCCTAAACCTAACCAAGTAGGTTTTTTTCCCATAAACCTGCGATTTCCGGCAGAGGCAAACTTCCCATGTGCGCTCAATTTCTGTTACCAGTGTAGCATGAAAGTGGAATTAGCAAGTTAGCTAGCTAACTAGCCAGCCGCTAAATGAGTATGAGAATGAGTAATGAGGTTCTGACATGGAAGAAGTGGAATAAATAAGTCGATATACTGTATCTTCTGCTGCACTGATTTTGGTTCAGTCCATCATGAGTGCAATGCTAAATTGGGGCACTTCTCCTTTAAGATTTCAGGGGCTTTAATCATTTCAGTCACTTCAAGAATGAAGCAAAAATGCCAAATATTTGCTGGTTCCTGCAACTCAAATTTGAGGACTTGTTGCTTTTCTCATTCTTATATCATTATTAACTGAATACCTTTGGATTTTGGACTGTTGGTCATACACAAAGACATCACCTTCTCCGGGTTTCATATTTTTCCGACATCTCACAGAAAAAACAGTAAATCAAAAATTAATTGACAAATTAATCAATCATAACTATAATTGTTGCAGTCCTAGAGTGAACCTTTACAGCCCGTCTTCTGAGCACTAATGTCCTCCTTTCACCAACAGTTTGTATTGAAAATATTAATTTAAAGTGAAATTTACCTTTATGTTTTACCATCTTGTCTGTGCGTCTGACCTCCTCCTTAGTGAATGTAAGTAAACTGTACAGAAGCCAAATAAAGAGTGATATCATCTGGTTATAAATAACCTGCATTCATTTGTGGACGAACACTTGAAACTTTGATGCACATATCTTTACATTTATTTGAGATATCACAAGAAAAAAACAATTGATGGACAAATTGTCAAGATATTTTGTCTTTTGCCTGACACAAGGTTCTTTACATCAAACAATCTTCACTTCTCAATACTTCTTAATGAATATCACCAATTAAAAAAATAAATCAAATGCACAGCAACATAGACATTATAACAGAGTTTCTCAACCTTGAGGTTAATGCCCCTTGTGGGAGTCTGTTGTTTAGCAGAAAAGGGTCAGAGGCAATTTTCAGTACTGATAAATTTGTAATAATAAAAAATAAATGTTAAACTTCTCATTATTTCTATATAATTTAGATGCTCCAAGTTCACTCTTGAATACAAAACACAAATATGTGTATATATTTAAATTTACATGGCAAATTACAAACTCTAATAGCTGGAGACTTTGGGGGCCAAAAAAGGTTGACAAATTCTGATTTACCTTCATAAACAAGCTAAATAGCATGAAAGAACACTAGAACAATAACTGAAGCTTCACAAAACGTTGATTTACAGAATTAGATCATTATTATTAATTATACTGAATTATAGTATTATTTATAAACATATAAATATGGTTAATAAAGTAATTTATATAATTCATCATTAAGCAGATGTGTGGACTCGAGTCACACGAATTGGACTGGAGTCAGACTTGAGTCACAATGACTTTAGACTCGACTTTACAAAATCAAAAAAGACTTGCAACTCGACCTAGACTATCACACCAATGACTCATGACTTCACACGGACGTGAGCATTTTGACATGAAAATACCTGATACCTTCCCAAAGCCCAAAGATTAAAAAGTTATTAAAAAGTTATTTGTGTTATTTAAAAAGTGTGCCACGAATCAATTCATGTCCCTTAATTTCCTAAATCAACTAACGTTAACACTACACTATTCATTCCCAGCAAGTCAACACTTAATTCACCAGACCTTTTTTAAATATAAGTTCAGTCATACTTGTTTTAACAAACTTGTTATAACAAATAAATACAAATTTTAAAAAATCATGAATGCTTTTTAAAATTAAATATATTATTATGTTACTCTGTTGTTAAAATGGCAATAAAATTTGGTGAAGAGCGCATTATGACTTGTTTAGGACTCGAAACTCAAAGTTTAGGACTTGGGTCTTGACTCTGGAATTGAGTGCAAAGACCTGAGACTTACTTATGACTTACAAATCAATGACTTGGTCCCACCTCTGTAATAAAGACAACACTGAACACAGTCTGAGCTGCTCAGGATGGAGCTTTTTGAGCTTCCTTGAATGAAAATACTCCATGTGAACCCCATAATTATCTATCATTATTTGTAATTTGATACGAATGTGGATCCAGATGCAGATTAAAAATTCTCAACATTTATCAAAATTATACATTTAGAGGTATGTGTTAGAAGTATGTGCTCTCTCAGTGTTTTCTAGTTTGAAATTTGATTTTTTAAACACCTGAAGCTACATCTTCAGGATTCATGAAAGATCCATGTAAAATCAGTACAAAAATCACAGTCTGTTTCCCCTCCATCTTGGATCTAGACTTCATGTTGGAGAGATTTCAGTGGGAGGGTGAGACCGGATGTTAAATCTGATCCTCTACTCAGGCAAAGTACGCATAGAGAAAAATGTTAATGCTGACCACAAGGAGTGCATTGACACAACAGAACCTGGACCAGAACACACTCTCTCTGACGCTTTGAACTCTGGGAGTTGGAGTCTCCTCTGATCGCCGCGCTGCTGAGATACACAACCCTGTCCCCTGACCACATGTCACCCGCTGTGTTGGCTCAGAGCCTGCAACACACACACACACACAGAGCAGACACAGGATGTTACTCAACAAATAACTACAGCAGCGTGTGTGTGTGTGTGTGTGTGTGTGTGTGTGTGTGTGTGGATGTGGATGCGGATGTGGATGTGGATGAATGTTTATCACATGATGGCTGGTTTTATTCCAAGTGCTGTGAATACTCAGACTCTTACCCTGGGAGCTACGGTGGCTGACAGAGGACACTTTCTGTAGAGGAATTTCTCTCGGTGGCTCTTCAGTCAGAGTCCACCAGGTCAGATTACAGACCTGGGAGAGAAGAAAATGGAAATGTAACAACATTTATTGACTAGCAATTATATTTTGGCATAAATACAACTTATACTATACTTTATGTAGAAAAGCTGAATGTGTGTCTGTATTGACATCCTGGCGTAAAGGAAGAGTTTGACACTTTGGGAATTATGCTTATTCGTTTTCTTACAGAGTTAGGTTAGAAGATCTGAAGATGGAGACAGCAGCATAGTAGCTTAGCTTAGCACAAAGACTGGAAACAGGGGAAACAGCTGGCCTGTGCCAGTATTTTTGGCATCATTGGGCAAAAATTCCATAATAACCTTTCAGCATATTGTAATTCAAGTGTTCTGGACTTCTGAACTAGACGTCTGCATCTTCTCATGGCTCTGTTTTCAGGCTTTAAAAAATCTAGCTCGTGACAGGAAACTTTGGTCAATCACAGGTAATTTCAGAGAGAGAGCATTGCTATTGGCTGTTCATTCAATGGAGGCAGCTGTCAATCACTCATAAACTCCGATCAAAAGGAGTTTGACCGTTTGACTGAAGTTCACGAGTGATTGATAGCTGCTCAGAGACGCAAGGCTCCAGCTCGGCTCTGATTGGTTGTTTTCCTCCGGCCTGTGAAATCTTGCAGATGCCGTGAGGAGATAAGGAGGACACAGAGGCACATGATTTTTTTCAGATTACCCGTCTCATGCACTACTGTCAGAACATAGTGACCGTTTTATAAAAAATAACTTTTTTTTAATCATATTTGCTCCATTTCTCCCCACTGCTGCTTTAATTGGCTCACATCCAAATAGACATACACTTATGGCACTTCCGGCACAGAGTCTTCTTCAGAGCGTTCTAAAGTGAAGTGAGCCAATCAAACACGTGAAATGCTAGTATTTTGTCCTCCTTGATTTTGAAATCTGGGATGTGCTACCCTATCACATGTTTTATGCTAACAGGATTTGTTCCTAAAAAAGAAGCCCAATTTTGATTTTTCTTTAAAGCTGCAGTATGCGAGATTGGAGAAAATATGATTCAAAAAAGTTATTTTTAGAAAACGGCCGCTATATCGTGACAGTAGTACATGAAACGGGTAACCTGAAAAAAATCATGTTCCCCTGTGTCCTACTGTGTCCTCCGGTGCTCCTAACGGCATCTGAAGGATTTCACTTACCGGAGGATAACAAGGTCCGCTGTCCAGCTGCAGTCTATGAGAGCCGGCTGTCAATCACTCGCGAACTCCCACCAAACGGTCAAACTAGGCAGCGCTGATCCAATATGAATCAATATTCTGTTACTGTAATGCCTATTTTTCTCCTCAAATGTTCTCAGATTCATCTTGTAGTGTGCTGTTTAGCTGTAAAATGAGAAAGTTTGTGACGCGGCCGCCATTGTAAAATCTGTTGAAGGAAGCCAAGTTCTGGTCACATGACCGGAGCACAGCCAATAGGAACGCTCTCTCTCTCTGAAATGACCTGTGATTAGTCAAAATCTGCAGTCACGGGCTAGATTTTACTAAAGCCTGAAAACAGAGACATGATGAGGAGCAGAAGTCTAGTTTTCTCTCAGACCACTTGAATTACAATATGCTGAAAGGTTATAATGGAATTTTTGCCAAATTATGCCAAAAAATTTTGCCTACTGCCACTTTAAGGAACAAATCCTGTTAGCAGGAAACGGCTTGTACTGACAAGCATTGTGATGAGCGGTCTATGTGCATAAGCCAGGTTAAACAAATCTGCCTGTTTTCTAGTTTTGACTAATTCTCTTGATGTTTCATGACATCAGAAAGGCTGCTGTTTGCATTTTGAGTTCACAGTTCAGAATAATGTTACATGTGACAAATGGGTCACCGGCTTTAAATATTTAGGATTTAGTGTCTTTCTATTGAGAGCAACAATAGTTCTACTGCAGTGTAAGATTTATCTCTTTGGTTGATTGTTGATCTTTCGGATTTAGACAGGCATGGCCTCTTTGACTGTCAATAACATGGAGGCCAACCTTCAGATAATACCTGTTCCTTTACCTCAGATTCAACTCTTTTTTCAACATTTAGTAGATAACATTACAGGTGTACCAACAGCAAAATACTTACATAAGCACTACTTCCCAAATACGCCGTATTGTTTACTGTATCTGTGTGTACACACCTGTTCGTGGCTTGGCGGCGGTGTGAGCAGTGATACTATAGTAACCACAATAGCAGTGAGCCCACAGAGCAGAATGGCGAAATGGAGGTAGTGGACGCCGCGCAGGACCGCAGGCGCCGAGTCCATGACGCCACATCTGGGAGGCGGGAAGGCAAACTCCAGCACCATCCTACACACACCCACCACCAACCCCACCATCAGGCCCCAGAACGCACCCTGAATACACACAAACACACACACATATAAACACAATCAAATTACATGCCTTAATGTGAATTAATATGCTGAACTTCCTGCTGCTGAAAGCACCATTATGTTGGGCGTGTTCGGGCTCGTAGCACTCTCACTTTCCCACCATGAAACTCTGTCATCATCGTGTCACTTGTCACTTAAGTACACACACACGTGCAGTGATACGAATAAATCTCTCTGTCTCCGTCTCTGTTCAGCTTTCAGCCAAGAATGTGATCTGTGTGGTTCGACTAAACACACATGAAAACAATCACCTTGTTGCAGCACGCAAAACAAACATCTCCCTCCCTTTCCTTACACTCTTTACTCCAAACCGTTTATTTCTTTAATCTATTTCTCTTTGTTTCTGATATTAAAGTACGATGTGAGAAAAAAAACATTTAAGTTAACAGTTATTATTGTTGTTACGTCGCTAGCTGTTGTAGAACGGTCTGTTTTTCTGATTTTAATTCATATAAATCATCATCAAAACGTATATAGTATATAGTTATATAGTTAGTATATCGTTTTTTGGATTGAAATCCTAAAATGTAAATGTCTCGGTTTGATGCAAAGGGAGATAGGGACGACTACAAGAAGACGAAGACGCCACGTGTGCTAAATATATTTACACTAATTACAGGGTTAATTTTTACGAGTTACATTTACCTGTCTACTTCAAAAACTACACGCGGCATGTCCCCTTTTAAAAGGGCCGTATTGTTTGCTCTCTATAGTGTCAAACGAGTCAGCGTGTGTCACATCCCGTGCGGTAACGTTCGAACTTTGACCCCATGAGTCAACACCATTACAGCAATATGCTCGCTGTGTTTATATGAACAAACAAAAAGCTCACACCTTTTGTGTAACAGTGCTGTTGACCCTTTTCAATAACATGCCATAAAGTTATAAAGTGAAACGGCAACATCCAAAACAAACTGATGGCTGTGACATTTTATAACCCTTTTGTTATTGCAGACGTCTAGGCATCTGGATTTAAACTGTGCTTAATTTGGTATAAATGTGAAGGTTTTTAGACATCTACGTTACCTCTAAGCTTTGTTTCAACCGCATTTCAATTCCTATATTTTAATGTGTAGTTAGTCATGCAGTTGAAACAAGAGGCTACAGCCACGCTAGCTAATCTGTGAGACTGTGCTGTATGGTGCAACAGTGCTTTGAGCTAAATGCTAATGTCAGCATGCTAACATGCACCCAATGACAATGCTAACATGCTGATGCTAAGCAGGTGTAATGTTTACCATGCTCACCATCTTAGTTTTGTGTGGTAATATGCTAACATTTGATAATTAGCACTAACACATAGTACAGTTGAGGCTGTAAGTTTGAAAACTCAGGAGATCACCAAAGTCACTAGGATTCATCCTCTGGGGACCATGAATGTATGTACAAAAGTTCATGATAACATTGCCATCCATATAGCAGCGAGCATGGCTAAAAACTAGGGCTGTCAATCAATTAAAATATTTAATTGTGATTAATCACAAATTAATCACACATTTTTTATCTGTTCAAGATGTACCTTAAAAGGAGGTCTGTAGAGTATTTAATACTCTCATCAACATGGGAGTGGGCAAATATGCTTGTTTTATGCAAATGTATGTATATATGTATGTATATATTTATTATTGGAAATCAATTACCAACACAAAACAATGACAAATATTGTCCAGAAACCCTCACAGGTACTGCATTTAGCATAAAAAGTATGCACAAATCATAACACGGAAAACTCAAGCCCAACAGGCAACAACAGCTGTCAGTGTGTCAGTGTGCTGACTTGACTATGACTTGCCCCAAACTGCATATGATTATCATAAAGTTGGCATGTCTGTAAAGGGGAGACTCGTGGGTACCCATAGAACCCATTTTCATTCACATATCTTGAGGTCAGAGGTCAAGGGACCCCTTTGAAAATGGCCATGCCAGTTTTTCCTCGCCAAAATTTAGCGTAAGTTTGAAGCGTTATTTATCCTCCTTCGCGACAAGCTAGTATGACATGGTTGGTACCAATGGATTCTTTAGGTTTTTCTAGTTTCATATGATAGATAGAGTTTCTTCACTCTAGCTTTAAAACTGAGCTCGTTACAACCTTAAAATTGCAAGTTGCGTTAATGAGTTAAGGAAATTGGTGGCATTAAAATTAATTTGCGTTAACATGTTATTATAGCGTTAACTTTGACAGCCCTACTAAAAAACGACTTTATGTGACAGAGATGTTTATTTAACTGGCAAATCACCAACTCAGTGTCTGCTGTTGCCAACCTATGTCGTAACGCCAGGCAAGTTAATTGTAAACACATTGTAATCAAAGTAAACGTCACCTTATAGTGACTATATTTCATGCTTTTTGCCCCGTGTTGTTCACCTGCCTGATCATTAACTCACCTGTCATTACAGATCCTGTTACCCTCATCTGCCCTGAAATCACCTCATTCCATTCACCTGAGCTTCCCCGCCCAGGTCCACACCTGGACCTCATAATCCTCATCAGACACTCATTCTTATACCGGCCCAGATTCACTAACCCTTTGCTAGATTGTCTAGAGTTTCATACTGAGCTATCCAGATAGCCTGTTTAAGTCTTCCTGCGTGATACCTTGCCTTTTTACCGGGTTGAAGTTTTTGCCTATAGATCCCACCTCGGTTTTGTCTGCTTGATCTGCCTGCCTGGTTTGTGACTCCTGCTTGTTTTTTTTTTGGACTGATTAAAAGGATTTTGGACACTCCGCTGCTTTTGAATTTGTGCTTTTTGGTTCTGTGATTTCTGAGTCGTTACAGTAAACTAAAATACACTCTTTGTAGCTTCATTCTGAGTTGAAAAAATATGATATTTACATTACAAAGAAGGAAGAAAAGCCTTTCATTCTGAACAACCTGAGAAAATCCTCTTCCTTTTGGGAGTTAAAAGCGTGTCCACAGAGAGCAGACACACCCAGGACGTGCTCTATTAAAACAAACAGGGATTCAATCTTGACTATTCAGCCGACTGGTCTTTACTTGCAGTTGAAAAATGTTTCAACACGTTATTGGCTCTGGTTTGATAAACATTTTTACTACAGCAGTGTTATCTCTTTTACCTCCCTTTATTAATCTTCATCATAATAAATCACACTTTCTCTCACTTGCACTCTGTTATCAGCCAGAAACACTTTCATTTGTTCAAGTGAAGGAGCAGCACGTTCATACCGGTTCCTACTGAGGAAATAATAAACAATACACTTCATAAAATGATTGAGTAACACAAAGACATTCATGTGCGCACACACATGGGCTCCACACCAAGCAGTGAGGGTTATTGGCAGCTGGATCCCATGTGAGGCTAATAAAACCGTACACCAGTACAGTGTGGGAGAGAGGACAAACCTCAAGCCTCCAGTATTTTCTGATGAGTAGTTTGGTGTCCAGAATAGAGTAAATTTTGAATTAAGTTTGGTTATGCTTGCAACAATATGTTTCCTGTGTGTGTTGAAAAGTAATATGTTTTGTCTTTGAAGTAGTCCCAACAGAGTTTGTGGATTTAATTCTGTTTATTTTTATTATTAAATACTAGTGTACTTGTATGTTTCTGACAACAATTAATGCTGTAATGATCAATCAATTAATGGATTACTCCACTGACAGAGAATAATAAATTGTCAAATTATGTCAGTTGTTTAAGTTTATTATTTAAGCAAGAAATGGTAAACATTCACTGTTCCAGCTTCACAAATGTGAGGATTTGCCGCTTTTTTCTTTTCTTTATCAGTGTGGATTGAATATATATCTGGACTGTTGATCAGACAAAATAAGCAATTTGCAGACGTCCCTTTGGACTGTGGGAACCTTTGGTGCTCTATTTTATAGACAAATCTATTGAAGGTATAGTGTGCAACATTTCGGGGGATCTATTAGCAGAAAGTGTATAATCACCTGAAACTAATCGTGTTTTCGTTAGCTTAGAATGAGCCCTTCATATCTACATAGGGAGCGGGTCCTCTTCACGGAATCGGCCATGTTGCTCCTACATGTTTCTACAGTAGCCCGAAACGGACGAACCAAACAAACATTGGCAACATGGCAAACATTTGCTGGTTCCAGCTTCACAAATGTGAGGATTTGCAGCTTTTTTCTTTAATATCAGTGTGGTGGATTGAATGTATTTTGGACTGATGATCAGAGAAAATAAGCAATTTGAAGACGTCCTATTGATTGTGTGATTGTGGGAACTTTTGGTGGGCATTTTTCACTATTTCATAGACAAAACTATTAATACATCAATCAAAAAAAAGAAAATAACTTGCGTGCGCGTGTTACCTGCTCGTTGGTCCTCTGCCAGAAGATAGCCAGGGTGAAGACAGCAGTGACAGGCGGAGCGAGGTAGCTCGTCACTGACTGGATGTAAACATACAGCTGGCCACTGTTGGCCGACTGCAGGATGGGGATCCACACCACGCTCACCACCACCAAGATCACAGTCACGATCCTGGAACAAGCAGTACTTCACTTTAAGCTTTTTTTCTATTGATCCTGATATTGAAAGTTAACCCTCCAGAGCATGATTAGAGTGCATATTATGTCAGCAGGGTTTGTTTAGGACAGATGTTCTCTGACCTCCGACCCTTGGCCTGTGAGTGTCATACCTGCCGACCAGTAGCAGCTCTCGCTCCGAGGCCCGAGGGCGATGCTTCTTCCAGATGTCCATGGTGAAGAGCGTGGAGCTGCTGTTAAAGATGGAGGTCAGCGATGACATCAGAGCGGCCATCATCACCGCTATCATAAGACCACGCAAGCCTGAAGTACGACACATGAACACGTGAATGTCGGTGAACAAAAACAAGCTTATCAAAGCAGTTGACACATTTAGAAATAAAAGTATTCTCACCACTTGGCATGAGTTCGATGACCAGTTTGGGAAAGGCGATGTTGGAGCATCCCACCTCTGCTCCACACACTCGCACACACTCTTCTGGATCCACACATCCCACAGTGTCTGAAATATGAACACACAGGTCATTCAGGTGGAAACAGTGGCGGATCTAGAGAAATATTCATGGGGTGGCAAGAGGATGGCATGGAAACTATAAGGGGTGGCAGAAATATATATATGCTGATTTAATTTCAAACAATCACTTATATCAATATTTGTTTAGAAAAGACCCCAAATGAAGATATTTTAACTCAAAACATTACATTGTTGTAGCACATGATTAAAGCATTGAATAGAAAAGGTGGCATTAGAAATCAATATATTATTGTATTACCAAATAAACATAAGCCTATCACTTAGCCTAAAATGTAAAAAAATGTATATATGTGCAGAATTCATGTTCCTTTGCTCTAATTTCTACTTATGAAGGGGTAAAGGTTCTTGGGTAAAATACAAGAACAAAAGTAACTTGTTGATTTTGCAGTTAAAAAGTCTAAATTAAGTTAGATTATTTATATTTGATGCTATTATTCTATTCTCAGTTAAATATGGCTCCACTTGGGCAGATCACGTGCAACAGATGACATAATGTGCTCCTTGTACTGACTAGTTATCATTATAATGTCGGAAATTACAATATTTCGCTCCAAAAAACATTAGCTGTAACATGTATAATTACACAAAATCCTGCGTGACGTCACCCCTTTTTATGTGCATGTACAAAAACCCCATGTGTGCAACTATGAACACCTTTATGAAATACCACCCTGCTCTGTAACAAAATAATACACATTATTTCATGGGGCATCAGATGTGATTTCAAAAGATCTACAAGATTAATCTCTCTAAATTTAATTTATTTCTTAGAACTATGTGTTAGGGGATAAAAAGTGGAGTCACAACAAGGGTCACCAGTCTGTTTGGTGTATCTCTATCTAGGTAAACTTGACCTCTTAATCTTAAAACACTTTAACCCAGATCTGATCCAGACCTGCATGAGTAATCTCTCAAAATGTTTTATCACTAAAAATCCAGCATACTTTACAGTGACACATCACTAACCAGCAATCACATGATTAGCAATAAGTTTCTGCACTGCATTACCTAAATAGGAAATTATCCCAACTAACATTCTCCTTCTTAATATTGTTTTTCTTTTAAATTGTCCTGTTTTAAATCAGTATTAAAACTACCAGAATAATTAAACTATAAACCCCTAAAGGAAAAAGGGGCAGTCCATATCTCTATGGGACAGTCATTCCTCTGTGTTGTGCTCTGTTTTTGGGACGATAAAGCAGATTTCTCTCCCCCTCTGTCCCGGCGGGAGGGTGGAGTTAACAGCCTCTCTTGCCTAACCCACTACCGGACACTCCGCCTTTCTGCCCCCGGTACAGAGCTTCCGTTGCCGAATTCCAGGGCAGACACGCACCGGCGACTCCTCACTGCCCTCCGTGAACTTTCGGTCCGGAGGGACGTTTTTAAAGGAAAAGAAGAGAAGAAGAACCGGAACTCGGACCCAGTGAAAGGAGAGACTTCCGCGCCACGTTACTGATATTTACGACTTTTTCCTTCGGGGGAACTCGACCAGTTTTAGTGCTCTGAACAGCTGAACAGCTGTGAACCGGCGGGCAGACGGTAACGAGAGGAGAAGCGACTCGTCAGCAACAGTTCGCTTGAGTCACCGACAGTTTCAGCACTTTTTAAAGGAGGATTAATGACTTCTTTCTCTACGTGTTCCGCTTCTGTTTGACTCACTGGCAGACACACACTCATCCACCCAGACAGCCGCCCGCCTCCCTGTCTACCGGGCCCGCGGCACCGAGCAGCTGAACCGGAGCCGCCGGTGGAGTTACCCGTAGTTCACCCCTGTCAGGTGAAAGGCGTGGTGCGGGGCGGGGGTGTCTTTTTTTTTTTCTACCTACACCTGAATGTGTGTTTGTGTGTAAGTCACCTGAGCTCTGAGAGTCCCGTGTTGATGAGCTGTTTTTCCCCACCGGAGGAGTCTGTTTACCACGAGGACACGGTATGGACCGGAATGACAGATCTCACCTTATCGAGGTTTGACGGTTCGGCTGGACGAGAGGAAACTGGGTCAGAGAGGTCTCTTTACTGAACTCTTCATTGACCCGGTGGGTATATCGTTGCCATGGCGCTGTCTCAGATCCAGTGCCTTGACAACCACCACGTCAACTGGCGCGTGAGCGAGAGCAAACCGGAGTTCTTCTACAGCGAGGACCAACGGCTGGCGCTCGAGGCTCTCGTCACCAAGGGCCGCGACGCGTTCACGGACTTCGTGCGGGAGAAGGGAGTCCGGGAGTTCCTCTCGGAACCGGAGCTGGAGTGGATAGAAGACACGGCGGAGGACTACCGGCCCGGACACGAGCACCACCAGAGGCCGGAGACCCCCGGGCCGGGGAACCTCACCCCGGGGTCCGGGGGGTTCGGGGGGGACGGAGAGGTGTCGCTGCAGTACTGGCCCGACCGGTCCGAGGCCTCGGTGGCGGAGCTGGACCTCGGCTGGCCCGAGGCCCACTCTTACCGAGGGGTCACACGGGTCACCGTGTACACGCAGCCTCCCACCGACGGGCACACGCACATCAAGGAGGTGGTGCGCAAGAGCATCCTGTCAGCCCAGAAGGTAGGCAGTGAAGAAGAAGAGGATGATGGTGATGGTGTTATAATGCTGTGATTAATGGAGCTGCACCAGATTAAAGTGGCAGTATGCAACAATTTTTTGGCATAATTTTGCAAAAATCCCATAATAACCTTTCAGCATATTGTAATTCAAGTGGTCTGAGAGAAAACTAGACTTCTGCTCCTCCTCATGTTTCTGTTTTCAGGCTTTAGAAAAATCTAGCCCGTGACGGCAGATTTTGACCAATCACAGGTCATTTCAGAGAGAGAGAGCGGTTCCTATTGGCTGTGCTCCGGTCATGTGACCAGAACTTGGCTTCCATGGAACATGATTTTTTTCAGGTTACCTGTTTCATGTTCTACTGTCACGATATCGTGGCCGTTTTCTAAAAATAACTTTTTTAAATCATATTTGCGCCAATATCGCATACTGCAGCTTTAAACAGAACATATCATAAACACTTCAAAGTTTAAGGTCAAAGGAAATAAAAAACACTGAACCCTGTAATGTAATCCAGTACAACAGCCCTGTATCAAATAACCTGCTCTCCTTGTGCAGGCTAACTTATAATTAAGTGTTATGTCAGAGAGGCGTTGATACAACTGATTTGTTTTTTGTATGGGTTTACATTATATTCTAAGGTGTTTATATTTGTCTCCTCCATTTATGTAAATGTGGTGGACAAAACACATTTTAGTGTAATATAATCAAATATAAAAACACTACATCAAATGGACCACAGCACAAACAACCAAGTAAGGTTGTATTTATTGCAGGGCTATTGAACGCATGATAATCCATCCTGTTTTTTTTGTTTTTTTTTATATTTTTCTGTTTGCTCAGTGAATAATGCAGTTCACTACCACAACACCACAAAGCTGACACAGTAAAGAAAAGAAGTTTATGAGCTTCACAAAGGGCATCACAGAGCTATTGTGTTTAGAGCTAAAATGATTAGTCTATTAACAGTAGGGATGCACCAATCCGACTTGTTTCAGTCCTGATACCGATAGCGATACCTGGGCTTAGGTTATCGGCCGATACCGAGTACCGATCTGATACCAGTGTTTAATTAATAAGCTGTATGCCTCACTGTGTGGAAGTGACTGGGATCATTCTATTATGTGCAAGGCAACATCAGGCTTGGCTTAAACATTGCTTTCCTGACTTTGTCAAACAAAATGTAACAAATAAATACATAGCAATTTACTGAATTGTTATGTATTATCAAAATAATAAATCGTACACCAGCAACTAGGTAAAAATCTACAAAATTAACAGGAATTACAATTCAGGTGTAAACCTTTTTAATGCAGCAACCAATTGGTCCGAACTTACACTGGAATTAAAATTCCAGTATATAGTATATATAGTATATAAACATAGAATTGAATAGATTGGCTCCATTGTCACCGATATCCGATCAAGCTATTTGAGTCAGTATCGGCCCGATATCTGATCCAGTAACGGTATTGGACGCATCCCTAATTAACAGGAAATTAACTATTAACTATATATAATTAGCTGCAACTATTTTGATAATAGTTTCAGTCATTTTCGAATCAAGAAGACCAAATATTCTGTGGTTGCTGCTTCTCCGATGTCAGGTTTTGCAGTTCTCTGTGTCATATGTGACAGTAAACTGCATATCTTTGGGCTTTGAACTGTTGATTGATTAATCGAGAAAATGATTGGCAGATGTTGGTGTTTTAGTTTACATTGTTTTACTGATTAAGAAGGATTTTGATCAGAGGTTTGACTTCCTTTTCTGTTTTCTCCACAAACAGTGCTGACAGCATTGCAGTTGCACACAAGGCTAAATCATATCTATCAAAAATAATCTGACATGGGCTTAAATTTGGACTGAATTTAACCCAGCATCTCTCTAATTTACACCTCATTATCTGCCTCTGTTTCGTCTTACAAACCTTATTACCGGCTTACCCGTAATCCTCACACATGTTACACACTCACACAACAAAGTTTTATACAAGTCTGATCTTGCCAGTGGAAAAAAATGCTCTGACGTCAGTGAATAGGTGACATGCCAGCACCCCGTGCATACCCTTTACCTCTTACATGCATTACGTACATCCGTTACATGCACATAAAGGCTAGCTTTGCCTCGGGGCAACAAAAGACTTCAATTAATTTGACTCAGTTGCAAGTACGTTTTCACTGCTTGGAATGCACGACGCCAACAGCAACAAAAAAAATGTCCAAAGCTGCTGAGCAACTGAACTCAGCTAACAAGCTGCTCCCTGTGTAGGGTTTGTATGTGTAGAATTGTTATGCTTTTTACTCCAAATTATCTTCTCTTACCTTCTAGTTTTTCAAACTTCTTCTAGGATCGACAACACCGTGTTTCATCGCACACAAATATAAAAG
The DNA here is from genome assembly GCA_916701645.2 of Sebastolobus alascanus. Lineage (NCBI taxonomy): Eukaryota > Metazoa > Chordata > Actinopteri > Perciformes > Sebastidae > Sebastolobus > Sebastolobus alascanus. Next base: position 1,718,360 of record CAKAOJ020000032.1, read on the forward strand.
TTGATTTGAAATCTGTGGTAATTATAACCTCGAGGTTTAGAAACTAGCTTTTTAACAAGCCATTTTCTTAATCAGCTTATTCGCCAAGTCGTCAGCCTTTGGGACCGAACTTTACCTCGTTCAGCAGTTTTAAAACTGGGTTAAGAGTGAATAAACAGCGCAGTGTGAAGAGTCCCATGCTGTCACTAGCATTGTGTGGTTGAACCCACATAACACACATCGCCCAGACACTTAACACTCTGTCACCAGTCTGCAAAGCACTCTTTGTTTCCCTTTATGGGACATCTGTGTCACATTCTTCGTCTTTGAGGGTTTTAATTTACTGTTTAGATGCAGTTCTCGTGCTTCCTTTGACGATTCAACGGGTGTAATATTGTTAAATCGAACCCACCCTCACAGACCAGGAAACACTAACGCCGTTTGTGGTTTCCCCTGTGTGTGTGTGTGCAGGTGATAGCCGTGGTGATGGACGTGTTTACGGACGTGGATATCTTTCGAGACCTGCTGGATGCAGCCTACAAACGCAAAGTTCCTGTGTACATAATCATTGACATGGCTGCAGTCCCCTGCTTTCTTTCCATGTGTGGCAGAGCTGATATGCACCGTGGACACCTAAAGGTATGCACACAGAAACACACCCAGATGATGTTTTGATAAGCTGGGAGATGAGCTGGTTGGATGGATGGCTGCTGCTGATAAGTATATGATAATAGAAAACTGTTTATTTAAAAAAAAAGCTCCAGTTCCAACATTTCAAATAAAATCTGTTTCATTAAAGACACATTTTTTAATTGTATATTACTATATAAGGGAAGTGTTTGAAACATGATTTACGTATTGAAACAGGCTTTTGCCTGCAGGCCTTCCCTGATAAGGTGCAGGCACCAGCGAGTTGTTTCGCCATAGGCTGAATCTCTTTGTTATTCTTTCCCTCTCTGAGGTGAACTGGTCTAGGCAGTAACAGAAATGTTCTTGATGTTCATTCCTGTCTCATGTTTCTTGGGATTTTCTAAATGTTTTGGACCAGGAAGACACCAAGCACATTCCTGTCTGTGCTGCAGACAATTAGATAACCAACCATGCACACTCTCACTTTGCTTTCTGTAATATGTCTCTCTTTCATTTCTCTTTCTTCCTTCCTCACAGCGTTAACTGCCAGACCTCCTCCGCTTTCTTTATTTCTTATCTGCCACATCTGCTGTTATTATGAGTGTTTACGACTCCTGCGCTTAGCGTCCCTTGTGAGATTTCGCACGGAACATTTACTTACGAGGTGACGCTCGGCCAGCAACCACACCCTTATCACAGGCAAACACCGCAGGGTGTGTCGTACAAGCATGCAGACACATAGATTCAGTCCATGCTCTAACCTGCAGAGTCAGCCAACACAATTTAATGTGGTAAGAAAAAAGAAGAACTGCAACAAGCGCCAATATCCTTCCTCCCATCAAAACTAAATCCCCAAAAGCCTCTCTTTACACAGCATTAACCCTGTATGTATGTGTGTGTGCGTTTGTGTATGTAGAATCTGCGCGTACGCTGCTGTGGCGGTGTGGAGTTCTTCACGCGGTCGGCGCAGAGGGTGCGTGGAGCCCTGAGCGAGAAGTTCCTCCTGGCAGATGGAGACAGAGCCATCTCTGGTTCATACAGGTGAGCAGTATGTTGTGCATGAACTCAGGGCATTTTTGTGTTTTGTTCATGTATGTATTTAAAGCTGCTCTAATCAATATTCTTATGTTAACATGGATTATATCACTGTGACATGGGTAAAGGGGTCGCACTAAAAGACAAACCCACGGACGATTATCACCGGACTCTGCAGCTCTACGGAGCATTTTGTCATCTTTCAGCTCGTTGTTTTTGTTTTTTGGCCCGCAACTTTACTGTTTTGTTCAGTCTCACCCGGTCTCACCCCAGTTTCCAGCAGCAGCAGACAGAAAATTTGGCAGGTAGCCAAAAACCCACCTCCAAATGATACTAATGCTGCTCCATCTCTGCTGGATGTTGGCTAACTCGTTCACCGTAACAACTGGAATACTGAGATCAATAGAGTGCTCCAGGGATGACGTATTTTTGTAGGCCAACCTGGAAGTTAGCATCGCCCTGGTTCCCATTAAAAAAAAACAAATGGGATTTTTCCATTGGATTTTGGATTATTGCAGAAAATAAACTCTGTGGCAAACAAACGTTTAAGATACTTATACTTTTTGTTTCGCAAGATAATCTCCACAAATGAACACTGAACAATGAACTACACCACAGTTGCATGAGCGTGAGTGTACACAACGAGGCTGTAAAGGTGGACGAGTCGGCGTGATGACGTTTAGTATTCTCATTTAGCCACTTGTTAGCAACCGCCTTTTTTAAGACACGTAAAAGCTTCAAAATTCACGAGTGGGATATCTACTGACATATCTCTCAAATCTCTTAACGTGTGTTAACCACAGACCTTATTTCAGGCATCTAACTAAAAACCCATTCAAAACACCCATTGACTTCCAGAGGAGGGAACCGGAAGTGCTAAAATGCTAACTCATTTCCTTGTTTTAGAATTCATTCCTGCAGCACTCTAAAGGCTGAAAGCAACACAGTGACAGCACCATTTTCACCAATATTGTCTAATACTTTTACAAACAAAAACGTATGCCTTCAAAATAATTTGTAATATGCTATAATCACATTAGAAAAAAAAAAAAAAAGTTAGGGATACCCACTTTTTTTTTCTTGGGTACGTTGCAACAATTGCAATTTTGCAGTGTATGCTTATTTCTGTGAACTAGGCAGATCTTCCATAACTATAAACCTTCAGACTTTTAGTTTTGTCATTGTCATCTATAGTTACCTATTTACCAACACATCTGTATTGTAGAGAAGCGTGAAGAAATCATGCGATGAGCATAATGTGATTCGTGACCTCAGGGTACAATGTCTGGGGTAATGATTAAACTATTAGTTGGGTTCTCTCAGCAGGAGTTGTGACATAGAGGAAAGAGTTTAGATGTGACAAACATGAACCAGATTTAGTAGGAAAAAATGTGTGAAATCTGAGCGCCCGTCAGTTAAGCACGTAAATAGGGGAGTCACTGCTGTGAATTTATGTTTCCATGTCTGTGTTATTCCAGCTTCACCTGGTCCTCGTCTCGCTTGGACCGTAACCTCATCACTGTGATCACAGGACAGGCCGTGGAGACCTTCGACCTGCGGTTTCGCGACCTTTACCTCGTGTCCAGAGGTGTGTCTCTCAACAAGGTCCCCATGGAAGATGAGCCGGTCCCTGACCCGCTCCCTCATGTGGCTCCTACTCCGGTGTCAGCTGCTATTGCTAGGAAGCTCATCAATCCCAAATACGCCCTTGTTACCTCGGGAGCCCACGCAAGTGCAACTTCTTCTGACCAAAATTCCAGCAACAAGAACTCCCAGAATCCCACTGGGCTAAATGTTAAGAAAGGACGTCTTAAGCATGTCGTCGAAGAGCCACCCTTACATCCGGGATTAGCCCATCTGGAGAAAGCGTACCTGATCCCGTACCTGCCCACCTGGCCAGAGCCAGACCCACCGAGCGACGTGATTGGCTTTATCAACATCCGGGACGAGAAGCGAGCCAATCAGGTTCACTTACAAAGGTCGGAGAGGTTTGAGACCAGCCAGGCCATACGCTTTAGCTCGCCACTGACGCTATCACCACAGACTGAGAAACCTGCTTTAGGTCGCGATGCAAACGCTGCAGGAGCAGCAGAAAATCCTGCTGGGAATACAAGTGCAGTGGCCTCGACTCCTGTGAGTCCAACCAACAAACAGCTCAAAGAGCAAACGCACACAGCTCCGATTAAAGACCAAACCGATGCAACAGATTCCAGAGCGCCCCCTCCGCAGCCCAACGCACCTTTAACACAAGACACACACGAACCCAATGCACCAACACCACCCACCACCAATGTTACTGCTGATTCACAGCCAACAGACAATGCTAAGCAACCTCCAGAGACTCAAACTGCAGTCCCTCCCATTCCTAAACGCCGCACACTGCAGTTAATCATAGATACCGTCCCCTCAGAGCTGCTCGGCCAACCAGTGGTCACTCTGATGAAAATGGACCAATTGGGAAGTCTCGATGGCTTCAACAAACAGGAAACCGAGGAGGAGCTGACGCCAGGCCGTAGCCGCACGACATCAAAGAACGATGGCAGGGACTCTGGCAGCACCGGCGAGGGCAGCCAAGACAGCACCAAGGTCATATGTGACCGAGCAGCCAATGAGGGTCCTTCGAGCACCTCCACGGGATCAGAGGAGGAGTTTTATGAATGTACCCAGCAGGAGCCGAGCGACCCGTTGACCAACGGAGTGACGACGTCAGGGTCAGGGCGCGGGCATCGCCAAGGAGACGGGATCAACATGATGGCCCGCTTCTCCCAGAGCATGCTGGATCTGCGGGAGCCCAGCCAGTCAGAAGACAGCACTGCCCTCATCCGCCAATCACAGCAGCTCCGCAGACTAGGACACCCCTCACCGCATAGACACATAGGACAGGTATTATATCATATAGGTCAATATTTTTCATTTTTAATCTTGACCCATTTAGTCCATCAATTGCTTAGTTCAGAGATTCCAAAACTTTTCCACGCCAAGGCCTCCCAAATAGCATTAGCTTATAGCCGGGGCCCCCCTTTTGCAAGATGTCTTTAAAAACCCATTGACATTACTACGGCAAATATTTAAAAAAAATAAAAATAAAATGAAACTTTGCATGGCAAATAAGATTCTGATATGTTCTATATTTATTAATATTATAAATAATAATAATAATAATAATAATAATAACAATAATAATAATAATAATTACATTTTATTTATTTATTTATTTTTAACCTTTTTCTCTCATCTTCCCTCCAATTTATTGTGCCCCCCCTGGCAGTCCCCAAAGGGGCCTGGGCCCCCACTTTGAAAAACACTGGCTTAGTCAATTGACAGATAATTCATGGCCAGAAATTTATATTTTAAGTAATTTATCAAGCAAAAATCTGCTCATTCCAGATTGTCAAATGTGAGTGTTTGCTGTTCTGTATGATAACAATGTAAATATTTGAGTTATAGACTATTTGTCTGGGAAATTGTGATGGCCATTTTTTACTATTCTCTCACATTTTACAGACTAAAGAATTAAGCGGTTAGTTGAATTGAAACAATCAAAAGATTCATTGATAATGAAAAGAAAAGTTAATTGTAGAGGTGAAATGATTAGTCAATTGATCAACAGAAAATGAACAATTTTGATAACCAATCAATTAGAGCTGCAACGACTTATCGATGAGTTGTCAACTTTTAAATTAATCGCCAACTATTTTGATAATCGATTAATCAGTTTGAGTCATTTTTAAAGAAAAAAATAACAAAAAATTCTCTGATTCCAACTTGTTAAATGTGAATATTTTCTGGTTTCTTTACTCCTCTATGACAGTAAACTGAATGTCTTTGAGTTGTGGACAAAACAAGACATTTGAGGACGTCATCTTGGGCTTTGGGAAACACTGATCAACATTTTTCAACATTTTCTGATTTCATAGACCAAACAACTAATCGATTAATCAAGGAAATAATCAACAGATTAATCGACAATGAAAATAATTTGCAGTTGCAGCCCTGCCATCAATAGTTTAAGTATTTTTTCAAGCAAAAATGGCAAGTCTCAGCTTCTCTATTGTGAGAACTTGGTCTTTTTTCTGTTTTATATCACTGTAAATTGAATATCTTTCGGTTTTGCTTTTGTTAATTGGAGCCCAAGACAACACTGACAAGTAGATGTTGACACAATGCTCGTCTTAATCTTCCTTAATCCTTTTAAATATTTAATGAGTAATCACTGACAAAAACAAGTGCTGAGGTTTCCAGGAATGATGTTTGTCATGAACAAATAGGCAGCTCAGTCCTATTCAGGAAAGACACAAACACTCTCTCACTCATAATAAATCCCACTAAATATGGGTGTGTTTCAGCAGGGGTGTCAAAGCAAGCCACTACCTGCTTACAGTAAACAGGTCATTCCTTTCTCCAAATTAAAAGGCGTGTGTCCGCCCACATGTGTTTGCACGCACCTGGATAGAGAGCTCGGCTGATCATGCCAGGGAGGATGATGAAGATGAAGGGCAGCATCTTCAGATAGGCAGCCAGGATTGATGCTCCTTTCACGTGACTCAGGTTCTTAGCAGACAGGGACCGTTGAACAATCACCTACACATACAGAAACACAAATAATAACAATAATAGTAGTAACTTTATTTATACAACACTTTTCAAAAGATATAAAACCAAGAAATGTATAGTATAATGAAATATACATAGATTAAAATAAAGAGCAATTTAACACATGAAATAAAAAAAAAAATGCAGTAAAAGCACTTAATGAAAACAATTTAATTAAAAAAAATTATGAGAATTTTAAAATTGACTCAAAAATGCTGTAAAGGTGCTAAAATTGGTGTTATATACAGTCTCCTTTTGGATCTTGTGAGTAATCTTGCTGCAGAATTCTGAACTAGTTGAAACTTGAATAGGTTTTATTGACTCAGACAGGAATCAAGAGAGTTGCAGTTGTCTAATCAGGGTGGAATAAAAGCATGGATTACAGTTTCAGTGCTTTGGAAATAAAAAAAGAATTTCCAAGGCGATCACAATTAGTCCAACTAAAGTTTGAATTCTCTGCATTGTGTAGACAATTATAAACTATGATGGCACTGCAACTATTGTGAATATCTTTCCATATTTCCAAAGAGCATAAAAACATTTTCAGACATATTTGTAGTCATAGTCTTAGAGCCATTTTTCCCACTTTTCAACAAGCCCACATAGCATTGGTAATGTACCGTTAAGACTAACTAGCTTTCATACAGAAAGTGGAAGCTTATTAGCTTAGCTTGCTAAAGGGGAGACTCGTGGGTACCCATAGAACCCATTGTCATTCACATATCTTGAAGTCAGTAACAACAATAACATGCATTAATATTTAATATTTGAGCATATAGGTAAAGAATAGTAAAGGGACGAGGATTGATCCCTGAGGTACTCCATGTGTGAAATGGGTAGTGGAGGATTTACACAAATGGACACTATGTGTAACTCCTCTGGACTCCATGATGCCCAACTCATCTCTCTCTGCTTCCTCTCTCTGTCTAGTTGTTCCAGACCTCCAGATCTCCAGGTCGTGATGGACGACAGGGAGGACCCAAAGTAATCATCGCCAAACCAGGAAGTTTTCACCGCCCCTCCCCAGCAGGTGTCGCTGTGATTGGAGGACACCGTTACTGGCAAGGTCAAACGCTGCAGCCTGATTCGGCCCAGCTCCGCGTAGAGACACGCTCCGGCCGGTCGCCACGACGCCACAGCCCGGGTTACAGGAAGACGGATCACGCCTCGCCGCAGCCGCAGCCGCCAGCCAGCCCGTCAGGGTTACTAGGAGTATCTTTCTCAAAACTGACCAATTTGAGACACTTGAGGGCACGAGGTGGAGCATCGCAGAAGAAAGCGACTCCAAATAAAAAGGCTGATAGGTAGAACTGCGGGCCAGCGAAGGTACACGAGGATGATTGTTGATGCAGACATCCTGCTAAGAAAGTGTTGACTCTTCAGTGTGGAATCTTCTACAGTATCTCTGGCATGCATGTCACTTCCTGTTTTCAAACCCTGAGGCTCAACATGCAAGAAGTATTTACTTGGGATTTTTTGACTATGCCAACAAGAGTTGGCTGTTTGATTTGATGATATATAAATGAATCACGTCACATTCAAAACCAATACTTCATGGATCAAAGTTTCTGACTGAATGGTTTCAGTAGTGTTTGGCAGATGATGAATTTTAGAGGCAAATACTGAAACCTCGGAGGAAATAAACACTTTTTTAGCAAGACTGGTGCTGAGATTTCTGCTAGAGGGTATTTTGTAGATGATAACCAGTCAGGCAATTCAGTTTTGTAAACAATCCCTTGAACAAATATTTCTTGATTACCTCAACTGCTTTTCTTTTTCAGAATTGTGTACTGTAAAATGTATTTTTCCATATCCAACCTACGCAGATGCGGTGTATCTGTGACATGCAAGATTAGCCGATTATGTCTCCCCACTGATATAAGAGTCAGGCTCTGGTGTTGATGCCACTGTGATTGGTTACTGATGGTGTTAGGGTAGGGTTACTGTGTTGATAACTGGTATATATGCAATTTTAAATACTGATGTGGGACCAAAAGTGAATGTTGTAAATAAAAAGACAAAATCGTTGCCGACCCAGCTCTGTTATTGCCTCAACCAGTTCAGGTAAATTATCAGTTGATTGAAGAATCTCAATATTTCAGGAAAGTTTATCATACTAAAAGGGAAAGTACATATTCTGCACGCTCACAACTGATCTGGTAATAAGCCAGAACAGTTTGATGCTTGTGTGTTTGTACAGTGAAGTATTTTAAGAATGCCTGCTTCTGCAGAAATATATAATTGCAGCTTTTGGGTTTCTCAGGGGATTTTTGAAGCCTAGAGTTTGGGTTTGGCGCAAAATCATCAAAATCAGGGTGGAGCTTGACCAGTTTTTCTTTTGGAGATTGAGGATTTTACTTATTTGGTGGAGAGAAGGAAGTCACCGACTAAAATAATTACTAAAACTATGTGGAAGCATCATATTACATTTTGCAACAACTTCCTTGTTCAACTTGAGTGGACATGTTTTTTTGTTATGCAATGGACAGTTTACTGACAGTACTCCTCCTCACTTTCTGTTTCTGGTCCTCATAAACAGACCACTGGAATCAAGTAAATCCAGTTAAGGCAAGGCAATTTATTGCTGCATGGCTGCGTCACCAGTTCTCAACAATTAAGATGGTGGATCAAAAACTGCCAAAACTATTAAATAGACACAGCTATTTAAAAAAAAGTAAAGAACAAAGAACAGATATTAGAGGATGTTGATATTGTGAAAATGTATTAAATTATTTGATTTATTTTGAGAAAGAGGTTAGGAGTTTTCCCACTTCACTTCAATGTAATGAGGGCTTTTGTGGCAGGCCCCTAGTTGCCATTAGAGGAACTGCACTATAAAACACATCTCCAGCAGTGGTGGTTTCTGATTGTTTTTGCATGTGTTTTTTCTAACCTATGAATTAGTCGTTAATTAATCGGCTGTTTTGGTCTTAGTCAAGTAAGATTTCTTTAGTTGATTAGTCATTTTTTATGCTTTTTTCATGCTGAATGACTTATTTCCAAGAAACTTATGAGCACATCTCTGGTAAACACAAGATTTAAAGCGGTGCTTTTGTGTGATTCTTTGTGGAGAAACTCAGTTTAACATTAAATCAACTAATCGATTAGTCGACAAAATCGTATGAATGTTAGTCGACTAAGAATTTCTTTGGTCGAGGACCAGCCTAGTATAAAGTACCTGGTCGGTGCACCAGTACCAGGTGGCCAGTATGGTGAGCCCCAGAGTCATGCCGGGCCAGGGCAGGTCTCCAGTGACGGCGTCTCTGAACAGGTGCATGGCGTCCTGACGCGGCAGGTGGCAGGTACTGTTGGGAATGATCTTACTGGGCACTGCCATGCTGTATACACGCTCCAGGTTGCTGTAGCCACCAATCTTGTTGAAGGCTGTGGACAGAGAACACACAACTCCAACTACACAATTCTTAAAGAGGACCTATCATGCTCATTTTCAGGTGCATTTTTGTATTTTAGGTTTCTACTAGAACATGTTTACATGCTTTAATGTTCAAAAAACACTTTACTTTGCTCATACTGGCTGTGATTTAGCACCTCTTTTCACCCTCTGTCTGAAACGCTCTGTTTAAGCTCCTGCCTACTCTGTTGTGATTGGTCAACCGGACGAAACTCTTCGGACTCCGCTCTAACTAGCTTTGTTTGAGGGCGTGCCAAACTAGCCGCTAGGAGGTATTACGTAGGGATGCACCGATACCGGATCGGATATCAGTCTGATAATGCCTCAAATAGCTGGATCGGGTATCGGTGACAATGGGGCCGATCTATTCGATTCACTTCTATGTTTATATACTATATACATTATAGACTGGAATATTAATTCCTGTTTAAATTTTGACCAATTTGTTGCTGCATTAAAACGGGTTGTTAAGGTTTTAACAGGTTCTTCTTAATTTTAAAGATTTTTTACCAAGTTGCTGGTGAATGTAGTTATTATTTTAATAAAAAATGACAATTCAGTAAATGCATATCTATGTATTTATTTGTTACATTTTGTTTTACAAAGTTAAGAATGTGTAAGTCAAGCCTGAAGTTGTTGTTACACATCGAAGAATGAGTCACTTCCACACAGTGAGGCATACATCTTATTAATTAAACACTGGTATCAGATCGGTACTCTTTATCGGCCGATAAATATAGCGCAGGTATAGGGATGCAAATGTGTTACTTGGTGACATCACCACGTTACGGAAGAAAAGGCAGGACTTCAATCAAGGCGTTTCACGCAGTTCAGGAGCAGTGTTTCTGTGGGGGAGAGTAACTCCCTTTGGCGTGGTCTTTGTAACTTTGCAGACCTTTTAAATGCACAAAAAACTATATGACACACTAAAGGAAAGGGAAAAAGCACAAAAGAATAATGGATCCCTTTTAAAAACATCTGTAGTTGTTTTGTCTGTTTATAAATGATGATAATTGTACATACCAGTGATTGTTAGGATGATTGCTCCTATAATCATGATGACTGTCTGTAGAGTGTCGGTGTAGATGACAGCAGCAAGACCCCCTGAAAGGAAGTGAGTGTGTGTTATGGGAAAAAAAAAGACGTGAAAGTAGTTTTACGGGATGTAATTGTGTAAGTGTGTGTGTGTACCTGCAATGGTGTAGAGAGCAGTGACCACCAGCATGAGGACGGTGGACAGGTAGAGGTTCCATCCCAGACACACCTGGACAAACAAGGCTCCAGAGTACAGGTCAGTCTGGAGACGGAAACACAACAAACATTCAGTCTCGTAGCAGTCAAAGCAGCCGTACGGTGAGTGTGATGCTGCTTCTTTGTGTGTGTGACTTTGTCGTACTGATATCTTTGTGAAGATGGACAACAGCAGTGAGAGGACAGCCAGGTAGGTTCTGATCCTCTCTCCTCCGAAGCGACGGCCCAGGTACTCTGGCATTGTCACGATCTGAACACACACATTTCAACATCTTCATCACACCACAGCTACACAGAGGAGGCTCAGTATGATCTGTCAGTTAGCGGCTGGTAACTCTGGACTGGTTGGATGTGTTCACACTTACCTGGGTTTTAAAATAATTATGTACCAACGGAGGCAAATAGAGTAATTTATGTTCTTTGTTATACAGTTAGTGTGTGTGTGTGTGTGTGTGTGTGTGGTGTAACACCCTATTGGGGAATTTTCAAGGCGGGGTATGCTGGTAAGGAGAATGTCTCTTGGCATCTAAATGTACCTGCTGAACCAGCCTTAACAAGCAGACATGGATCCGTGTGTGTGTGTGTGTGTGTGTGTGTGTGTGTGTGTGTGTGTGTGTGTGTGTGTGTGTGCGTGTGCAAACTAACCCCTGAGGAGATGTAGACAGGCACAAATACCCAGGCCAGAGCCAGCAGCACATAGGTAGCCTGACAGAAGGAAGAACAGGAGACATGAGAGAGGACAGAGAGGTTTGACCAGATTGTCCACAACATTGGTCTCAGGAAATAAGACTCTCTGGTCAAATTGGAGTAAAAATCGTTAACTCTTTAGGTGCTCTGCATGTTCAATGCTTTGTACTGTTGCCAACAACACTGCATTAAAAATGTCCTGCTGCCGCCCCCTGCAGCAGGTTGCCTGCAACAGCTGTTAAAACACAAATACACACTACAAAACTAATTTGACTAATTTGATTTTAACTCTTTGGTCCAGACAGACCAGAGAGAGTTAATTTGGTATAATTGTTATGCTAATGTTAATTGTTTTCTTTTCAGCTGCAAAAGGGAGATTAGTTATTGTAGCTGTATGTTGTTTTTTCTCACACAAATAGTTTGTGTTTGTCTAGTCGGCTCTATTAACACTAACAAAAGAAACAACATGTACATGGATTAGCAGACTAGCTCTGCTTCATTCCAGACTACAATGTCTTTAGTTACTATTAATAGATAAATTAGAATAACATCGCATTATGGGTTTTTTGAATGGACAGATGATGTGTGTGTGTGTGTGTGTTCACTCACATTCCATTCAAAACCAGTGACAGCGATGCCTCCAGCAGCTCCAGTACCAGCCAGACCAATAAATAAACCTGAGCCCTCTGAACTGGCAAAGAGAGACGCTCCGATCTGTGTGATTGAGGAAGTATTCAGACCTTTTAAGCAAAAGTACCAATACAACAATACAATGTGCAATAATTCAACTGTGCAATAATCTGCCATTAATACTGCATTTACACTGTACATTTCAAGAAATATTCTGATTTCATTCTTATTTATACTATTCTTGCATTTATATTTAACACACTTAATAGATCTCATTTCTCAGCATTTTGTATTTACTTATTTATTTACACTGTAGTTATATATTGTACAGTATGTGTTTGATGCACATATTTGTACATATTTCTTATATTTTTCATTTCTTATTTTTATTAATTAATCATATTACTCTACATATTGTGTTATATATTGTAGAATTCTTCTTTTTTTTCTTTTCTATTTTTCTTATATTTCTTTATGCATATATATAAGAGCAACTGTAACGTCCCAGGGGATCAATAAAGTGTTTCTGATTCTGACAACCATATAAAAATACTCTGTTACAAGTAAAAGTCCTGCATTCACTTAAAGTATCAAAAGTAAAAGTACTCGTTCTGCAGAAAAATGGATAATATATTATTGTATATTACTTTGTTGTTGTTAATGTCAACGCATTAAAGCACAAGTGGTATTTTACTGTAGCTGGTCGGGTGGAGCTGGTTTTAACTACTTTATTTAGAGTTAGTAGTTTAGTCCAGTCCAGTGGTTCACAGTGGTCATGAGATGATTAATGGGGCAGCAAAGAAGAAAAAAAATTCTGATACACACATTTGTAATCATTTTATCGGACTTTTCTATTTCACCTTTCTGGGACTAAAACTGTTATTTAAATGAAATGAACTCATCGTCACGATGGACCCCAACCAGACACTGCTGTTTTTTTGTGAAAGGGGTCAAAACCCCAAAAGGTTGGGAACAGCTAATTTAATCTTCAACAATGTGTTGCATTTTATAAGCGTATCATCATTTTTAAATGTAAAATCTTAATTTTTAAAAGTAACTAGCTGTCTGATAAATGCAATAAAGTGAAAAAGTACAATATTTCCATCTGAATTGTTATAAAGTATCATACAATGGAATCAACATATTACACATAAGATATACAGGATTAATATATATATTTTGTCTAAATCTGCCAAGAGTAACAAACCAGCAGTCTGTCTGTGAACATGTCCAAGGCTGCCAAGTATCAGTATTACTAATTTACAATAATATTCCTTATTAATATTTGCATATCAGTTTATCAGAAAAAGCTTCATCCGACTACACATCAAAAACACACCATCTCAAGATTTAGAAACTTCTCTTTAGTCTTTATCCATAAAACCAACATCAGTATAATGTTGGAGATGTTACAGTGCAGATCTCACACACACACACACACACACACACACACACACACGCACACACACACACACACACACACACACACACACACACACACACACACGCACGCGCACACACACACACACACACACACACACACACACACACACACACACACGCACACACACACTCACCGGCCACCAGGCCATGTCCCGTCCAGCCAAGAAGTATCCGCTCAGAGTATTCCTGCTCACCCTGCATGATGACTGACAGAGAAAACCGTTAACACACGGGCATCCACAACACATACACATAAACTGAACATGCACAGACTGACATAAAGACCTCTGACTCTCACCCAGATGCCGACAGCGAGGTTGAGAAGGAAGTAGGTTACTATGACAATAATGTCAGAGGAGCTGAAGGACTGAGAAAGGGCGTAGAAGTTGGTGGTGGAGTTAGACATCCTCAATGTTCACAGCAATGCTCACACACTTAAAAAACACACTTTTTGTATTCCTTACAGCCACACATGTACACACACACACCTGTTAAATCTAACCCTCACACCTGTCTCATCAACCACCTCTCAGACCTACGTTGCAAACACCCTAAACACCCAGAAGAACACATCACACTCCCTAAAAAAACACCAGCCGCTGCTCACTCCCCTTCCAACACATACTGTATACAACTAACGTTAACACACAAACACACACACAGTCAGACACACACTCCACTTGGTAATAGTCCCGTCTCGGCTGAACTACAAGCTGACCTCGCTGTTACCGAAAATGAGTGTTTGGTGTGTTTCTTGTACGTGTGAAGAGGGCAGTCCGTTGGTTGAATTGATGATTAAACACATCACCTTAATGTGACGCTGACACACACACGCTGTGCTAGGGGATAATGGAGTGAGCAGTGGAGTACAGCAGATGCTCCTGTGGACCAGAGTCCACGCAGATGCACCTACACACACACACACACACACACACACACACACACACACACACATAAGGACGGTAAATCATTGGCGGTGACAAGTTTATAATCATTAGCGCCTAAACACACAAACATCTGCTGGTGAGTGCTAAGTAGTGAAAGTGTGTGTGAGAGAAGCAGTTTAAGACTTTTAGGAAGGAACCATTCAGTCTATACAAAAGTTTTCACTCCAATAAGACAGCCAGCATTTAACATGACACCAAACCTTACAAAAACGAGTGTGGACACAAGTTGTTATTCAATTTAGAGTCTTTTTTTCTACAAATAATTAAATGTTTGAGGGGGTTTGCATTATTGACTGGTGAAGGACACAAATAATGTAATTGAATACAATCCTACAATATAATCCTAGATATACTGTACATATTATTTGGTATTTTTGGATGAGTGTTACAATTTATAATATAGAAATTGAGCCTGATGTGTGTGAGCCAGGGAGACAATCACTTGCTATATATTTTGGGGATGTTCAGTAATGAGACATTTTTGGTCAGAGATGCATAAAACATTGGAAGGCATATTTACAGTAATAATACAAAAATACCGTTCAAGTTTTGCAATTTTATTTTAGGGAAAGTTGACTTTCACTCGCAGGGCACTTCAATGAATATTTATTTAGAGTTCTGATATCTCCCAAAAACAAAAGAAATCACTGTGGTTGCTTCCTGACCCCACAATCAGAATCAGAAATACTTTATTGATCCCCGGGGGGGAAATTGGGGATCAATAAAGTATTTCTGCAAACATTACAATAAAGAGCTAATGAAATATACATAGTGGGAAAAAATTATACCCTTTCACTTCGTCTACAAATGAACAGATTTACTAAGTTATGGTCAAAACGGGTTTCTTATGTACGACAGTCACAGCCACACTTTATGGAGTAAACAAATGTATAGATCCATTGTGGTGGTGTTAAGTAAGATAACTTACTATTTTGTCTCCCAGTATGTTAATGTACATCTTTGTTACTATACATCCCTCTTTTGAGAATGTTATTGTATATTGTAAAAAAAAAAAAAAGAAAAGGATAATTGGAAAGGTTTCAAGATACAGTATGATGCTCATTTGTTGCAGACTACTGGTGCTCTTTGTAACTGAGAGGTTATTTCTTTGTAGTTGTTGAAATAAAGAATTAAAAAGAAAGAAAGAAATTGAGCCTGATCCGCTCTATTTGACTGCAACTACTCTGGTTTCTTTACATTCTTTACTTTTGTGTGAAATTTAACCTTAAGAAACACTTGGAAATATTTGTAAGTACCAGGTTGGGGAAATCTCTTTAGATGGAGGGGTTTGTATTAAAGATTTAAGGGAAATTTCACTCTAAAATAGATCCTTCAGTCACATGACTCCTTCATAGTCATGTGACTTTTACGTCACTTATAAATCACCATACATAGTAGGCTATGTATGGTGATTTATAAGTGATGAGGTACACATAACACTTACTATTATATTTTGAAAATAAGATAAGATACGATAAGATAAGATAAGATAAGACGAGACGAGACGAGACGAGACGAGACGAGACGAGACACGACACGACACGACAAGACAAGACAAGACAAGACAAGATAAGATAAGATAAGATAAGCCTTTATTGTTCCCCAGAGGAGAAATTCAGTTGCTGCAGCAGCACAAAGACATAAATAAGTTTTAAAAAAAAAAATATCAGAAGTATATAAAATTAAAATTCTACAATTTCATTTAGCAGACGCTTTTGTCAACACAAGCAAGGATCTAGATAGGACATATGAATAGGAAATAGGGAAATAAGAAAAGAAGTAGAAACTATACAGGAGCAATTAAAGACAAAATTATAAGGTGAAAGTGAAGGTGGTGTGATGTGATTAATAGCAGCAAAGTCAGCAAGGTATAGTATATGTAGTTTTAATAATTAGTTTTATTATATAGCATATTACATACCATAATACTGTTTTATTATATAGCACATGTACTGTTAATTGATTAAAAATGTTTACAAGCAAGACATGTATGACCATTCAAGACTACAGATATAAAATCACAACTAACTTTTCCAAATTATTTTTTTTAACAATATGTTTAATCATGGTAAAAATGTTAAATCTCCATATTTCATTAACTGGAAAAATCCTCAGACACCAAACTGACCCTGATGGAGGTTGAGAATACAGCATGGTGCATTAGAGAAGTGTGACTTCTTTAATTTGAATGTACTTAAAACCGAGAGGAAGAGACAGAGACGGCTTTCGTGCTCCCTGATGTGAAATTAACTCAGAGTCACACACAAACTGCTGGCCAGTGTTTGCCTGCTGTGAGCAGCAGATGGTGGCGATGGAGAGACCCTGCTGACGTCACACTCATCATCATTAATCTCACACACACACACACACACACACACACACACAAACACACACACAAACACACACACACACACACACACACACACAGAACTAAATGTAAAGGCTTAAGATGAACGAAGGTTTTGTGTGCAACAAAAACTTTTTTATTTTAATAAGAATTAGTACAAGTACTAAGACAACAAAATGCATCTAACCAGAGGTGCAAAAAGCAGTAAAGTGCAGAATAATGTACATTATGTATTTATAGAGTAATATATAGAATAAACTGTGAGGGGTGGATATGAATGCAATAAGATATATACAGTGTGAACATGTGCAGCTTATACTTTGGTAACTGCTGCACTGCAGGTATAAGTAAAAGTATTGACAGTAGTATAAATATGAATACTCTAATGGTGAGATATATACAGGATGGTCTCAACCACATCCCATCCTGTTTTAGTCCTGTAATAATCTTGCGAGCATGTTGAATTTTGCACAGCTACATTTGCACATTCACTACCTTCATTATTTTTTTTTTGAAGAACAAAACACTGTAACTTGCACACTTGCTAATGTATATAGTGGGTAATTCAGTGTTTATAATTTAGATTTTTTATGTTAGTTTTAGTAGTCAGGTATATTTATAGTGTATTCCAATATTCCTGTAACACAATAATTTCCCAATTTGGGATCAATAAAGTACATCTATCTATCTATCTATCTACCTATCTATCTATCTATCTATCTATCTATCTATCTATCTATCTATCTATTATCAACAGTAGTATAAACATTTAGGGTAGAGCAAATATACTACAGGTAACTGTATGTACAGTAATGTGGCAATAGTAAGTATTTTAGAAGAATTTAAATAGGGAATTGCTTGCCAACGTCTTATGTTACAATTCCAAAATTTTGAACATTACTTATTCTGGTACATGGCAAGTATATATATCATTATGTCATTATGTCAATAGTGTTATCAGAAGTGGGAGAAAGACAAATATGGAAAACTTTAAAAAGGGATGTTGAAGAACCAGGTCAACAAGCAGGAGTTGTTGCAAAACAAAGTGTATTTATTAACGAAAAGTTTACTGAAACAAAGGGCAAAAAATGAAACCTGGGACTTTCAATAAAACTAAATTAAACTGAGGAAAAAGAACACCAAACTAAAGAAAGCTGCAGCCTCACAGCTGGCTGCCAACTCCTCTCCCTTACTCCAGTGAATGGGATTTTACCTTCTCAGCCTCACCCAACTGGAACCTACCACCTGCCCAGGTAAGCATGGGGTGAGCTAAACCAAAGGCACACAGAAGAATGAACAGACCATAAGATACTGCTGACATCTCAGTCTATCTATGGGCACCCATCCATACCAACGAGCACACCAAATATTATAGAATGTCATTTACTGCAGAACTATTTTATCAATCTTCCTACATCTAAACAGAGCCCAGCCCCTCCCTATAAGAGAACATAATGAGGCAAACCTGTTCCTTGATTGAGCTGCTGAGCAGCTGATTTACACCAACATCCCAGGCACCACAACACAAATCCTATGAGCCCATAAAACAAACAAACTAAACAAGCTTGTGTCATTTATACATCTTAATTAATAATGCATCAAATGAACTGAAACATTGGACTGAAATTAACATAGCGCTGTTTATTTATTTTTTTCACACAGATTGGGGAAATCTCTGAAGACGGAGAGTAAAAGGCTCTTTTCACAGCAGTCATTTTGACATGTCATAGCAGGGTAAACACAGATGTATTTGATCAAATTAATTATGGTCCCATGTTTGTCACAGCCATTCCAGTGAGCCATGCACAATACCAGGGCCCTGACCCACCTCAATGGATAAGGGCCATAATTAATGTTATTAATTACACCTGTGTTTACCCAGCAATGACATGTCAAAATGGCTGCTGTGAAAAGGGCCTGTAACAAGCTTCCTCTACCAAACAGTTATCACCAGTGAACCTTGGTGCAAGAAGAATATAGTATAATATGATTATGTTAGAATTTGAAGGTAAATTTCACCCCAAATAAAGTCAGCCTATTTAATTCCATGCTGTACAATCACTGAATTTTAATTGTAAACTTTACCTTGTTTCTCTGTATGAAGTTATCTATGTAGCCTACACACATCTCTAACGCCATTTATTTGGTTGCAACAAGCACATATTCTGCTTTATTTAAACACTTGTTGGTTAGTTAACACTAAAGTCTATGGGGTTAGTCATATATCTAGTGTATTCACCCCTTACTGTTTATTCTACATGCTATTTATTCTATATTTTATTCTGTATATACATATGTTACATAACACTGCACTTCACTGCTTTTTGCACTTCTGGTTAGATGCTAAACTACATTTTGTTGTCTCACTACTGATTTTAATCTTATTTTATCTAATCTAATTAAGTGCCAGTGGTCCAGTGGTCAAGATAATTAGTTTTAGGCAATTTCAAAGTGAAATTGCAAAATATTTATCCAAATAGTGTATAAGTATGCAAATTAAGAGGCAATCCTAGCAAGGACTACAAAATTAAAACTTAGTGAGAATTACATTTAAAGGCTATACATAATAAATAAATTAAAACAAGTACAATATGGTATAAAGCGTCTTGTAAACGTCTAATAAAGGGGATTATACATGTGAAATTATCATTACATGGTCTTTTCGTCTGGCTCCACCTTCAGGCCAAACGCAAGAAAAACAACAAAGCTCCGCGGTGCATGATGGGAGTCTAGAAATGTAACCAATCAGAGGACGGGGGAACTCGCTTTACCCGGAAGTAATACTTCACAACAAAAAATTACCGGGAAATCTGCTGTTCTGTCGAAGCAGCTGCTGTAGTCGAGGAGGAAATATTAATGAGAAAAGTGTGTTTGTCTTTAGACTAAACACATTACCGTGTCTCCGGTTGTTTCGTGTACCCGTGCGAGCCGATATGGACGAATATGACGAACTATTCGAGATACAGGACGACTTCGAGGACCAGTTCGCCGACGAGCTGGACGCGATGGCTCAGCTGGAGGGTGAGGAGCCAACCTGAGATAACTACCTTCAGTAACCTAGGAGCCAACCTGAGATAACCACCTTCAGTAACCTAGGAGCCAACCTGAGATAACTACCTTCAGTAACCTAGGAGCCAGCCTGAGATAACTAACTCTAGTAACCTAGGAGACAACCTGAGATAACTACCTTCAGTAACCTAGGAGCCAACCTGAGCTAACTAACTCTAGTAACCTAGCAACTTAATGTATGTCATGTTCCCCAATAACAGGCGTTTACCAGACTTGAGTTTAAACTGTTAAATTAATCTCCACACCCCTTACTACCGACCTGTGAACTTCATCATAAACTTATAATACAAACCAGTGGTGGAATGTAGTACAAGTACTCAAGTACTGTACTTAAAGTGGCAGTAGGCAACAATTTTTTGGCATAATTTGGCAAAAATTCCATAATAAACTTTCAGCATATTGTAATTCAAGTGTTCTGAGAGAAAACTAGACTTCTGCTCCCCATCATGTCTCTGTTTTCAGGCTTTAGAGAAATCTAGCCCGTGACGGCATATTTTGACTAATCACAGGTCATTTCAGAGAGAGAGAGCGTTCCTATTGGCTGTGCTCCGGTGATGTGACCAGAACTTGGCTTCCTTCAACAGATTTTTACAATGGCAGCCGCGTCACAAACTTTCTCATTTTACAGCTAAACAGTACACTACAAGATGATTCTGAGAACATTTGAGGCGAGAAATAGTCATTACAGTAACAGAATATTGATTCATATTTGATCAGCGCTGCCTAGTTTGACCGTTTGGTCGGAGTTCGCGAGTGATTGACAGCCGGCTCTCATAGACAGCAGATGGACAGCAGACCTTGTTTTCCTCCGGTAAGTGAAATCCTTCAGATGCCGTTAGGAGCACCGGAGGACACAGTAGGACAAAGAGGAACATGATTTTTTTCAGGTTACCTGTTTCATGTACTACTGTCACGATATAGCGGCCGTTTTCTAAAAAGAACTTTTTTAAATCATATTTGCGCCAATCACGCATACTGCAGCTTTAAGTTCAATTTTGAGGTACTTGTAATTTACTTGAGTATTTCTGTTTTTCTGCTACTTTATACTCCTACTCCACTACATTTCAGAGGGAAGTATTTTACTTTTTGCTCCACTAACGTTTATTTGACACCATTAGTTACTAGTTATTTACAGATTTAGATTATTGATATAAGATATAAATAAACTAATACATTATGATATATTATTATAGGTTAAGCTACCCAGCAGTGTATAAAGTAGATATATACTGTAAGTCTTTTAGTAGTAATTCTTGGACAAATCTAACAATTGTGCATTGTTATTCATGCAGGTAAAATGATGCAGTATGATTAACGACTTACACCCAGTTTGCTTTAATTTCCCCTATGAGTGGCTTTAAGGTTGGAAAAATCAAATTAATCCACACTGTTCGACAGTAGGCCTATATTACATGTATATTCACACAAATATATGTATATTTGACTTGTCTTGCGCACCATTTTATGCACATTTATATGCATAAATGTGAATTTATGTGCATCAAAATTCAGCCTGACATATTCTTTGTGAACTTTTTGATCTTCGATAGAATTTGAAATAACGATCTGTGGGTTTTAATCATTTTTGGCAGCACACAGCTGTTAAGGTAGACTGTAAAAGTAATGTCCAACCCTATTATGACATGTTATCTACATTATTTGTACAATATGTGACATACTCCCTATAGTAAAGCGATTCATCTCTCGGCTATTTGTTTATTTATTTCTTTAGATCAAGTAATCATTTAGTCTAACTGGTTTCGCCTCATAGCAAGAAGGTCCCAGGTTCGATCCCGGTCTGGACAGGGCCTTTCTGTGTGGAGTTTACATGTTCTCCCTGTATTGGCGTGGGTTTCCTCCGGGTTCTCCGGTTTCCACCCACCACCAAAACATGTATCCGCCCCCAGGGGGGGTTGCATCAGGAAACCTATGCCAAATCAATGTGCGGATCAGTGATCCGCTGTGGCGACTAATCACTTCAGCATTGATGATTATATGTGTATGTCTTATCTTAGAGGAATCCTCCAAGCCGGAGAAACGTCAGACGGGTCCAGGAGGAGACATTTGTGACATAGAGCACCTGCTGGATGATCAGCCCACCAGTGAGTTCACCCTGACAGTACAGTGGCTGTTTTGTCTTTGCTGTTTGTTTAATGTTGTAAGTTTGTACCTTGAATCTGACTTCGTCCTCGCAGCTCCAAAGGCAAAGCGGAAGAAGCAGGATGCCGGAGTGGCCAAGCGACTTTTCAAGTCACTGCAGACTCACGAAAGCAAAGCCCCGTCACAGAGTGATGACATCACACCGCCGTCTTCTCCAGAGCAGTTTGAATCCCCTCACACCTTCAGGTAGGAGAGATGCATGGGCCGGTATTAAACACTGTGTGAGCTGGAAGGGAAACAGTTATTTATTTATTTATTTACCCAGAATCCCCATTGGTTACTACCACGGTAGAAACTACTCTTCCTTGGGTTCGTACAAAAATGCAACATTAGAATGTAAAAATAAATATGAAATTAAAATCCAAAGCAAAAAAAGGGAACAAAAAAACAAAAGAAAAACAGAAAAACTTCAACCAAAAGAAAACAATAAATCAACAAAAATAAAACTACTAATGACAATAATAACAATAAATGACCTCAAGTCAAAAAAGGGAACAAAAAACAAATGAAAAAACAAGCAAACTACAAGAAACAATAAAATTACGAATGACAATAATAACAACAAATGACAAATCAATTTTATTTTTTTTTACAAAAAAACAAAAGAATAACAAGCGAACTACAAAAACCCTCACTGAAATCAACAACAATAAAACTGCTAATGACAATAACAACAAAACAACAAGTACCCACACCTTAAGGGGAAGGAGCAGGGAAACAGTTGACTTAGTGGAACGTGTTGAGGGGAAAGGAGGTGTCAGTAGAATGCAGACATTTTCTGCATTCGATCTTTTTACACAAAATATTTGGTTTTATATCTGGTGCATTTTTGGGAATGTAAATCATTATATTAAAAGCCTAAATGTTTCACAAAACAAGCAATAGGAAGACATTTTAATGCAAAACATTCCCAATTTTTTGATACTCAAGTCACAAACAAGAGAGGCACTTAAAAGTGTAACATCACAAGGACGAAACATGGCAGTGTACTATTTATAGAGACACAAAAGCACTTACTTGTCTGAGGATGAGCTGCAGCTGGTGACACATCACCTGTGAGTATTGAACAATCTTTTTGTTCTATTCCTTTTAAAGTTTTGTCTTTTTGAGGTGCTTTTCGAGCACTTTAAACATGATCTTTTGCGTTCTAGTGGTTTTCAGGCACTCCTTGTTTCGATACTGAAATTATTTAGTCAATTAACAGAAAGCCAATTTATGACAATTGTGGTAATTGGATCAATAATTCAAGTGAAAATAGCTGTCAAATCTGATGGTTTTCTGTTTTCTTGTTTTACATGATTATAAATTGAATACCATTGGGCATTTTTTGATTGTTGTTCAGACAAAAGAAGGAATTAGAAGACATAATATTGTCCTGTTGAAACATGTGATGGACATTTATCATTAATCACATTTTATAGATTGAACAATATATCTATTATATGCATGTTTCTTCATCAGATTCGCTTTTGGCTTGTTTGCCATCAGGTGTGCCTTAAATCATCTAGTGCTGATTAGCAAAAAATACCACACACCCCACTACAGCTCCGTTACACAAGTCAACAATAATAATAGGCAGTGGCAACTTGATAAAAATTTTACAACATAAAGAAATACATTTCTATTACGATATACAAAAATTGTCAAAAGTACAACAGAGTAGATATTTCCATAGGTAACCTATCAGAGGTATCAGAGGTAGAGCAGGTCGTCCACCAATCGGAAGGTCAGCGGTTCGATCCCCGGCTCCTCCGGTCACGTGTAGAAGTGTCCTTGAGCAAGATACTTAACAAATTGCTCCCAAAGTGTGAATGAGTATTTAGATTAGAGCCTCTGCCATCAGTGTATGAATGTGTGTGAATGTTCAGATGTACAGTAGTGTAAAGCGCTTTGAGTGGTCGGAAGACTAGAAAAGCGCTATGCAAGTGCCAGTCCATTTACAATTTACCATAAACATTTCCAGAAGGTACCATAAATATAAAAGATAAGGTACATATAATAAAACTAGAAGAAAAAGGTAGACTATTCATATATATCTGAAAAAAGGTGCTATACAAAACACATATAAATACATTACAAAACAGTTAAACATAGCTGTCTAAATTAGGGAGGGGAGGGCATCCACCAGCTGCACCCAGGAGAGCAGCATTACTGGAGACAATAGAAGCACCGCTGTGCACGGGGTGTCTTCAGTTTTTTAGACTTGTGAACGTGTTGTGTGTGTTTTAGGTCTACCCCGGCCGTGTTGGACATCAGCGGCTTTGCTACATTCCCAGAGACGCCACGGCGACCTCCCACAGCGGCGCCGGCATCGCAGAACGTGCTGACGCGGCCTCCTTTAGAGGGAGAGTACATCAGTGTGACCGACTCGTCAGGGAGTCGGGTCTACCTCAGACAAGCAGAAGACACGGCGACAAAGGTTCAACTCATCAGCATGTCAAATGTTACCCATCTCGTCCTAAACCCTGATTCGTTGTCAGCATACATACCTCAGGAGCCTGTATATGTTATATTTCTATGCATTTACCTGTGTGTGTGTCCAGGTTGTGGACTGCAGATTGGTACCAGACTCCCAGGGTTCACTGGGGCTGCTGACAGTGCCAATACGTGTGCTGAGAGAGCAAGAGGCAGAGAGGGTGAGTGAACAGGCCGCTGTTGTTTGTGTATAATCTGCCAAATAGCCCGCACACGAACACACTGTTGATTCTCAGTAATCACACATGCTAAACGTTAATCAGTTTCCCTAAATACAAACATTTGATTATGATTAGCTAAATACAGAGAATAGTACAACCATTATCAAACAAAGAACAGTCTATCTGCAGCCCCCCCCCCCAAAAAAAATGATAGATTATTGTTATATTGTTATAAATCCGATACAAAACAATGCATATATTTAGCCAAGCAATCTCACCTTGCAATGAGCAAATGTTTGATATTTTTACATGATAGAAGACTAACTCGGAATTATAATTCATACATTCGTTAATTTGAAAAATTGCTGATTTAATCTAATAACTTGAGCACTGAAATATAATATATCAGTGACCCCTTTTGCACATGCAGTTATTCACTTTATTTGTGGATGTACCTGTTGGATATATTTCAGACGTCCTATAGACCCATTTACAGTTTGCAAACAATGATGACGTACGTAAGTAAGTGTGTGCACCCAGTCTATATTTGTGTATCAACAGGTGCAGATATTTTGTGAACTGTGTGTGCATGAGTGAACTCTGCAAAACTCGGTTAAATTTCTTCTCTGTCTTTGAAATTGTGCAGCGCCACCAGCAGGTTATGGAAGAATCTCAGCGTCTTACAGATCTGCTCGCCAGGTAACTCCCCGCCACCACCTGTCTCTCTCACGCTGACACATCAAGAATCTGACTACATGCAGCAGCACATGGTTTTTGAGTTTCTTATTGAATGTGTGTCTCATTCCAGCAGTGCGAACGATGCGCTCGTTGAGCCTGAAAGCAGAGAAGACGAAGACAACGACGACCCTGAAGACACAGAGGGACGAACCTCTCGACTCTGGGTGGACCGATTCTCTCCCCGACACTACACGGAGCTTCTCAGTGATGATGTGAGTCACGTTTAGTGTTTGTGTGTAAGTTTATATCTAACATGCAGCCACTTTAACATAAGTCCAAGTATCTCACACTGATGCCAGCTGTGTGTGACTCTTTCATTATAGTTTACCAACCGCTGTCTGCTCAAGTGGTTGAAACTTTGGGACACGGTTGTGTTCGGAAGAGAGAGGAAGTCCCGCCCCGTCCGCTCAGACAGACAGGCTCCCAACCAGAACTCATTCAAACCCAATCAACCCAATCAACCCAATCAGAATCCAAATCGCTTCAAGAGCAAGATTGAGGTGACCGAGGAGCTACTGGAGGCCGAGCTGGACCAGTACAAACGACCAAAATTTAAGGTAAACACGCCTACATTTTCAGTTTAACGACCTTTAGTTGTTCTACGTGATATAACTTATTTTGTTCTCCCTCTAGGTGGCATTGTTGTCTGGTCCTCCAGGTTTGGGGAAGACCACCCTGGCTCATGTCATAGCAAAGCATGCTGGGTACAACGTGGTGGAAATCAATGCCAGGTTAGACAACAAACAAATTAAAACTGTCCCAATTAAAGTAGTAAATCTTAAAACTTAGGTTCACAATAACCACCTCTTGTCACGACCTCAGCGGTACTGTTGATGTTTTTGCAGTGACGATCGCAGTGCAGAGGTGTTCCAGAAACGCATCGACACGGCGACGCAGATGAAGTCGGTTTTGGGAACCGATGAGCGGCCGAACTGCCTCATTATCGATGAGATCGATGGAGCACCTGCGGTACGTTCTGGACACTTACGATCAGTAAAAAAAAAAAAAACAATGTGTTGATGCTTTCCTTCACTCTTTGTTATGTTTGTTTTTTTTCTTCATCTGTGGTATTCAACAGGCTGCCATCAACATCCTGTTGGCAACTCTGAACAAGAAAGACGGACACGGCGGCGAGGGTGGTGCAGAGGCTGCGAAGAAGAAAAAGAAGAAGGAGTCCATCCTGCTTCGACCAATCATCTGCATCTGTAACGACCTGTAAGAGAGGCCGTGGTGTAGTTAACAGTAGCAGCAAAGTGGAAGTAGTAGATTTTGGTTATAGCAGTGTGGTCTAAACGTTTGTTTATTTTGAGTTTTCTGTGCAGCCGTCATCTGATTACCTCTCTTTCTGTTTAGTTATGGTCCAGCTCTCAGACCTCTCAGGCAGCAGGCCTTCCTACTGGTTTTCCCTCAGACTCAGCCTTCCCGCCTCGCACAGAGACTGGGAGAGGTCAGCACACACACACACACACACACACACACACACACACACACACACACACACACACACACACACACACACACACACACACACACACACACACACACACACACACACACACACACACACACACACACACACACACACACACACACACACACACACACACACACACACACACACACACACACACACACACACACACACACACACACACACACACACACACACACACACACACACACACACACACACACACACACACACACACACACACACACACACACACACACACACACACACACACACACACACACACACACACACACACACACACAAACGTACACAAACATTTGCAAACACATCAACAATCCAGGCTTACATTGAGATTTTGTTTGCAGATTTCACTCCAGCAGGGGATGAAGACAGACACGGGCACTCTGTTGTCGCTGTGTGAGAAGGCCGACAACGACATCAGGTCTTGCATCAACACGCTGCAGGTGGGTTTGCAGCACTGTTGAGGAAAGTGAGAATGTAATGTTCAGTATAATTATATCACAATATGTGTCCTTGTCCGCTCAGTTCCTCCACGGTCGCGGCCACAAGCAGGTGAACACAAAGACCATCCAGTGTGTCTCTGTTGGGCAGAAGGACCAGAACAAAGGCCTGTTCCATCTGTGGCAGGCAATCTTCCAGTTACAACGTGTAAAACGGTACAGTGTGTCCCGCCAGAGACTTTCTTGGAGTTTGTCTGAAATTGAAATTTGCAAATGTTTTGTTGGATGTGGAACCTTTTTCAGAAACAGCCACATTCACTAGAGCGATGGTTCTCAAAGTGTGTGGTGCGCCCGACAGGTGGGGCACGCCTGGCCGGGGGGGGGGAAATGTGACGCGGAATTAATGTTTTGACGTTGGAATCTTTTCACGACGGAACGGTAAACAGATTGGCTACAGAAACGGTGTTCATTCAGACAGAGAGTCTGTAGGTTTACAGAATGGACAGACGAACAAGCTTCATTCGTAACGTTGACATTCCAATTTTTATCAATAACTTATAGAAACATTACCCCCCCCCCCCCCGCTCACAGCAAAAGTTAAAGTTTAGTCAAAAATGTTGAAAGGTTCTGCAAAAGACCAAGAAAGCTGCATGCTATTGTGCTGTCCCTGCATTGTTCAGTGGGGTCCATGACTGTTTTTGTAAGTTTGCATTTACTGTTGACACCAACAGGGAAATTGGAAAATAAATTTGTAAATTTGTAACCTGCAGCTCTTGAAAAGTCTAAAAAAAAACTTTGATTTCATTCTCCTCAAAAAGAAAAAGGCCTAAAAAGGTACTAAATTATTTTACAAAAAGTCTTTATTTTATGTAGCCTGCCGCAGTAATGTTGGTTATAAAATGTTTTTGTATGTCATTTTAGCAAAAAATGGCTGAAAAATACCCAGTATAATTATTAATATATTTATATTATTGTTCCAGACTTCTGATCTTATGTAAAATGTGTGGACCTTAAATTATTTTTTAATTGGTCCATCCATTCATCCATCTATTCTCTGCTGTTTATCCAGGTCCACGTTGTGTTAAAAGATATTATTAAGAATTATTGTTATATGCTGCTGGGAAAACACAGACAAAAGTGTAATACAAATGTCAATAAATTCCTGCACTTGGTAAATAATTCTAGGCTTTATCATCCCTACCAGTTTTTAATTTGTATCTTTTATACTTTGGCCGGTATGATCATTAAATAGGTTTTAAATTCCATTCTATGTGGTGTTAAAGTGTCCTTAAAAGTCTTCGATTCAACTTGTTGAACTCTGTAATCTGGTCAAAACAAGAAAACAGTAAAGAGTTTTATAGTAGTCATAAGTCTGTATGTCTGACTTTTATTTTGTACTTTGATCTGTGAGCATGAATGAAACAAAGTCACGGTCATCACGAGAGAATAAAACCTTTGGCAGAATAAAAATGCACGGCAGGCAAACTTCCGCTTGTCACACCTTCAAATCAAAGGTGACATGATCTTATCTATAACCTTGCCTTACTGTATCTGTTATCTGTCCTCTCTCTCTCTGCCTCTCTGGTCCTAACTAACTGGATATTGACTAAACGTTCACATTTGTTCTTTCAGGAAACGTATCGGCGAAGGGTTTGACGAGGTGCCGGGTTCAGGAGGTGGAGCTCAGAGGTTTCAGCACATTCAGCACTTGGCTTTATCTAGTGGAGAGTATGAGAAGGTCTCTCAGGTAATGAACACACCAGAGAACAGAAAAATATATATAAAAAAAAAAAACACTGGCCTATGTTTTACTGGCAGAAGTTAAATTCTGAAATATTCATAGTTTATATAAAACACAACATTATGGTGTCTTAGGAGTCTGATATCAGGTCTCTCTTCCTCAGGGTCTGTATGATAATTATCTGTCCATGCGTGTGAGGGACCCCAACCTGCTGAGTGTGTGCGAGGCTCTGGACTGGCTGTCGTTCTCAGACAGGTTGAACCAAGTCATTCTGCACGGGCAGAACTTCTCCCTGATGAGATACCTGCCCTTCCTGTCCATCAAATTCCACTTCCTGTTTGCACACACAAACGTGCCCCGCATCAGCTATCCGCACAGCCAGCACGAGGTACGAATCAACTACATGCACCTTTTGTGCAGCAATATGATGAAAACAAGAGAGTTTCACATACAAGAGCTGAAGAAATTGAGATTACCGTGTCCTCTCTGGTCTTTTCCTCTCAAGGCGTCCTCCCGTCTCCTCAGCAGCAGGAACGCTTTGTCCTCCATGTTGTCCGACATCCCACCATGCATCAGAACGAGGATCAGCCAGCTCAGCCTGTCCCTTGATATTCTCACACTGCTCCTCGACATCATCTGTCCCAAACTACGGCCGGTAAGCAAACGCATGTTCAGTAAACCTGTGTATGTGTGTAAATGTAGGACCTGGTATGATCCCAGGTTATTAAACGAGCTATTAAGACAAAACCATATTTATATAGACGCCAATAGAGCCATGCAAATTTTACACACAACCTACGCACGGAGTTATTCCTTAAAGGAGTTTTCTGCTTGTATAACACATTTTAGTTTTGAAAAAAATCTTAAAAATACATAATTCCCCAATGCTTAGGCACGGCGGGGTCAACTTCGGCCCGGTGGGTCGCTGGGCTTGCAATACACTGGCAGAAACCATGCAGATCTGTGTGAAATTTTTTTTTTTGTATGCTTAGAGTAAAGGAACGCCTAAATGTTGTCGTAAAACAAACCAACACAAAGCAAACACCATAGATGAAAAATGAAATGCAGTGTAAAATTACCAAAACTTATGATTTTAATTACAATTTCTCAGATCCGAATATGTGTACACAAGATTAAGAGTCTAATTTTTGGCAGCTGTGTAATATTTTTTATACTCTTTGGACACTTTGGAAAAAGTATTGTGCTTTTTTTCAGCTCATACGTGCATCAGGTGTTTTTTCTTTTGGTGATTTCTTCATGTGTAGGTGGGTCAACTCAGGAAGGCAGGATAGCTGACGACGTTCAGTGTATAAAGCATGGTGTGCTGGAGAAGAGAAGAGTTGTGTGAAGTGTTTTAAGTTCGATAGACTTGCATTGAAGCTCACACTGGTCTCAGCCTGTGTGTGTGTGTGTGTGTGTGTGTGTGTGTGTGTGTGTGTGTGTGTGAGAAAAAATGTAATTCCTTGCATATCATTTCAGTAAAACTTTCAGTGACTGCATTTAATCTCAAATCCTGTGTGTGTTTCTTGCAGGTGAATCCGCAGCTGTTCAGCAGCAGAGAGAAGGAGCAGATGCGTGAGCTGATCAACACCATGCTGGCGTACAACCTCTCATACAGGCAGGACCGCACGCCGGAGGGGCAGTACATGTACATGCTGGAGCCGTGAGTACACGCACACACACGCACACACACACACACACACACACACACACACACACACACACACACCTGTATGTTGCAGGTGGACACATGCAGGGCAGATGTGTGTTTCTGGGGTGTTGAAGGTCATTGCTCTTGTCCACACTGTGGTTCTCTGCAGGAGGCTTAGAGAGTAATCCCCTTAACACCTGCTGTGTGTGTGTGTGTTTCGATGGTAGTGGTGTGGGAGCAGAGTAGCAAGCTGGTGGACAAACAGATGAAAGAATGCGTAAAAGGTTTGAATTATTAGAGCAGTAAAATTAGAAGTTTAGAGAAAGCAGGAGCCGATCTGAAATACGGAGGCAGGTTAAAATATAAGATAAAAACTGAAAGGAGCAGAACTTTCAAACTTGGGAGACCTTCGTTCATCTTTTTTTTTGTTACCACTGAGGACAGCAGAGACCCTGGTGTTGGTAGGATGAGATAACTTGCTGTACATCTCAGCCATGCCCGACGCCCAGAGAGTCACCTTCCTGCAGGCTCGCTGTGACAGGGTGCTGGTCACCAACGACTGGTGCCTGCCTCTAGTGTTGGCTCTACTGCTGCTTCTACTGGTCTACACCTTCCTGTACCTGCCGTCTCTAGCTCACCACAACACCTCTCTATGAATCTTCATGGATAATTGTGGATGTAAACATTATCAACATCACAGACAGCGGATACGCCCCCAGTCCCAGCAGGGTTTTTTGGTTGGACGGCTCTTTTTTTGGACACTGTTGTTGATTGGTCAGACCGGTTTCGGAGGCTATGAGTAGGAGAGACATGCAGAGAAAAAGAGCAGGAAACTTGAACTTCATTCATGACAAATCAGCCTGTTTTTGGAGTCAAAAGACATTTAAAACCTAAAATAATTATGTGCTTTAATGTGGGACTTCTATCTCAGGTTTGTTGTGGATTATTCTCAGTGCTCTGACAATACGTGAATGCAGTCACTCCGATATCTGTGCTATCCTGATATCCAAGAATGAATGTGAACATGATTAAAAATTAAACGCTAAGAGAGAACTAAATGTAAGTAACTTAAAGCTACAGTCGATAACTTTGAGCAAATATGATAAAAAGGGATTTTTTTTTTTTTAAATGGTCGCTATATCCTGACAGTAGTGCATGAAGCTGATAATCTGTGAAAAAAAATCTCGTTCCTCTGTGCCCTCCGGTGCTCTCCGGTGTCCTCCGGTGCTCCTAATGGCATTTGCAAGATTTCAATGTGCCTTAAAGAAAACAACCAATCAGAGCCGAGGAGTCTCTGAAGCAGCTGTCAATCACTGCTCGCGAAACTCTCTAACTCCAATCAAACTGTCAAACTAGGCATCGCTGATCAAATATGAATCAGTATTCTGTTACTGTAATGCCTATTTTCTCTCCTCAGATGTTGTCAGAAACATCTTGTAGTGTACTGTTTAGCTGTAAAATGAGAAAGTTTACTCTAGCCGGTGGCTGGTCCAAGATTGCGGTAAGGTGAGCCATTGAGTGCAAAACAATTGTAACACGGTATCACCTCGCTCAGAGGCCATCCTCACCGTAATAACATTGCTCCATGAAGAGGACCCGCTCCCTATGTAGAAACTAACGATTCTTAGTTTCAGGTGATTATACACTAATGAAAACATAGTTATGAATATTATATTCCATTTCTGCTCATAGATCCCCCGAAATGTTACACACTTTTCCTCTAAGTTAAATTGTATGTAACTTGTAGTAAAAGACTGAGTCAGATATCGTGGGTGGTGGTATGGTTGTTTGTGCTTTAATAACTAAAAAGATACTATAAATGTGTTAGCCAGAGGTTAAACTCCTTTATATTAGCTGCATAGTGAATAATCCATCATGTTGAGCCATCCAAGCAGCTCTTTCTTTAGAGTTTACAAAATTCTGATGATAAAACCGCTGATATTTTGTAGTGATAACTTGCAATAAATAGCTTGCAGTCACATAGACTGTTGTTATCTTATTTATGTTATATTTAGGTCCAGCAGCAGAGTGAGAGTTTATTGGCACGTACTGTGGCTGTGTGAAGGTGTGTGTGTGTCTGTGTGTGTGTGTGTGTGAGAGAGAGATGGAGATCAGCTGTAAGAGGATTAAGGTTTTAGAGATTTTAGAGATTCAGGGTTTTATTCTGGAAAACATAAACCATGGCACCAAAAGAGGAAGCTTAATGTTATTTTGTTTGTCATCTAACAAGGTTCACCTCTGTGTCAGTTACACGCCGTTATGAGTGTGTTTAAAACGTTGTTTTTGTGTTGAGCTATTTATTTACTTAGCATGTGTGTTTGCAGGCGTGTTGAGGAGGTGGTGAGGTTTCCGGGGCTGCCGCCGCGCCGCCAGCTGACGTATCAGGCCAAACAAACCATCAGCAGAGAGATGGAGCAGGAGAAGATGAGGAGAGCCGAGCAACTGATGATGCAACGAAACCCCGCAGTGGTGAGACAGCTTGTAGATTAATTTGTTAAATACAGTGCAGCCTGTAGACAATCAGGTCACAGTCTGTGTGTGTGTGTTAATAATCTAATGTGTTTGTAATCTGCTGTGTGAAGCAGAGAGAGGACGATAAAAAGAGCGCTGGTCCTAAACCTAAACCGAACAGGAACCATCAGCAGAGGCTGGAGAACATCGTCAAACAGACCACAGTGGAGATCAGGGTGAGACACGCAAACACACACACTTGTCACTTCATGGGACATTACATCAATTTACATTGATTTCCTGGAGACGCACCCTAATTTACCACGAATCCTCACCTAATCCCAAACCCAAACCCTAAACAAAAACTGAATCTTCATAAAATTTGATGGTTTACTTCCCCACACATGATGAAGAGAATCTCCATAATGTGACTGTGTGAAAAGAGTTTTCTCCCCAACAATATGATTAATATGAGTGCACACCTTCCCGTGGCCAGTGATGAGCTTAATATGAAAGACACGTATTTATACACTACAACAGTGTATGTGTCATCATTGCACCCATCGCTCGTCCTCAGGTCAGCCCAGGAGATGCAGCAAGACTTGTTGAATTCCATTTTTTATTTTACATTTTTAATCATGTTTCACCACATATATTTAACTAATCATTTTTTTTTTTTTAAATTGTTGATTTAATGTTCAATATTTATCTGCAACACAGAAACAGAAAGCCTAAAAGCCTTTACACACCAGGGGCGTAACAAAAATGCAAAATACTCGCCTTCGAATATTTCACATCAAAACTATTCATACCGGCAGCGATGCAAATTTGCAACAGTTTCATAAAAGGTTTGAATAGATTCATGCAAGCAGAGGCCAAAACCAGGATCCTATTGACCCAGAGCAGCATCTGGCCTTCTGTCTGAGGTAAATTATTGTACAGCCTGAGAGTGAGCTATTTTAGTTTCCTTTTACCAAAATCCTCTGACTGAATTTGCTTCTGGGAAACAGTTACGCAGTGTATATACAGTATGTCTAGAGTTTTTATTGTGAAAGGTAAGAACGGAAGAAGTGGATCTGGTCTGCGCTGCCTTTGTCAAGGTTGAAAGGAGTAATAAAGTTTGCCCTCTTGGTTCGGTCTACGGAGCCTGTGTGTTGTCGTACACTATAGTGTACGTATTGAATATGTTCGTTCAAAACAACGTGATTGGTCGATGCCTTTATTCACGTTGCAAAAGCTCAGAAAAATAGACCTCGTTCGAAAAAAATATATTGACTTGCAAATTAAAGCCACGAAAAAAACGCCCCCAGTTTGTAAAAGGCCTTAAAACTGCCAATTTCTGTCTTTTCGGAAATCCTTTATGATGTTAGTTCATGTATATTTTACATTCATCTTATCTGATTAAAATTAATTCTTAATTATTACCGATACAACATGCATACATGCTTTCAGCTAAAAATAACACCACCGTTGATATTGGTGGGCATGGAGAAACGTTTGTGAACTACCACCACCGCACTACAAGATGAGTAGCGGTCCATCGTGGAGCTCAAACCTGCAGGGGAGGTGTGCTCTGCTGCTCAACGTGCCTTGATAAACGTTAGGTAGAAAAAGCTGAAAACATCAGAGGTCAGAGGCTGACCATTTATGCGTCTAGGTTTCACCTTTCGTGGTGGTTCTTTGGGTTATTTGAGCGCCTAGTTGATCGGAGAAGTGACGGTGTTGAGCCTCCCATCGTTGTGTGTGTTAGTCGGTGCCTGTAGGTGGAGCCAGCATCTGTTTGCACCGTCGGAGCCTCCTGGCTGAGCTGCAGAGTTATAATAGTTCAGGAATAGAGTGATGGAGAGAGAGTGAGCCTCCAGAGGGCAGAAATGAGGATAATGAGAAGCCACTGGGTTACAGTCCCTAATGGTGAAACTGGGAAATCAGGCTAATGAGAGCTTGTGTGTGTGTGTGTGTGTGTGTGTGTGTGTGTGTGGGTGTGGGTGTGGGTGTTCATTGTTATTGACCTCCTTATTGAGGACAGTGTTTCAGAAACTTCCTGATTAACTTCATCCTCCTCTTCACCCTCCTGTGTTCATGTTCTGCAGCCGGAGCTGGATTTCTTCGGTCGACTTGTCGCCCCCAAACCTCAGAGGCCGCCGCCCACCTCAGAGACAGGTACGGTAGAGACTCCGTGACACTAATGTGGCTTCATTTGTCCAAACCCTCTGAGAACATGGGGCCGTTCGGGGAAAAACGCCTCGAGGCACATCAGGTCCAAACACGCCAGAGGTGATAACTGATGTGTGTTACGCAACACTTCAGATTTAGAGCTCACTGCGGGCAGGAGATCTAGACTGTCAACAACACCTGCAGTTTCCCTTCATAATGTTGGTCATATCATATTTCTATCGGCATCGTAAAAGACTTCACACCGCCGGATCAACGGCCTCCTCCTTATATTTGGACACCAGCCAATAGAATAAACAATATTCATATTTTAAATAAAATGTATGATACTGCCTAAATGATTTAGTTTGCTACAGTTATATTGAAACCTAATAAAGGTTTGGAGAGTACTTGCTGTGGTTTAAACAGCTTAAAGCTTAGCTTAAAATAAAACCATATATAGACTCGCCCTGCTGTGCAGGAACATTTTTGTTCCTGTATATGTTTGTTGTTCACAAGAGTTGTCAAGCTGCGGTGTGTCTGACGTCTGCATTTGGACCAGTGAGCTTTTTCCTTGATTTTAATGGCCTCTCATTCACATTACTCCGCCGAGAAAATAGCCTATATTGTGAATGTAGCTCTCAAATGCATATTGTAATCCTTTCTGTCTACTTCTCTCTGATATTTCAGAACGATTATTCCAGAAATCTTCCATTATTTGCTCACTTGATATCGTTTAAAACGCCATATTGACATGCCAGGTGCAAAAGTTTGACAAGCCTAGCAACAGTAACCAAGTGGGGAGGGGCTTAGCGAAGGGCGACTTGGCCACCTGGGGTGAATATTTTCAAAATAGTAGTTTCCTAGTAGTTTTTTCTTTCAGTTATGAAGCGCATACAACTTTGGAAAACACACATAATTGTTCTTCTTATAATATCCAGTAATAGAAACCCTGTTACCCTGTTATTTCTCATTTACTGCATGAACATCAAGTGTTACAACCACCCACAACAACTTGTTCCTTTCAACATGGAGGAAAAACAGGTTTTACAAATATTCTGCGAAAGGCCTCTATTATTGTACATCTCTGTTGTCTTATTTTGCCGGCTCACAGGTGTGCAGGTGGATGATAACTGTAATTGCGACTCAAAACATGCTTTGCACAAATACCTGTACCTTTTTTATTTACTATATAAAATCGGCCCAGGTTCAGCGCCCAGTGGTCGTGGAAAAGTGGACCCATTAAAATCACTTCCGTTCCTGAAAGCGCTGCACTCCCGAAACTGTTCAACAGGCTAACCGGGGAGGAAATGTAGAGCTGTGGCTGTTTGTAGGTCAAAGCAGGAACAGTGACGGGGTTCAGCTGACTAAAACAGGCGCTGCTCTCCTGTTCATTTTGACATGTTTCATTAATCAAAACAAACGCCATACCATACGTGAATGAGAGCCCTGTAGGACACGCACATGCATCTGCAATCGCTTTCTACTGTGCACTGATTGGAGATAAGTCACTGATACACGGTTCAGTACACTAGGTCTCTACATGCATTTTCATATAAATGTGTAGTTTATGTGCACAGTGAATGCAGAAAGGAGAATTTATGTTATGTAGTAGGGCTCCAGTTAACGATCATTTTCATTATTGATTATTTTAACCTATAAAATGTCACTTCCCAGAGCCGAAGCTGATGAAACAGTGAAAAAAAAAACGAAAGGTATTCAGGTTTTGTAATCACATGAGAGCTGCAAATCCTCACATCAGGGAAGTGATTTATTTTTTCACTTCAGAGGATTAAACTACAGCTGAGTCGATTAGTTGATCAAATTAATCAGTAACGGTTTTGATCATCAATTAATGGTTTAAATCATGCTTTAAAATCGAGATCAAATTTGACAAAAATGCCTTTTTAACACTTTAAGATCATCCCCGGTCATGTTGTGCTCCTATTTTAGCAATATGTTCAAAATACATTACAAAAAAAATCTATTTCTATCAAAATCCAATTATCTTTTCTTCCTGTAAAACAAAATAGGACGTTTCCAAGAAGATTTCCAAGAAACTTGTGAGCACATCTCTGACAAACACAAGATTTAAAGTGTTGCTTTTGTGTGATTCTTTATGGAGAAACTCGGTTTTGAAGATCTGTCGATTAAATCAACTAATCGATTAGTCGACAAAAGAATTTCTCTGGTCGAGGACAGCCCTCATTTTTATGATTCTTGACTTTTGCAGTGCTTGTTTTGCATTATGCACCAAAACACCGAGGCAAATTGCTTCTATGTGAAAACCTACTTGGCAATAAACCTGCTTCTGATTCTGATCCTGAAAATTAAAAAGCTTTTTTCCTCTCTCTGTAGGTGAGAAGTGTGCGGTTCTTTCTATGGGAACGGCGGTGGGCGACAGTGACGTGTGGTTCCGGTTCAACGAGGGCATGTCCAACGCCGTCAGACGAAATGTCTACATCAGAGAACTACTGTAACACACACACACACACACACACACACACACACACACACACACACACACACACACACACACACACAACCACCTGTATGTTACATGTTAGCGTCTGAATAAATCCAAAATCCAGCCGTTAAATTCAAAACAGTCTTTATTTTGATTGACAGTGTAAAGAGCCAATAAAAACGTTTTGTTGAACATTTCTCAGCAGTCCATGAAAACAAACCTCTAGAAAGCTACTCAGTGCTGTACACTCACACACACACAGTAGTCGTCACATAAATTAAAAGCATTCAGGAGTCTCCCAATAAATAAACATGATAATAGCAATAATGTGTGTGTGTGTGTGTGTGAGGGAGAGGGAGAGAATGGGTGAGTTAGTGCAGCGTGACTGTGTGTGGTAGTGCATGATTCTTTAGTTTATATGCATACGTGATTGTGTGTCTATATGTGTGTTTAATGTGTGTTTGTGTGTGTGTGTGTGTGTGTGTGTGTGTGTGTGTGACCATTAGAGGATCACACACTTGCCCTTCTCCACCCAGGGGTTGGCTCTCATCAGCTCAGGGTTCAGGAATGGATCTTCACAAACACAACCCTCGATCCACTTCACCAGCCTACAAAAAAAAACAAAAAAAAAACACCATAAGCACGAATCCCCTCTTTCTGCGGGGAGGGCCGGTCCCCTGCTCCGGGCGCGACTCTAAACCGGGGCAGACTGTACTCAGTGTGTCAGGGATCTGTGACGATGTCCGCAAACCACCCGTCACATTTACCATGATGCTTTGTGGGTGTGACAACCAACGTGTTTATGATTAGATTGTTTCCTAGAGCACAGTGATGGAAGATGTTCTCACATCTTTTACCACAGTGTAAAAATACTCTGCTATAAGTAAATGTCCTACATTCAAAATGTTCCTAAGTACAAAAGTATTAGAATCACATATATACTTAAAGTACCAAAAGTAAAAGTAGCCTACTCATTATGCAGAATGGCCCATTTCACAATAATATGTATTATGGCATATCATTGTAATATAATGATTGATGCATTAATTTGTTCATCACGTCAATGTTGCAATATTACACCGTACACACTCACTCAGTAACGGTGATGGAGGATTTCTCTCTGTTGATTGCCAGCTGATACTGAAGGCTTTCCACTTCTCTCCTCATCTGTGGAACGTCTAACTCCTCCATGATGCTACTGCTGCTGTTCACACACACAAGAGAAAAACACACAACAGATTGGAGTTTGAGTAGATTAAGAATTCAGACACAGATTTAACTTCAAAACATAAGTGGAAATCACAATGAATCGAATTTTTGTTGTAAAAGAGCCATTTGATTTCTGCAGTTGTATTATGGTATTCTTCTGTGTAAATGGAAAAAAACATAATTCTGCTCTCGCTTGAGTATATATCTGATTATGTTTTACTTTTGGAAAGATGAGTAGAGCAGAATAAACTGCAACGTTTAGGGTACGATCAGTATGTCGTTCTAATTCAGTGATTCCCAACCTTTGTGACTCCTTAAAATGAAAGCAACCCCTACTTGTAACCAGGATTATATAATAAACTAAAACTGAAATAAAACAAAAACAATCTGTGAAAAATATTTTTAGTAAACTCAAACTGAATAAAAACTATATCCTTTAAGAAAAAAAAAAAAAAACTGAAACAATATTGCCTGGGTAAAACTACTAAAAATGAAATAAAAATGAACGTAAATTCATTTCAGTTTTTCTTTTTTTTTATCTCTAATATATCACCACCAAAAAAACCTCTCGTGACATTGAACCGGCTTGACGTTCCAGGAGATGGCGCTATGCCGTAATTGCTTCAAAAATTATTATATTTTGTTATTATATATTTACGTATTTTGTATGCATATGTAGCTACATACTTCTAAGACATTATACCTGGCCTTAACAAAAACAAACTAAAACTAAATATGTAAAAACTAAAACGAAACCTTTCTGAAAAACTGAAACTAAAACTAGCAAACGCACTCTGAAAACAAACTAAAACTAAACGAAATCGAAAAGTATAAAATAAAATAAAAACTAATTGAAAATTCAAAAACCTTGCTTGAAACCCCTCGTCTCCGGTTGAACTGGTCGCAACCAAAGAATGTTTCTCTTCACTTTATTTGAATAATTTTTAGAGTAAGTAGAAGACGAAATGGGCAGAATAGACGTAAATTAGTCTAAAAAAGCTTATTTCTGTGAGTTTGTGAAGCAGAAATGTATTTGTTTTGTTTTCCTCTCTTTAGTGACCTCATGATCCTTCAGATAAATCTTGTGACCCCTCGGTGGGAACCACTTCTCTGTTTGATAGATTTATGATGGTATGAAGAGAAACTCTTATAAAGACCAGATGGTCATCACTTTGGAGAGTTCCAATGAACACCAGAGGGAGGCGGTTAATAGGACACATTCATGTTTAAATAGCTGCTGTCAAAATGCCACTCTGACCCATTAATTGAGACCATATGTTACATGCTGTGATAGTAAAATAAAAAGCAATCATAACTACTTAAGTAAAGTATCAGCACTTCTACTAGTGAAGGACATCCTCTTATTTGTTTCTGCCTTTTTTTGTAACAGATGGAAGTAGTTGTTGAACCTTTAACTTAAGTAAAAGTAGAAATACAACAATGCAGAAATCCCATGAAAAAAACAAAATCAACAATGTGTTAGTTCGTCTCTAAATACTTTCCACTCGTAAATCGGTAAATTCAGATCATAACATAACATATATTGTTTCATTTGAAAGAAAAAGGCTCAGTAATTCCACAGCTGGCCGTGCTGTAGATTGTAGCAGTAAACAGTAATAGATAGCCCATTTATTTGGGGACTATTTTCACCAGCGGATTAATACACATTTGGTGCTCTACTGAGTATTTACTGCAGCAGGTTGATGAATGTGGGATCAACTCAAAATAAACTACAGTGTTCATCGTAATGAAGG
This sequence comes from Sebastolobus alascanus, assembly GCA_916701645.2. Lineage (NCBI taxonomy): Eukaryota > Metazoa > Chordata > Actinopteri > Perciformes > Sebastidae > Sebastolobus > Sebastolobus alascanus. The sequence continues at coordinate 1,759,276 of CAKAOJ020000032.1, forward strand.
AAACATGTCAGCTAGTGTAACTGTGCGGCTCACTAATGTGTTTTTAATAGTTTTTGAAGCTCTGTGGCACAGAAAGATATATATATATATATATATCAGGCTTTGAATGGATTAATATATTGTTGGTTTTGGTCTTTTTTATGGGATTTGTTAATTTTAAGTCATTTAAAATTTTACTAAAGTAAAAGTACCCAAGTATTAAGCAGGAAAATGTAAAAGTATTAAAAGTTTCAAAAGTAAAAGTACTGATAGAGAAGAACCAGAATGTTAACATCTTTTAGGACCGCAAATAATGATTATTTTCATTGTCGATTAATCTGTCGATTTTTTTCTCGATTAATCAATTAGTTGTTGGTCTATAAATTGTCAGAAAATGGTGAAAAATGTCGATCAGAATTTCCCAACGCCCAAGATGACGTCCTCAAATGCCTACAGATTAATGGACAATGAAAATAATCGTTAGTAGTTCACAATTACGCACGAATGGCAAATGAAGTATTTCATAGTCGTCTCTAAGAAATTGTGATTTCACTTTTCGCTATTTTTTTAGATATTTTATAGTCCAAATAAGTATCAATTAGTCAAGAAAATAATCAACAACTTAATCATTAATGGAAATAATCATCTGATTGTTGTTTCTTCTCTCCTTGTTTTATTCAAATGTAAATTGGGTTTTGACCTGTCTGTCGGACAAAACAAGTAATCGGAGAACATCACTTTCGACATCTGCCACCATTTTCTGACATTTTATACACCAAAAAAAAAAATAATCGATTAATCAAGAAAATTATTCAACAGATTAATTGACATGGAAAATAATTGTTAGTTGCAGCCCTAGTGTGCAGAGTAACTCAGATAAATGTTGCACCAAATGGAAACGCTAAAGTACAAACAGAGGAAGCACACTTTGCTTTTCTTTGGTTACTGTGGCTGTCACATAAATGTAGTGGAGTAAAACTACCAAGTTACACCATATCAAAAATACTCGAGTACAATTCCAAGCTATTTATAGTCAACTGGTGCACTTTGTGGGAGTACCCTAAGGGTTACCGACTAAGAGCCGGAGATGTAAAAAAAAACAGAGTACACCGGCTGTTTGCTGTCTTGTATTTGTACTTATAGTAAAGTGTGCCCCACCCTGCCACAGGCCACATTACAGCAGGAAGAGAGGACGAAAGGGCCCAGATGAGAGTTCAGGCCGACCTGGGATCAGTTTAGTCCTCTCTACTGGAAACTGTCTCTCCCTCCTCCTCCTCCTCCTCCACCTCCACCTCCTCATCCTCTTCATCTTTTTTAATGGATCTAGTAAGCCTGCTGCCTGTTTCCTTTCCTCCACCAGCAGCATCCATCCTGCTGTGTCTCACCAGCAGCAGCCAGCTGTTCATGAAACAGGCCTTCATCATTTAATGATAAAATCCTCCCTAATGTGTTACAGTGACATCAGCCTCCATCACTCAGCGGTCGGGGGAGGCTGCCGATCACATTTTACGTTCAAATTAAGTCGCTTTTAACGTAAAAAACACGAGCGTGCAGGAGGATAAAGCGAGCACTGTGAAGCTAAAACATCGAAACATCACTTCGATCGCATTTGTATCGTGATTGCATGTCAAAGGAAACGCATAAACCCCCCCCCCCACACACACACCCGCTCTTACCGTCAGGGCCTTTACCGGAGAGTACCGCGGGTCGAGTTGGTGAGCAGCCGGCTGGTGGGGAGATGCAGACGGGGCTTTGAACAGCGACAATAACAGCTGAGAGTCGGTGGAGTTTACCCGGTAGAGGAGTCCGGCTTCAGTGCAGGAGGAGGAGGAGGAGGAAGAGGAGGAGGAGGAGGAGGAGGAAGAGGAAGAGGAGGAGGAGGCTGTGTGTGTGTGTGCAGGGCACTCCCCTGCGCTCCTCTCTGCTAGCGACTGGATGCGGGATGCGCAGGGCGGAGAGAGAGAAGCAGCCGAGCCCGCCTGGTTTGACTGTCAAAACGAGGTGCTGGAGGAGCCGAGAGGACAGGACGCACCTGTATGGAAATCGGGACACGCAAATGAGGACACACGCTCCAAAAGGGAAGACAAACTAGGAGTTAAATTTCTTATTCAGATGACCGGATGGGTCTGTTTCTGTGGTAATAATAGGGCTACTACAGATCCCCCCCAGAGAGCTCCGGTAAAATTAGAAACGTGAGGACTAAAGACCCAAAGTCACAAGAGATGGGACAAAAAATGTCTGGTTCCCCCCCATTGACTCCCATTAGTGTTACATATACTGTGGTGCTGTGTAGAGCAAATGTGAGGGGCTCCAAACAGTTTCAGAGGAAGCTCAGTGAATGGAAGTGGAAAATTATTACATTAGTTATCAAAAGAAGATCAAATAGAATAGATTAAATGTGTGTGATTTGGTTAGACAGTTCAGAGATGCTGTAATTTTGGGATAAGATTACTTATTCTTTACTTGTTAAGTTTTTCCCCACTTCCCCAGAGTCAGAAACTAATACATACCTTAGGACAGACTTTTTTTTATTTTTTAATGTATTTGGTGTAGTCTGAAGTGATTTCAAACAGCAATATCAGGCTATCTTGGCTCAATTGTTGAGTATCTATGGGATCAAATAACATATTTATGAGCAAAACTAAGCTAGTAAATTAAGGGTGGATGAGGAGCGCCTTTTTCCTAGCTTTGAGGGCAGGTCCAGTCTGATTTTTAAACCCCGTGATACAGAGACTATAAAGTGTGAAACCTCTGATTCTTCCCAGTTTAAATTCAAGTGTTTTTTTTAGTGCAATTCTGCAGGGCTCCACTGCTCTCAAAAGGCACGATCTGTGATCCAAAGGTCTACAAAAAGTATCAAATTACAAGATTTGAACCAGCTATTCCTCCCAAATTGATTGACCGGTGTTTTAGAATAGGGGCTAATCAGACGGCTAGATTTAAGGTAACCTTTGAAGCCGTTAAATGTTGTTTTACACCGATGGAAACAGTCCTCTAATCTCAATTGTGACCTTTATTTCCTTTTTGCAACTCAACCTCAGTTATTTGTATATTCAAATGTATTGGGGCAAACTAATTGCACATCTAAAATGGCAAAGGAACATGTTAACTTTGTGTCCCACCTACAGAAGGTGAATATTAACTTAAAAGTATCTGGCAAAGTTATATATTAATATACATAATATTAAAATTGAATCCAAGCAGGTCTGTGGCCAACTGAACCATAAAACTCCCACCTTAATTTCAGGTTTTGTCTAACAAACTGCCTTTATCGGTCCCTTTATGGTTTCTGTGTTACTATTAGGGCACAAATACTACACAAAATGGTACCAATTGGGTTTCCCAGTTTCATTACAACAAACCAGTGAGAAAACAGAGATAACCGAGTTACTTTTTATTCAACAAACAGGTTGACAGTTAAATGCAATAGCTTCAATATTATCCAAGATTTTTATTTTGTTCTTTGTTAAACAAAATTGTAGTTCCGTTCAGGTTTGCTTGGTTCACGTGAGGGCAGCAGTTTTGTGGTGTTGTACCTGAAAGAGACAAAGATACAGATCAGACTAGAACAACTTGTGTGGCCCACAAATAGAAATATATTAACTATAGCCTCAGATAAAAGTTAGAATCAGGAGCTCAAAGCTCTCATACGAGGTGTCAGAAAAGAAATTTGGTATGTCATCATTGGCTGTACTATTAATATGCAACAGACACACACACTGACTTACCATGAAAATAAACTAGATCACCAATCAACAGCGGGATCACGTAGAGTTACTTTCCCATCTGCCGAGTTATGAATCAACCTGTACAAAGAAGAGTAGCTCAGTTTTAATTCACATTAAGAAACAAACATGTACATGCGTCTACTTGTATGAGCCTCAGGTAAAAAGCTAGAATCAGGAGCTGGAGTTCAGCTCTCATAGTAGGTGTCAGAAAAGTTATTTGATTTTGTCATCACAGGCTACAAGTTATTCAAATGTCAACGTATTGTATGGACTCACCAGCTCTCAAACCCAGTGAGGTCCTCGTCAGTAAGAGCTTCGATCTCCGGACCTCAGATCTTTATCCAGACAGTGTTCAGTCTTGGCATTCTTACCTGTTAACAATTAGGCGATTTAAAAAAAAAAAAAAGTGACAGTTTTGAGGCGAAGACTGCACTAATATACTAATAATGGAGCCTCAGAATAAAGCTAGAATCAGGAGCTGGAGTTCAGCTCTCATAGTAGGTGTCAGAAAAGTTATTTGATTTTGTCATCACAGGCTACAAGTTATTCAAATGTCGACATATTGTAAGGACTCACCAGCTCTCAAACCCAGTGAGGTCCTCGTCGATAAGAGCTTCGATCTCCGGACCTCAGATCTTTATCCAGACAGTGTCCAGTCTTGACATTCTTACCTGTTAACAATAAGCGGGAATTTTTTTTAAAAAGTGACAATTTTGAGGTGAAGACTGCACTAATATACTGATAATGGAGCCTCAGAATAAAGCTAGAATCAGGAGCTGGAGTTCAGCTCTCATAGTAGGTGTCAGAAAAGTTATTTGATTTTGTCATCAAAGGCTGCAAGTTATTCAAATGTCGACATATTGTAAGGACTCACCAGCTCTCAAACCCAGTGAGGTCCTCGTCAATATGAGCTTCGATCTCCAGACCTCAGATCTTCATCCAGACAGTGATCAGTCTTGGCATTCTTACCTGTTAACAATGAGGCGAAATTTTTTTAAAAAGTGACAATTTTGATGCGAAGACTGCACTAATATACTAATAATGGAGCCTCAGAATAAAGCTAGAATCAGGAGCTGGAGTTCAGCTCTCATAGTAGGTGTCAGAAAAGTTATTTGATTTTGTCATCACAGGCTACAAGTGATTAATATGCCAATATGTTGCAGGGACTCACCAGCTCTCAGACCCAGTGAGGTCCTGGTCTTCAGACAGCAGCATCCATCCCTCAGTCTCCCCACTCTCATCTGTACCAGCTTCAGCTGTAAGGCAAGAGAGAAATTTAAGAAACAAACAACAATTACATGTTTTATGAAAAAAAAAAAAAAAAATTGGAGCCCCAGATGAGTTAAAATCAGGAGCTGCTGTTCAGCTCTCATAAGGAGGTGTATGAAACGTTGGTGTGGCATTACTGTGAAACACATTTGTAAAGATTACATAGCAAATTGGGTTTATGTTCTAATTTTACTTTTTTTTCATATTACTTTTTTTATATATTTCAAAAGTATGGGAAAGTGTATATTTCCATATCCTTATCTATACACATTGCAGTTTATGATGCACATTAACTCACATTTGCTCTTATCCAGTAAAGGCCATCTTCAAGGCAAATTCCTTCTCTTCTCTTTCATCTCAACCTTCATGCAAATCATGCAGGCGCTGAGCCCAGCAGGCCTCCATGTGACTTACTGGAAAGAAGGAAAGAAAAGACAAGGGTCGTGAATAAATTCCAGCTGCACCAGTTGTAACCTTAACTTGGCCATTTTCACATTTCATTCCCCACACACTAACTTTGATTTAACATGCTTTTATGTGCAATAAGGTGGACCTTTGATCTGTTATTTATACTCTATTAAGATCAAGAATAAACTCCCATGACCTAACCTATAACAGTAGACAAAAAAGACAAAATTTGAAAATAGCCTACTGCTCTTCAGACAATTATGTAATATGGTCATTATTTCAACACCACATTCTTATGCAAGAGAAAATTAAGTTCGGGCTGAAATGTGACAACTAGCCAAGACTTGTTTTGTGGATAAATGTAAAATAATAGTTAGAGTCATTATTTAAAACTTGAAAAAATATTATTCCAAATCACATCTCTACAGTTTTTAGGTGGTGAAACACCACGTGGCAGCTCTGGCCCGTGCAGAACATCCACGTGTTGCTGTTCAGACCAACGTGGTAATAAGTTAGTTATTAAGCATCTAAAGTCCTCCACGTGTTAGCAACACAATACTAACTTGTTTTGACCGATCAGGCTTCTTTCAGACGAACTAACCCGCCCTGGTCGTCTCTGCTGCCGGGGAGTAAAGTTTGGAGAAGCCGCTGGAAGAGCCGACGAGGAGTTCATCTCTCCTGCCGTTCTGTGCATGCAGAGGACTAGAAGCACATCACGAGATGAACCTATACAGCTTCCGTCTGCGGAAAACGTACGTAAGTCATGACGTAAGTTCCTCCCATCCCCTTTCCGGGATAGATAGTTAGACTCTCAATATTTTAAAGGAAATACATTTTCTTGAACTCTGAAAAGACTTGAAATGAATTGACATTGAACTCCTCTAGCATTAAGTTTTTTTTTTTGTTTGTCTTGTTTGTTTTGTACTGTTTATTGTATTCCCTATACTTTTGTACTTGTCTTTTGTTGCAAATAAAGTTCTGAAAAAAAAAAAAAAAAGATAGCTAATTAGCTCCGGTTAGCTACCGTTAGCTCCATAGCTAACTGCTAGCCTTGCTCCGTTCGTCGGACTTTCTTAAACGCGAAGACATTGTTACGACACTTTCTGGCCATATTCTTTGTTTATCGGGACCTTATTAATGTACTGGATAATACTAACTGAATAACTAGCAATTTTAAACAAAGATAAAACAAGGATGGTGTTCGTAGCGTTGAACAACAACATTTCCCATGAGTCTTAGAGGCAAAAGCTACGTCAAAGCCTCATGGGAGTTGTCGTTTTTTAATGCTAACGAAGGAATAGTCGTTTAATGCTGGTTAAAATGGGGACTGGGTTTCAAACCAGTACAGTAATAAGGTACCGAATTTGCTTAGAAAGCAAACTGAATATTCCAGTATATTTTTTTTTATTACTTTTAGAAACCTGTTAAGAGTTTGGTACTGTCTCAAGAAGCAGATTACTGCTATTATCAAGATAACTTTGAACCCAAATATGCAGCTGCAGTATAAAAGACCAAGCCTGGTCAGCCAAATCAGATTCATGTACATAGCATTTTTTTTTCACATTTGTAGAGAGCTACGCTGCTAATACATCCAGACAGCACCTTTACATGTTGTCTATTTAGAGACACATTGTCAACAACTATTTCAAAAGCCCCAAATATAAACCACTCACTGAAAACAATGCTCCTAATCCAATATATCACAGGGTAAACAACTGTCAACCATTAATCCAGGATGGGTCTGCTATTTTCTTTAGCAGTATTTTGGGGGGTAAAACAACATCCTGTGTACATATTGGCCTATTGCCTTATTCATAAGTACACGTTTCATGAAAAATCTATTATCTTTGGTTATCAGAGAGTTGTGACAAAGATAGCCCACTGGAGGCAGGTTATTTTGTTAGTGATTTATATGCTTGCAGGCGTTAACTCTGTCAACTTGGGGGCTGCAGAATATTGTAACAAGTCTGCTGGATATGCAATATTATGATGCCACTTTCCCAATATACACCAGGTACTTTATTTCTGCATCACAGACTATGACTAAGAATACAGAATATAATTACTATTTGCATGACACTTAATGCTGGTGCACTGTGGTCAAATAATGTGGACAACTCTGCCCACATATTTTTGTGTGTACTTTTGATCTTGGGCAGTTTTTTGTGGCTTGGGTTAGGCCCTCTAGTTCAAATTCAATCTTAGTACTACAGCAGTGGTTCCCAACCTGGGGCTCGGGTCCCAATTAGGAGGGCACCAAAGATCACGGGGTACGCACCAGGATTTTTCTGCTTTGAGGTTTTGAAAATTAGATTTGCACATGTATAACTAAAATCATAATAACACACTTACTGGATAATTTATACAAAAGTCTATAAACTACTTAAAAGGATATATTTTACTTGCTTTTTAGCAGGCCACATTCTGTTTAAACCCGGTATTTCTGCACAGTTGCACAAAAAGATTAGGCTACACTAATATTATTAGTATTATACTATTTATAGAATAGCAAAATATTCTGCTTCAATCCGTATTTGTTGGTGTTTAGCTGGCGAATTATATTCATTAAAGAAAGTTGATTTAATAAAAACAGACTAACTCATTTAATACACTGAATCACTTTATTCAAATTGAGGTTCGAGGATTTGTACATTTTGGGTGATGACGGGTTAGGAGCTCAGCTTTTCTTAGATACAAGTAGGGGGAGGCTTTGAGGAAAATAGGTTGGGAACCACTCTGCTACAGCATATATATTTGAGAAAAAAAGTGAGCAGGGCTGCAGCACGGATTTTTATAAATACTGAGGTTCTGAGTCCAAAGTCCCATCAACCAAACCTTGTACTGTTTTCTGAGGATTTAAAAAAGCCACTAAATTAGTTTTTTTTTTTTAATTTACATATTTATTTAATTGTGCCTAAAACGGTCAACATATAAAATATTGAAAAATCTCTTGAGAAATCCCATTATATGTAATTTTTGTAAAATGTAAACTCATGTCATTCAACATATTATTTATTGCCCAACCCAACCTCACTAAAGCTACGTAACTGAATGGAAAAATGTGGAGGCTAAGAGTGTAATTTATGTGAAACTGGGGTTGCTGAAGAGAAAGAGTCTACAAATTGCAAATGAGGCCCTAAAAGAACCACGCTTAAACAGTCATGTAAGGTTTAATTTATACATTTATTCTGATCACAGCTGTACAGGAATGCATCGTCACAGCAGAAACACAACCTAAACCCAACCATGGCAACAACAGCCGTCACAACACATCCAAAACTCAATCGTAAATGTACAGGCTCAATCGGCTCACCTCTCCTGTCTATAATTATCATCATTATTGTTATTACTATTATTCACATAGAACCATCTGTCTCTCAAATATATCTTTGTTTTTCAAAGAGCATAAAAATACAAGTGGACTCTTCATTGGGATGAACACTGGTGGTTGATCCACTGTCTGGCCTACATGGGGGGGGGGGGGAAGCCGAGGAGGAGCGGAGTCAATTTATTACAGCTTACATTGGGGGGCTTATATGGGCTCGCACAAGGCTTCTCAATGGTTACAGCAGGACTGCAGACAGCGTGATTGATTTTAGGGGATCATATAGGACTCGTAACTCAACCTATAAGCTACTTTTGACATCACGGACACACGAGGAGAAAGGGTTTGTGAGGAACCAGATAAACCATTAAACATGTGAGTGGAAAACAAGAAAAAAAGACCAAAAAAAAAATTTATGAAAGAACACTATACCAAGGCACAGAGAGATGCAGAGTTAACAAAACGGACACAGAGGGAGATAAAAAGGAAGGGGAGACAAGATGGAAGGTGGGCAGATTAGAGGCAGTTTCACTAACCAACACTAGAGGGAGCTCTAACAGCTCAAATACCCAGGTATATTATAAACTCTATGTATACTGGATGTACTATATAAAGCATTGAAATATAGGATTATCTTTTAAAAACACTGTTTCACTGCAGCAGGACAAAGGGATACACGGCATGAGTGTGCTTGTATATATGTGTGTCTTTGCATTTGAATGTGTGTATGCAATGTAAATGTGTAGATTCGTTTCCAAGCAAACCTCCATAGATGGAGCGAAACACCAACAAAGCAGAACACCAGCGAGATTAAAACCAATGTTGTGTGTGTGTGTGTGTGTGTTTGTGTGCGAGTGTCTCGTGGACACACATCTATATCGTCGTTCTGATCATTAGAATAACTACTGTACGAGTGGGAGGACATTGACATGAGCATCAGCGGGGACTACACACAGTCGTAACGACAACAACGGCAACGGTAACGACAACAGCAACAACAACAACAACATGAAGAGAGACAACACACAGGTCAGGAAGTCCGGCTAAACCACAATCCTCCGCTCATACAGAAGAGAAACAGAGGCTGCGATTCGTCTGGAGTAAACGCATCCTTTTGACATCGCAGGAGTGGGACAGACTCAGAAAGCGGCCTGTCTTTCCATGTGCTTTTAAAAACGCTCTCCGGTTATCTCATCTGTATGCATCTTGTCTATCTATCTATCAAGCTATCTATCTATCTGCCTGTCTGTCACTCAGTTTATGTGCTTATTTTTTTTTTGCAAGCAATATGCTTATCTGTCTGCCTCCCATGTCTGACTGAGTTAGCATCTCTGTCAGAGTCTGTAGAGATAAAAGGATGAGGAAAATGATTGTGCTTCTGGGTCCAACGCAGCCGTCTGAGGCTGGGCGGCGGCGGCGACTCGCTGGGCTGCAGAGGTCAGAGGTTGTGTGGGAGCGGCCTCCTCCTCGCGTCGGGAGGTGCACTAGAGCTACTGCGCCAGGCGTAGAGGACTCCCCTCCTCGGTATTACTGTACAAGGCTACATGAGAAGCGCTCAAACACACACACACACTCTCAGAGCGCCAGCGTCGAGCCCTGGGAGAGTTTTCTTGATACACCTACACACGATGGGGGGGGGGGGGGGGGGGGTGGGAAGAAGGGAAAGGGCCCGTTGGAGATGAGACGTGGGCAGGAGATCAGTCGAGCATCGCATCCAGTTGGTCCGCCAAGTCGTCAAACATGCTGCCGATGTCGTCCAAGATGGAGACTGTGGACTTTTTGCCGGAAAGAGCGCTGGGAGTTGGATAGCAAACAAAACAGGAAGAGTTTAGCTGATAATGAGGCCGACAGCACAGTCACAGTATTAGATCAGAGATGTGAAGCGGAGAGTGTGAGATGGTTTTAGAGCAATTTTTTTTCCACATTGTTAATTAGCATTTTAAAGATCTATTTTAATGATATGTCATGGGCCCGTTCTCCTCTAAGGTTATGTTTTCCTTGGGCCTTTCCCACTACCCAGTTTGTACATCCTTGCCTCCTCGCTCCTCGAAATGCATTTTAGGAATTGGGTTGTCCTTCAAAATGGAGAGCTGAGATCAAATTCTGGGTCACAAGCCAGAGGAGACGAGGAGACGAGGAGATGAGGAGGCACAAAATCGGGAAATGAGAAACAGCTCTTGTTTCCAGTTTTCAGTTATTATTTCCTGTTTTTATTTTGGTGTACTCATTTCTGTCTCTTGTTTCAGATACTTCACTTTCTGCCCTTGTGTGTTTCCCACCTTTGCGATCGTCTGCCCCGCCCTGATTGTTTTCACCTGTCTCTCATTAGTCCTGCCGTCACCTGTCCCTCGTTATCACCCTCCATTCATTGTGTATTCAGTTATTAGTGTGCTCCCGTTTGTCCCTGACACACCGAGCCGACGGTCGGCTGTCGGACAGTTTGGGGCCGTTGGTGAGCGTCTGCCGGCCTAGTTTTTTCAATGTATCCCGCACCGTCGGATCTAGTCTGGCCATGTCTGAGTTTTTTTGGCCGATTCAGCATGATGAATCGGCGGTGGAGCTCGTCAGTGAGAGAAATGACTCCGATTGGCTGTTCAGCTTAAACGAATCAGTGCACGAGAAGAGAAACGGACGTGAGGAAAGCAAGGCAACGAGTAAAGTCGAGAGGAAAAACACAGAAGTCTCTTCTCATTTTTCATCTTCATCTCATCTGATCATTCCAATACACAGATATTTTCAAGACCACATGGCCATCTGGAATTAAGCTAAGCTGTGAGTGAGAGAGGTGTGAAAATGGTCGGCTAACGCTGCTTTGTTTCATGTACGTATCATAACAACGGCTTGTACATATATGTATATTTCCCTTTTTGAATGACAAATACAGACTACCGCTACCTGCTGGTGTGGAGAGTTATTTCATCCCACGCAGTCGCAGAACGTACGTGCCAACTGGCCGTCAGCTGTAGTCTTTGCGACGTGTTCAAGTGCAACTTTTTGGCCAAGACAAAGGCGACGTGAGGCGACGCAACAGTCGGCCTTCATCGCCGCTGGTTCTCTGATGTCTGTTTGGTGTGTCTGGGCCTTTAGTTCGCGTTCCAGCCATGTTTCCTCGAGTATTCCTAGTGTGATTTAGACTTTTCTTCTGTGTATTTAGACTCTTCCTTTGCATAGCGTTTTTGGTTACCTTTGCGTGTTTCTGGACTGACTTGACCCGTGTACCTTACTTGTTTTATAGCTAGTAAAGACTGTTTTTTGGATCTCACTCCTTTCTGTGTCATGCGTTTGAGTCCAGCTCCTTGTGGTTTCACCTGACATGATATAACCCCAATACTTATTTACACATCCAGCAGTTACAGAGCAACATTATCATTAAATTTGGAGTCTTGTTTCTGACCACCTGGTGAATATAAGTCCAATAATCACACTCTTTGAGCTCTGTTTTTGGGGGAAATATCTGGCTCTTTAGCAGCTAAATGCTCCCCTATGTCCACTTAGTCTGTCTGCTGTTTGGTGCTGGGCAGGTAGTATACAGAGGGGGTTTTAGAGCTTTGTCGCTGAAAACAGCTGCCTGCTGCTTGAACAATGGTGAAAGCGAGACCAAAATAAAAAAGTTCCGCGCCCAACACCCAAACAATGACTTGAAACTCAATATGAAGCTCCGTAAATCCGACGGAAACACTACAAGTGACCCCTTTTTACATTGTCAGTGTTTTTTACATTTTAAATTTATATATAATAAAAATATTGATTATATCCACTTTAATGTTATGATTCTTGCTATGCTGTGATACCTTTCATAAAATCAAACCCCATTTGATACTATTCATGGTCGTCATTTTCTCCGCAATAGACTTTAACTGTATTTACATTCAGTAATTCTCTCTATAGATGGTAGTTTTTATTGGTTTATTGGCACAGTCTGCCATTTCCACGCTGGATTCAGATTCAGTGAGAGGGATTCACAGCATGTAATCCAGTGCAGTTTGATCCAGTTTATAACGGCTTCAATGCTTACTGTTCACTCTCCTTACAGCTGTATTAATTAAGTCACTGCTAATGCTAGCGTAACAAGTCCTGCTGCTGCTGCTGCCTCACATTAAAAACATTATTGTTAAGCAGCCACAGGAAATGAAATGTATGTGTTTGGTTGTGCTGTAAACACTTCAGCCACTCTTCTGTTGTATTTCTGAGAAAGTAGCTGCTTCCTCAGAGTGTTTGTTATAGTATTAAAATGCACATACTGTTGCCACGGTAACCAAGGTTTTCACCAAATCACCAAGTTTACGTCACGGCAATCGGTTATAAATACTCTAAGCTTGTATCCCTCTGTTTGTTTTGACGCCTTAAATACTAAAGCACACATCAGTCTTAGCAACCGTTGCTATGGTACAGATGCCAGCCAGAGGCACAAATCAGAGCTGTTTATCAGAACTAGAAAGTGAATGAACGTGATTTAAACTCGGTGATTTAATGTTTCCTGGGAGTTTCAACATTTTAGAAAATATGCTTATTCGCTTTCTTCTGAGGGTGAGATTAAAAAAAATGATGGTGGTGAGCTCAGGTTTTGGTAGAAGTCTCTTGCCATTGTCACTGAGCCACAGCTGTAACTCACCAAGAAATAGTTACAGCATGTGACTCTCCTGAAACCACAAATTCTTGTTTTACACTTCTGCTTTACGGGATTCAGAGGTTTTATTTATATATATACAAAAAAAATATGTGTTGTGAAATGCAGTGTGGCACACTCATTAAGGCCCTGATAATAGGATACAATGTGTTAGTTAGTGAGCTTTTCAGGTGATGGTAGTTGTATTTTTTAACTTTGGAGAAAGCAAGGCTAGCTGTTTACCCCAATGGGCTACCTCCGGGTCTGAAAAGTGAAGCCAATGCTGAAGTGCCTTAAACCTGCATTCTTTCTAATAGCCAGCAAGGGGCAACTCCTCTGGTTGCAAAAAGAAGTCTGATTGTATAGAAGTCTATGAGAAAATGACCCTACTTCTCACTTGACTTATTACCTCAGTAAACATTGTAAACATGAGCTTATGGTCTCAATCGCTAGTTTCAAGTCTTCTTCAATACAGCATGATGTTCATTTAGTAAATTATGGTCCCATTTAGAGTCAAATAGTCCATAAAACAGGGTATGCTTTAGGGCGTGGCTACCTTGTGATGACAGGTCGCTACCACTGCGTTGTCCGTTCTGGGTGTTGTCCATATTTTCATCTTACAACTTTAACCCTTTCACAGTGTGTTTTCAGTTCATGAAAGTTAATTATAACCTTTTTGGTCACCTAAAAATGTCTTATTCAGCGTTCGGTTGTACTTAGCTCCACCCTCTCGTGCCACTTCTGGTTGAAAAAGACCAAGATGGCGACGGCCAAAATGCTGAACTCAAGGCTTTAAAACGAACACAAACCAATGGGTGACGTCACGGTGACTACGTCCACTTCTTTTATACATTCTATGGTTTCCCCCCACTTTTAGTCATTATGATAAGCTAGGCTAACCACGTCCTGACATTAGAGTGGTATCGATCTCTAAGTTTGCATCCAAAATTCCATACTAACATTTTATTTAGTACGCAAAAACAGTATGTGAGTTTTTTTAGAATGTCCGAAACCTTAGTTTAACTGTAAGTATAAGATTTCACTTTGCTAGGCGTAATGTATATTTTAAATTAATTCAGACTTTGCTTCTCACAAACCGTCGTTTTGGTCACATGAGGTTTGCACCGGTTGCCATGGTGACACGTCTCCAACCGGCAAGGAGGCTCTCGGGGAAGTGATGACGTAAATTACTGCTCAGCGCGTCTGGAACGATACATACTACTGTTTACTCATGCAAAAGTATGTTGAAAGATACTACACATGAATGAAGCCCTGATCTCCCTCTTGTAAAGAAAGTGAAGAAGCATATTTCCCAAAATGTTAAATGCATTTCAATAATATTTTACGTACACAGGAGAGTATCATGTTGGAGGTGCTCCAACTGCCAGTCACCAAAACACTGTTGATACAGAAGATGAACAGGACTTTTATTTTTCCATAACACTCAACGCCTGACATAAGTCCTCTCACTTTGCAGCTCTACGTCGTGTGAGGAAAAGCTCATTTAAGCTCTGATCCTCTCATCATCAATTTGGAAGCCAACAAGTGGTCCCGAGAGATTGTAGTTGGATATAAATGGTACAATCTGACGAATAACTTCATAAATACTCACTCATTTTGTGCGTCCTCCTCTTTGATTTTATGTTCAACAGCCTGTACAGCAGCAGCCAAGGAGGCGCTGGTCTCCTCCAAACGATGCTGCTCCTCCTCCTCCTCCTGCTCCACTTCCTCGACTTGACTCTCCAGCTCCCTAAGATTCTCTTCCTCTGCTCTCTTCCTCTCCTCCTCCTGCTCTTTGTGCTCCCTCTCTCGCCTCCTCTGCTCTTCCTCTCTCCTCCTCTCCTCTTCCTCCTCCGCCTCCCGTCCTCCAAGCAGGTCGATGGAGAGGCCGGCGATGGAGGAGCGGGGAGGTTTGACGGGGTGTGGGGAGGGCGTTGAGGGACTCTGGGCCGGAGAGGGGGACGTAAGGGGGAGTCCCGGAGAGAGGGAGGGAGCAGAGGGGGTGTCGGGAGCTGGAAGAGGGGCGGCAGAGAGCAGAGAGAAGGGTTTGGGGCCCGGGGTGGGGCTGGCTGCAGCTGGGCTGGTAGCAACAGGGCTCACGGCAGCTGAAGCTACTATTGCTTTGCCCGGTTTAGGCGCTGTCGGAGGCCCGCGGGGTTTCGGGGATATAGGAGGAGGGACGCGCTTCGGCTCTGGTCAGAGAGAGGCAGATAGAAACATGTCAGTTTTTTCTTTTAAACTGATAATCTCACAAGACCTGTAAGAGATTGGTGCTGGATATCTAGGCAGATATCTGTTTGCCAGATGAAGATCATCCTTGGTCAAAATGTCAGCTATAATTCAAATCTTTAAAGAGATAGTTTGGGTGTTTTTGAAGTGGGGTTGTATGAGGTACTTATCCATAGTATAGGTGTATTACAGTAAATGATGGTATGCCCCCAGACAGGAGCACCGGCACCGGAGCAAAGCAGTACAGTGCTGTGGACGGGGACGGCAGAAAAACTTATTTAGTCACCTAAAAGAGGCTCACCTAAAACAATTGATATCAGTTTAAGTGTACGCTATATTTATAATATTTTCCGACGGCAGACTGAACTGAAAGTGAAATGTATCTATACTGTTTCTGTCATCTGAGCCTGCAGATGGAGAGGGCATAGATACTTTCAGTTCAGTTCCCCGTCAGAAAGGGCTGTCTGACGGTGAGATAAAGCGGTGAAAATATTCTAAATATAGCGTACACTTATATCGATTTTTTTAGGTGAGCCTTTCGTTTAAGTGGCTAATATGGTTTTCTTCCGTCCCCGTCCACACCAGTATATTGTTTTGCTCCGGTGTCAGTACTTCTGTCTGTTTCTCCAAGCTGGGGCGTGCCGACTACCATCTACTGTAGATAATACACTGACTATGGATAAGTACCTCATACAACCCCACCTCAAGAGAAGAAAAAGAGAGCTCTGATTATTATTTAGTTGAGCTAACTGTTCTAGTTTTTGATTACAACTTGTTCAGAATAATTCCTTTTGGCCGAACAATAACACTATATGATCGTATCATCATCATGATCAATTTTGCCACAAATCTGTAAATGATAATACTGAATTATCATGCATTTATTTGAATGACATCCTCACTGTTCCTCAACGTAACAACATGGGAGTCTCCTTGATAACAATACTATAGGTTTATTTCCCAAAGTCTTCATATATTTTGTTTCGTCTAACCAACAGTCGAAAACACAAAGATATTCAGTTTACAATGATATAAAACAGAGAAAAGAAAAGCAGCAAATCCACATATTTGAGAAGCTATTTAACAATTAATTTCAAATAGTATCTCTTGTGTCTCCCCCTCTCCTGTGTCTTCAGCTCTCCTGTGTTGGCGTGGTTCCTCCACTCACTCGGCTCCCTGATTGCTACCAAGCTGATTCACCTGTTCCAAGCTGCACACCTGCAACCCATCTACTCATCAACGCTGCACTATATCAACCCTGGTTCTTCACTCACTCTTCGCCAGATCATTGACTCAGCTACAGTGGTAGTGTTATGTCCCAGGCCTCTCTCAAGTCTAGCTAATACTGTGATTTGTGTTGTTTCCTTGCCTGATGTTAACCGTTTCAGATCATCTGCTGGCCTGCAACTTCAGTCTGTCTTCCACCATCGCCCCTCTGCCCTCAGCCAACCATCACCTGCTCTCCACCCCACCTCCTTCCCTGTGGTCTCACAATTAATCTAAGACAACTTCACCTACCTCTGAGTGAGTGTCCTGCATTTGGGTTCAACTAACTACATCACAACAGGAAACTCATCACAAATTATTGTAGTTGTTATGACCACAGACTGTGGTAAAGATGGACGACATGACAGTTCCCCAAAATGAAGCCAAAACATCTCAATCGCCCCCTGGTGGCTGGCTGCAGTATAGGTCATAGATCCCGCCCCCTCCATGTTAGCGGATGGTACATGGGCCAAACAAGATATGTTTGGTTTTAATTAGTCATTTGATGCTATAAAAAGTTGGTGAGATGTCATGATTGACAGCTGTGAGTCTCTCTCGGTGACAAGCTGTGGCTGTGCTCGGCTAGGGATTGGTTCGGGCGGGTGACCTCAATACCGCGGCTCCGGCCCCCCGATTACTACTGCGCAGACTCTGGCTCCAAATGATGTCAAGATGGCAGCTCCCGTATCCGGGATATTTTGGCTTCACTTCTGTACAGTGGGAGGAAGTGGAGACGCGTCGTCCATCTTTATATGCATATGATATAACTGCGACGTCCCCTGTATGGGGACCTTTGTTGCGTATCATCCCCCTCTCGACTATTTCTATCATATAAACAAAATATCCCACTCCCCAACCCCACCGCTTTAACGTGAGGACAGATGTGAACGGGCTAAAAGGCAATACCTAGACCGCTTATTTTTTCACAAAAATCAACACGATCGCAGCATTTTAACGCTATAATCACATCAAAAATTTGCACATAGTGGCTTTAAACTGTTTTTTCTACTGAGTGACTACATTTACATTAATATAGAAAGAAGCTAAACTCAGTGATTACATACCAAATTTTCAGTTTAGTGTGTACATGTGTGTTTATCTCACCAGGGCTCTGTGCCGTGTCAGTATTATCGGGCCCGGGTATGGGGACCCGGCGAGTCGGGGTCGGGGGGTCAGCTTGTGCCGTCCTCAGGGTGACCGTGGCCGGTTTTGGTGATACGGGCGGCTTCAGAGACTTCCTAGCCTCCATCCACTCACAGCTCTCTCTGTTGGCCTCTGTCCTATCAGAGACCTCAGAGACCGGCCTCCGCCTCAGGACCACGCCGCCGTTCTGCTGCGGCTCGCCTCCGTTTGCCTGGCCGCTATCTGTTTGACTGCTGGGAGAGTCCAATTGGTTATTGCTTTGAATGGCACTCTCTGTATGCTCGGGCGGGCGTTGTCTCCTGCGTATGGTGTCGGAGCCGGTTGCCATGGTGAAAGCGTTGGTGTCCACGGATACAGGTGCCTCAGAGTCGGTCGCCGGAGGACGCGGCCTCCTTCGGAGCGTCGCCGTGCCGTCTGTGATCTCTGATGCTGCGGAGACCACGGTGGAGCGGGGCCGAGGCTCTGGACGTTGCTGGGCTGGTTGCCGAGGTAACAGGTCAATCTGATCACCAGGTAGGCCTTCTGGTCCACTGATGGTCCTGCGCCGACTTAAGACATCTTCATCATCAGATCCAAGACCGCCCGCACCTGCCTGCCGACGAAGTAATGGCGGACTCACCTGAAGGTCACATGATTGTTATGCATGCTAATATGCATTTTAAAACCAGCCAGACATAAAGACACACACACACACACACCTGTAGGTAGTTGGTGCTGCCTCCCAGATTCCTCGGCAGGGTTTTGGCTCCACCCACGATGGATGTTTCCAGCATGGCGGCGAGGCTGCGAACGCTCCCAGAAGCCCCCTCTGATCTCTCCAGGCCTGCTGATTCCTGAGATCTCAAAGCTGATCCCAGGCTGCCGCAGTCGCTGGCTCGCCGCTCTCGATACGTTGGCAGCCCGAGCAGCCCCTCCACCTGTCCCTCTCCCTCCCCGTCACCCCCGGTAATGGAAGAACAGGACCGTTTAGGTGGTGTCGGGGGCCGACCTTTCCGACGGGGACGGAGGGTGACAGATGATTGGCTGCGGTTAACAGTGACATCATTAGGGGCGATATGTGCGGAGCTGCTGCGGCACACGGTGGCGTATCTAGAGTCTGATTCTGAGCCAATTAGACTGTGAGTCCTCCGTCGCTCTTCCTCCTCACTGGGCAGGCGGAGCAGCGGTACTGACGAATCTGCTGCCGCCGTCTGGGTGGAGGGGCGCGGCCGAGCCCTGGGGGAAGCCTGCTGGGTCCGGCCGTGTGGGGGCGTTTGTGGTGGGCTTTGTGTCAGTGAGTGGGGAGGGGTCTGTGAACGTGGGAGACCTGGGCGAGGTTTGGCGAGCGGGCTGGGGCCGCCGTCCCTCTGCTTCCTCACCTCCTTGCGGGGCTCCGAGCCGGTGCTGCCACCCGGGCTGGATGGAGGTGTAGAGGGGCTCTGAGGAGCATCAGAGCTTCTCTCTCCCCTCTGGAGCTCCTTCAGTCTCTTCACTCCCAACATCAGCTTCTTCTGATGGCCTGAGAGGACGAGAGGAATAGTTCTTGTTGAAGTAGAAAGACAGTAAAAACATATTTCGACTTCAAAGCAGGAAGAGACTATTTGTTATTGTTTATCTTATAAAAGTAGTCATGAAATGGACCCTTAAAGTTCCTGGAAAACTGAAAATCTTTGATGGCGACCCATCCTGCACTAGTACGTAGGCATGATCATTACATCTAACAGAGGTTCCCAATCCCTGGGCTCAGGACCGGTACTGGACCTCGGAACATTTGCTACTGGGCTGCAATAATATGATTCAGTGAGAAACTGAATAATAATTTGACATTATAACATACCGTATATATTGCTGAGGGGTCAGAGCAAATTAAAGGTCTTATTGATAACATTTTTATATAGACTAATATCTTTTTAAAAATAATACAGTGCCTTGGCTTTTCTTTTTTTTAATTAATCATTTTAACGATTTTTGCGGGTCCAAAATTTATGTTTTTTTTTTTTTTTATCTCTGTGGAAGATATCTGACGTTTGGTTCCCACTTCTAACAGGGCTTGTGAGCCAACAGTAAAACAACGTTGGTATCACGTGGTATCTCGTCGTCAGCTAACGTGGAAAAAATGGATAAATGGCTGAGATTGACTGTAAGTGCCTGGCAACGACTTGTTGTGAAGTAAATGCAATGGAACGGGGGAGGGAGAATGCGACATCTAGTGGCTGAATGTTATCAATGTTATTAATAGCACCTTTAAGTCAAGTTTGTGTTTAGTTTCATTTTATAGAAACTCATCATTTTCAGTTTAATTGTAAAGAAATACATTTTCTGTCTTATTTTATACTATGATGGTTTACTTTGTTAACAAAATGAATGTTCTTTGGTTGATAACAACTACAGCTGAATAAATTCAGTCCAAATATTCCATATACAACAGAATTTATACAGTATTTAATTATTGTATGTGTTGTTGAGCGACACAAAACATTTGGTAACAATTGGGATGAGGATATGACTGACGTATCTTATTCATAAGTTTTGACAATCATGCTTGAGGCTCTTTATCTCTACTTGCTTTGTTATTATAATATTTTATTCCACATCTTAATAATGTAGCAGTGTCTTACCGAGTTTGGTAATGCCAATCTCTTGCAGATCTTCAAGGCTGATGTCGGAGATGAAGTCAATGTTTTCATACCCATTCTGCACCAGGACCTGGTAGTACTGACTAAGACCCAGGTGAGACAGCCAGTCTGCCAGATTGGCCTAAAAACACACACAGGGACACACAAACATGGGCACAATGTAAAACGCTTGTGCACAGATTACAAAATACAGAGTGGAATTTGACTGCATTTTAATTTTGAAAAACAAACTGGAATATTTGCATGTGTATATATTAGGGCTGGCAATCGATTAAAATATTTATTCAACATGATTGCCCATAGTTAATCGCAAATTAATTAATTATTTTTTTATCTGTTCAAAATGTACCTTAAAGTGGCAGTAGGCAACAATTTTTTGGCATAATTTGCCAAAAATTCTATAATAACCTTTCAGCATATTGTGTTCTGAGAGAAAACTAGACTTCTGCTCCTCATCATGGCTCTGTTTTCAGGCTTTAGAAAAATCTAGCCCGTGATGGCAGATTTGGACTAATCACAGGTCATTTCAGAGAGAGAGAGCGTTCGTATTGGCTGTGCTCCGGTCATGTGACCAGAACTTGGCTTCCTTCAACAGATTTTACAATGGCGGCCGCATCACAAACTTTCTCATTTTACAGCTAAACAGTATACTACAAGATGATTCTGAGAACATTTGAGGCGAGAAATAGGCATTACAGTAACAGAATATTGATTCATATTTGATCAGCGCTGCCTAGTTTGACAGATTGGTCGGAGTTCCCGAGTGATTGACAGCCGGCTCTCATAGACGGCAGCCGGACAGCGGACCTTGTTTTC
Source organism: Sebastolobus alascanus (assembly GCA_916701645.2). NCBI lineage: Eukaryota > Metazoa > Chordata > Actinopteri > Perciformes > Sebastidae > Sebastolobus > Sebastolobus alascanus. The sequence continues at coordinate 1,780,660 of CAKAOJ020000032.1, forward strand.
CTCCGGTAAGTGAAATCCTTCAGATGCCGTTAGGAGCACCGGAGGACACAGTAGGACAAAGAGGAACATGATTTTTTTCAGGTTACCCGTTTCATGTACTACTGTCACGATATAGCGGCCGTTTTCTAAAAATAACTTTTTTTAAATCATATTTGCTCGGATCTCGCATACTGCAGCTTTAAAGGGAGATTTGTCAAGTATTTAATGCTCTTATCAACATGGGAGTAGGCAAATATGCTTGCTTTATGCAAATGTATGCATATATTTATTACTTGAAATTGAAAACAACACAAAACAATGATAAATATTGTCCAGAAACCCTCACAGGTACTGCATTTAGCATAAAAAAAAAAATGCTCAAATCATAACATGGCAAACTCAAGCCCAACAGGCAACAACAGCTGTCAGTGTTTCAGTGTGCTGACTTGACTATGACTTGCCCCAAACTGCATGTGATTATCATAAAGTGGGCATATCTGTAAATGGGACACTCGTGGGTACCCAGAGAACCCATTTTCATTCACATATCTTGAGGTCAGAGGTCAAGGGACCCCTTTGAAAATGGCCATGCCAGTATTTCCTCACCAAAATTTAACATAAGTTTGGAGCATTAGGCTCCTTCCCGACAAGCTAGTATATCATGGTTGGTACCAATGGATTCCTTAGGTTTTCTAGTTTCATATGATGCCAGTATCTTCACTCTAGCTTTAAAACTGAGCCTCCTACAACCTAAAAATCACAAGTTGCGTTAATGCGTTAAAGAAATTAGTTGCATTAAAACGAATTTGCGTTAACGCTTTATTATCGCGTTAACTTTGACAGCCCTAGTATATACTGTATGTATATGCTTGTGTTTTTGAAGCTGCCAAAACTTAACATCTCCCCCTTTTTTCTAGTTTGTGAAGTACACGTGAGAACCTTACAGGCTTGTGGTCTGGCAGCCAGTCTGTGGAGGGCAGCTTGCTGATCTCTGATGTTAACTTCTTTCGATGTCCAGGCTTCATGACCCCGATTGCCGTCAGGTCCTTCAATGTAAAGCACACTTAGTCACATCAGGAATTCTCCACAACTACTGTAGGTGTTTTTTTTCTCTTAAATGTAAACAATTTTATGCGTGCATTTGACATTTGTACATGAGCAGTGTGTGATATGCCTTCAGGAATATTTTGCTTTGGATAATCTCTGATGAGTGTCCCCTGCCTTTAAGGGGTTTATGTCATACCACTGTGTTCGCTTCAATACGCAAACACAAACACACACACACGCACTGGCACTAAAAACACACTCAAGGACAAACACAGGGTAGCGTTTACAGCACAGACTGGAACACACGGCCATGTGTGAACACAGGTATGTAAATGAAGCAGACAGAGCATGAGAAGTGACTGGTTGAGGCTCAGGACTCACACCGGGGGGGTCAGGTGACAGAGACAGGAGGGTCATGATGACATCATCCACGTCAGTGGGGAGCTGATTTGAGAGCTGTGCTGGGCAGAGCCTTGACAAACAAGGGACGGGGCGTGAGGGGTCAGGGGTCATGACCTTACCTCAGGGGTCATGCGGCTAATGGTGTCTAGATCATATCCCGCGGTGAGGAAGTGGGTGGTGTAGAACTGCAGCTGAAACTCACCCAGCCACGCCACTACTGCCTGCTTCTAGAACACAGAACACAGAACACTACTGCCTGCTTCTAGAAGAGTCCAGAGGCTTCTTCTAGAGCACGGAACACAGACCTGTTCTAGAACACAGCATAGCAGCCTGCTCTAGAACACAGGGGGGAAGACTGTTGTAGAAGACAGCATAGCAGCCTGCTCTAGACCATAATGGAGAGGACTGTCGCAGCCTGCTCTAGAACATAGAGAAAACTGTAGCAGCCTGCTCTAGAACTTAGGGGAGAAGACTATTGTAGAATACAGCATAGCAGCCTGCTCTAAAACACAGGAGAGAAGAGTATTGTAGACCACAGTATAGCAACCTGCTCTAAATCACAGGAAAGAAGACTATTATAGAACACAGCATAGCAGCCTGCTCTAGAACACAGGAGAGAAGACTGTAGCAGCCTGCTATAGAATACAAGGGAGAAGACTATTGTAGAAGACAGCATAGCAGCCTGCTCTAGACCATAAGGGAGAGGACTGTCACTGCCTGCTGTAGAACATAGGAGAGAAAACTGTAGCAGCCTGCTCTAGAACATGGGGAGAAGACTGTAGCAGCTTACTCTAGAACATAAGAGAGAAGACTATTGTAGACCACAGCATAGCAGCCTACTCTAGAACACAGGAGAGAAGACTGTAGCAGCCTGTTCTAGAACACAGGGGAGAAGACTGTAGCAGCCTGTTCTAGAACACAGGGGAGAAGACTGTAGCAGCCTGCTCTAGAACAAAGGGGAGAAGACTGTAGCAGCCTACTCTAGAACATGGGGGAGAAGACTATTATAGAACACAGCCTAGCAGCCTGCTCTAGAACAAAGGGGAGAAGACTGAAGCAGCCTGTTCTAGAACATAGGAGAGAAGACTATTGTAGACCGCAGCATTGCAGCCTGCTAGCAGCCTACTCTAGAACACAGGGGAGAAGACTGTAGCAACCTGCTGTAGAACATGGGGAAGAGGACTGTAGCAGCTTACTCTAGAACACAGGGGAGAAGACTTTAGCAACCTGCTCTAGAACATGCGGGAGAGGACTGTAGCAGCCTGCTACAGAACACAAGGGAGAAGACTGTAGCAGCCTGCTCTAGAACAAAGGGGAGAAGACTATTGTAGAAGACAGCATAGCAGCCTGCTCTAGACCATAAGGGAGAGGACTGTCGCAGACTGCTGTAGAACATAGGAGAGAAAACTTTAGCAGCCTGCTCTAAAACTTAGGGGAGAAGACTGTAGCAGCTTACTCTAGAACATGGGGGAGAAGACTATTGTAGAACACAGCAAAGCAGCCTGCTCTAGAACACAGGAGAGAAGACTGTAGCAGCCTGCTCTAGAACACAGGAGAGAAGACTGTAGCAGCCTGCTCTAGAACATGGAGAGAAGACTATTGTAGAACACAGCATAGCAGCCTGCTCTAGAACACAGGGGAGAAGACTGTAGCAGCCTGCTCTAGAACTTAGGGGAGAAGACTATTGTAGAACACAGCATAGCAGCCTGCTCTAGAACACAGGAGAGAAGACTGTAGCAGCCTGCTCTAGAACATAGGAGAGAAGACTGTAGCAGCCTACTCTAAATCATAGGGGAGAAGACTATTATAGAACACAGCATAGCAGCCTGCTCTAGAACACAGGGGAGAAGACTGTAGCAGCCTGCTCTAGAAAATAGGAGAGAAGACTATTGTAGACCACAGCATAGCAGTCTGCTCTAGAACACAGGGGAGAAGACTGTAGCAGCCTACTCTAGAACATGGGGGAGAAGACTATTGTAGAACACAGCATAGCAGCCTGCTCTAGAACACAGGGGAGAAGACTGTAGCAGCCTGCTCTAGAAAATAGGAGAGAAGACTATTGTAGACCACAGCATAGCAGCCTGCTCTAGAACGAAGGGGAGAAGACTGTAGCAGCCTGTTCTAGAACATAGGAGAGAAGACTGTAGCAGCCTGTTCTAGAACACAGGAGAGGAGACTGTAGCAGCCTGTTCTAGAATATAGGGGAGAAGACTATCATATAACACAGCATAGCAGCCTGCTCTAGAACTGAATAGGGAGAAGACTGTTCTAGAAAACAGCACAGAAACTTCCATTGTATTCCCAACATTAAACCCTGCTCTAAATTTAGAAAGCATTCACCAGCAAGGAATGGGAACCTGTTTTGGAATACAAAATAAAGACCTGTTCAGCTTGTCAGTTTGTCTTACAGAACAATACCCAAGGTGCTCAACGCCATTTCAAATTTGAAGGACAATACTGCCTATATTTATGCTCAAAAATATAACTGTCTCTAACATACTGCTACTAAAATACACAGTAAGATCACTTCAGGGTCTTCAGTAGTTAATACCATAAATGGATCTCTCTCTTTACTCCACTAAGGGTTAGTGGGAAAGAATATTTTTCTAATTTGGGTTGACTGACCCTTTTACAGGTCAAATTAGATCTTTTTTTAAAAAAAAACCCACTGGTATCCATGTTATATTTTGTGAATGAATTTAGTGTCAAAGAATGTTGGATGAGATCAGCCTATGAGGACACGCTACTGCTTTCACTTCTGTGACGGAACACTGTTGTTGCCTGGCAACCAGTGAATGCTTGCTTCTGGAACACACAGTGAATTTAACCCTCAGCTTTACGGAGCACACAGCACTGGTTCTAGAGCAGAGCAGCAGCATGTGGGGGCCTGCTGGTGTCTAGTGTGGTGTGAGGACAGGGGGTTGGGCGGTAGGACAGAAGGCAAGACAGCGACTGACTCCTCCATGTGTCTGTCACTCTGCCTGTCTCCATGGTGACACACTCGCATGCCCATCCTCAGGGTGTCATCTGTTCGGGGTGCCACCCCGGCAGACACCTCACTGTGCCCACTGAACCCACCCTGGTAGATGTCTTTCTCTCAAACCAAAGCACCGGTTGAGAGGAAACGGGAGAAACACAAAAAGGAGGCTCCAGATTGAACCAATCTGCCATCCAAGAACTCACTTTCCCATCATCCTCCTCTGCCTTCCGTTCAAACGATCGCTGTTCATGAACTGTGCAACTGGAGGAGCCTTGAGGCGGAGGTGGAGAGGTGAGACAAGGGAGAGAAACAAGAGGGAAAAGAAAAAAATATATTACTTTTAGCAGTAAAGGACAATTTTGTTATTTCACTCTTTTGTATTTTGTTACAATACATTTTTACATCAACCATTATTAGTATGTCTATTAGCAAACATTTTGTTTTAATTTGTATAAATGCACTTTGGCCTTCAGCATGACATTTATATTTTATGTATCAAATTAGTTATTTATAAAATGCTTTGCAGTGCTTTAGTTTTTGGGTGCTGAAGTTTGTTAATAATTTCTTAGAGCAGAGTTTATTTGTAACTGATTATTACAAAGAAACAATATTTACAAATTGTAGTGAAAATGGAAACAAGTACTGTACTTCTTTGTTCATAGAAAATGGAAGAGGCTTGTTTCACTAAATTATGAGTTCATACTTTTGCAGTTACTTCTAGTTAATTATTTGCAAAATGAACAGCGTCTTATGAACTTTTCTTCCTCTGAAATCAATTCTTACGAGAACTCTGTTCTAATAAATTATTAACATCTTAAGGAACCTGGAAATGGAGATGGTGCCTTGGTGCAAAGCCAAGGAATTGTGTTATCTAGTGATCAAGTGCAGTCTTTGAGGATGAGAAGCAGTGGAGGAATTAAATGAAGCCGCCTTTATATTGCCTGTGTAGTCCTCCATAATAATTTTGGCAGCAGCGTTCGGGGTTGGCTGGCTCTGTGGTGCTGTTTTAGCACCACACTTCCCACATATCACTTAAACCAGTGGAGTGACAGCAGACTAAAATATGCTAATTTATATGCTTCTGTCAAAGTGAGAGTAATAAATTAACTACAATTTCAAGCACATTGCCCAGACACCATATAAATGTATGTGTGTATAAATACATCAAATGTGTTTTATAGACACATTGTAAATGTACTACTTTCCGTAGCCTAAAGCAAATACTCAATGGATAACAACAGCACAAGTGAACTTGTACAGTAAATGCCTTATCAGGAATGATGTTTACATGTTACATCAGCCAATATAATCATTAATAAAGTTATTAAATATACATTATGCCGTGGTTAATAAATGATAGCAAAACTTAGATAGATAGATAGTAACTTTATTGATCCCGAGGGTAATTCAAGACTTCATACAACTTGCCAGACTAAACTTAAAAAAAATGCTCATTTCAACATCAATTTCAGAGCGTCATCTGCTGATTCTTTAGCAGATTTACTGGAGTTTTATATATTGAGTGCTATTCATTCTAAGGCTGATGTTATCTACTGTACTTGTACCTTTCTTTTCATGTTTTCTTCTTTGGATGTTACAGTGACGGTTACAGTTTCTTCATCTGTGGTGGCTATCGCTGCTCAGGCTAATCACACATTAGTTTTTATTCTGCTTCCTACAAGCAGCTAAAGCGTAAAACCATCCTTAGAACTAAAAAAGATTACTCCCAGGACAGAGCGACCTGTCCCTGGCTGTTTAGAACAGCATTTTAGAGCAGCTTTTATAAATAAAGCATAACTTGTATCACTAATATTCAAGGACGGGGGCAGGAAATGCTGCGTGTGTCTGATATGAAGAGACAGGTGGTCTTTAGAGGGCCAGGTTGACTAAAAGTGAAATGAAGGAAAAAAAGGATTTATAAAAGCAGCGATCAAAACAAGCCTCGAGGCACTTGTTGTACTTTTGAAGAAATCTTTTTCAATTGCTATCATTTTACTACAGACAGAATGCTTTCTTTGAATCACCATTGGTAGAATTTAAGGACAGACTCTGTAGTATCTGTCTGAATCAATGCTGTCTTTCATCAATTAGCAGAAGGCAGCAGCAAAACAGACATGATAAATAGCACAAAACAAGTAAAGCCGAATCTTTTATGTTGAGATTGGGTGAGTTTGCGTGCTTACTCGTTGACTGCTCAACAGACTGCGACTGCTCCAAGAGATGCTCCTTGGCTTTTACCGACTGGGACAGCACGGTGGCCAGGAGCTAAAACACAAACACACACACACTCACAAAATGAAACATTTACTCAAGCATAATCATTCACATCCCAGAGGTCCCTTGTGACTCAGCTCAGTGAACTAAGTGCACATATAACAGACAGATTCGGGCTTCCTCCTCCTGCATTTCCTGCATTTTACCAACAACAGATGCAGCAGAAATCCTAGAATAAATACTTCTTTAAATAGACAATGTCCTTCTAGCATAATATGGGAGCACTATCCAATTTAGCTAATTGCTAATTCAGTATTTCTTTAAGGTACTTCCTAAAAATAGATATCCGGAAATTAAATTTACAATGTGCTAAAGGTGTTAGAGAGCAGACCTGCAGGGTGACATCACAGATTATAAAATGAAAGCACACAATACAATGGAAGAAAAAAATCAACATCATGCAGAGACAGAATGCACTAAGAACACTTCACTGTTTTGATTCTAGTTGGCAAGTTTGTGTTGCTGTGGGGGCCAACTGCATGTTATATTGATCATCTGTTTCCTTAAAAATACATATAATTCTTGTGCTCAAATGCCATGCATGACACATGCAGGTTTTTTTTTTAAGTATGATGTCTTGGTGCACTTAAAGGGCTAGTGTGTAGCATTTCGGGGGATCTATTAGCAGAAATGGAATATAATATGCATAACTATGTTTTCATTAGTGTATAATCACCTGAAACTAAGAATCGTTGTGTTTTCGTTAGCTTAGAATGAGCCCTTCATATCTACATAAGGAGCAGGTCCTCTTCACGGAGTCCGCCATGTTGGTCCGCCGAGTTTCTACAGTAGCCCAGAGCGGACAAACCAAACACTGGCTCTAGAGAGAGCCTTTCACATTTTTATGTTACCTGAAGGCCAACGTAGTTCTCTGACACGCTTGTGAAACTGCGGTAACGTGAGCCACAGAGTGCAAAACCGTGGTACCGCAAGCCGCTGTCTGACTTCCGTTGCTCCTAAAGTAGTGTTATTATGGTAAGGATGGCCTCTGAACGTTACCACGGTTTTGCACTTGGTGGCTCACTTTACCAAATTCTTGGAAAGGGAGGGGTGAGCGGAGGGGTATTCAGTTGGTTGCAATCTGCAACCACACCACTAGATGCCACCAAATCCTACACACTGTACCTTAAATAAGTAATTATCAGACTCAAATCATACAAATACTACTAATACAACAGTATAACGTTACAAAAATAACAAGGGTAGCTGATGTAGTTTAGGACAACATACATATTGACAATTTCACTTGCATATTTTATCATTCTACCAAGATATACTGTCTATACATCTGTGCTGTAATCTAACACAAATGAGAGATGGTGAGGAGCATAAAGATATTAAGGGATAGAGATAGTAGAATTTAACTGTTACAGTTTGTCCAGGCAGAAAAGGTTGACGTTGGCATTTACAGGCTTAGTTTTACTGCGTAATTGATAAAAAGGACAAACCAAGAGGCCACCTTCTTAATGCACCTGTCTGCACTGTTGAAAAAAAGCGCTGCTGATCTCTCCAGCGGAAGAACAAACTGAGCAGGAAACAGAACTGTGGTTAACCAGGGAACTAGACTTGTGTTTGTTTCCTGACAATGTTTTTCTGTTTCCCAGAAACAACGTGTTTATTGTTTTTGTAAAGATCCAGTTAGCAATGTGATGGAAACCTGTGCAAACACACGTACATGAATAAATGCAAAGAGTCTCTTTACCTTCACCCCTTCAGCTTGTGCGTGCAGGCCTGGAGCGTTAAGGCCGTGTGTGTTGACCCCTGGCGTGAGTGCCGGGTGTGGACAGGGTGCAGGGGTGGTCAGAACATGTGTGTTTCCAGAGCTCTGCAAGCTGCTGATTGACCGAATACTGCCGATGCTGCCCACGCTGCCGCTGCGCTCGCCACCTTCACACACAAACACACACACATTGCAGGATGCAGTGGTGGAAAGCAGCTAAGTACTTTTACTCAAGTACTGTACTTAAGTACAATTTTGAGGTATGTGTACTTTGAGTTTTTCCATTTTATACTGTTTTACACTTCTCCTCCACTACATTTCAGTAGAAAATATTGTACTTTTTACTCCACTACATTTATCTGACAGATAGTTACTAGTTACAAAAATCAAACATATGATCAGTTCGTAAAATAAAATTTGTTAAAAAGTAAACCAGTGGCTGCTCTAGTTTGACCCCGATAATGGTTCAAATAGTTTCAGTTAAATAACTGTTTGAATCCCAAAGAGATCAAATTCTCCTACATTTCACTAAAAATCAAAGATCAAAGTGTAAAATATTAATATAAATTTGTGTAGCAGAACTTTGTTTTTTTTCTTTTCTACCCGATTAACCATCTCACGACCCCTCAGATTTATTTTGTGACCCTCTGTCTGACCTCAGGGTTGGGAACCACTGAACTAAACTACTGATATAGTATATAATAGTATATAATTTGCCAAACAAGTAATTTTACTTTTGATACTTTTGATAGTACATTTTGATTATAATACTTCTGTACTTTTAATTAAGTAAGATGTTAAATGAATGGCTTTTACTAGTAATGGAGTACTTATATATTGTGGTATTGGTACTTTTACTTAAGTAAAAGATCTGAGTACTTCTTCCACCACTGGCAGTGGAACCTCCTCCTCAACCCTCAAATACGTAGTTTCACATTGTTACCAGAAAACAGACTTGTGCGTTTACCTGCCAGCGGTTTGCGTAGCACCCAGATCTCCTCACTGGTGCTGCTCTGCTGTCCCAGAGTTGGAGAGCCTTGAGGACTCAGCTCAGCGGTCCGCGAACCTGTCACACACACGACACACACACAAAAACACGCACACATATTTGTTACTGCCACTATTTTACTCTATTTATGAAGAAAGTTCTTATTAGCAAAAGTGCAGCAACTAATCAACAGCTTCACAGATTCATAAGATAATGTGTATAATATAGTTTCATATATAAATGTGTTTGAACACCAGCAAACACTCACAAATATACACTCACTCACCTTCACATTCATAAACACATAATTATTCATAGTGGTTGTCTAAATAATTTTGAGACTTAGGCAGGTTCATCATAAGGTTGTGTGCACAATATTAACAACTATGCAGACAAGCACTGTTCAAAACACAATTACTAAAATGGTGAATAATGCCTCTCAAATTTTATATAATCTGTAAAGTAGGTGAAGTTATTAAAATGGTGCCATTAATTTAAATATTTCAGTTAAAGGGTCAGTTCACTCAAATGACAAGAAAGCTATTCCAGTACAATGGAAGTGAATAGAATGCTGCAGGGATGATGTATTTTTGTAGGCCAACCAGGAAATTAGCATCGCCCTGGTTCCCTCGACAAAAAGCCAATGGGATTTTTCTATTGGGCATTGGATTATTGCAGAAAATAAGCTCTGTGGCAAACAAACGTTTATGATAGTTACACGTTTTGTTCAGCAAGATAATCTCCACAAATGAACATATCTTTTATGATTTTTGAAGCGTAAATGCAATTACTAGAAGTAAAAAGCTAACGTTAGGCTATAGACGAACTACATCACGGTCGCATGAGCGCGAGTATACACAACGAGGCTGTAAAGGTGGACGAGTCGGCGTGATGACGTTTAGTAGTCTCATTTAGCCACTTGTTAGCAACCGCCTTTTCTAAGACACAAAAAAGCGTCAAAATTCACAAGTGGGGTATTTACTGACATATTTTATATCGTAGAACAAAACGTTAAAATCTCTTCAGCTTGTGTTAACCACAGACCTTATTTCAAGTATCTAACTAAAAACCCATTCAAAAAAGCCAACAGGAAGTGCTAAAATGCTAACTCATTTCTGGGTTTTAGGACTCCTGGTCAATTCGGACAATCCATAAATTTATCTCTGAATGGTTTCCACCATTTTTTTCACCTTTGGCAGAAATTATTTCCTAATGAAATAATCTGTCAGCATGGCTCGACACCAAAAGGAGTACATGGGAAAATATACCTTTTTGTCATTAGGGTGAACTGATCATATAATATAATATAATATAATATAATATAATATAATATAATAAAATACAGTATAATATAATATAATATAATATAATATAATATAATATAATATAATACATATGTAGCTGCAGTGAAGTGCTGGAACAAGTTGATAATATATTCTATATGTGTTCTTGTCAAACAGCGTGGAAAGGATGCTTATCTGTGATTTAAAGTGACACTACAGTATGTACCTGTCTGACTCTGCTGCTCCTGAGAAGTGGAGAGAGGAGGAGGAGGAGGGGGAGGAGGAGGAGGAGGAGGAGGAGGAGGAGTGGACAGAGGAGGAAGAGGAGTAGACAGAGAAGGAGGAGAGATGGGAAGAGGAACGTACCCAAAGGAGGAGAACCGAGGGAGGGACTGTGTGTTGGGGTGAGGGGGAGGAGGGGGAGGCAGATGCAGGGGGAGGACTTTGGAGGGGGGGTATGAGTGTCCGTTGATTGTGGCAATGGGACAGGGGTTGGGCCTGCGGAGCAGGAGGGTGTGGCACTGCTGGGAGGGGGCGTGACCTGGACACGAGCCAGGAGGAGGGAGGTGCAAAACAACAACAACAACACAACAACAACAACAACTGATCAGTCAACTTGAAACAAAACAAATCTAATCAGATCTGAAAATGTACGAAATAATAACTGATTAAAAACAAAATGTGAGAAAATAATACATCCATATATCCACAGGGAATATATCACTTTAAAAATAAAATACAATATCACTATAGCAACAAAGCAAACAAACAATATGAACAAAAGCATCACAATCTAGCAGAGCGGGTTGGTTGGATTTATTTATTAGGGAGAGTGACAGAAGGAGCAGAGATATAGAGGGAGGGAGGGAGGAGGGGTGGCAGCCAATAGGGGACGGTATTGATCAATGGAGATGATTGACAGGTTGGGAAAAAACAGCCTAAAGAGGCCGATGATGCCGCAGCTAGCTACGACTAATGACCAGCTGTAGCTGCAGAACAGCTGTTGAACTCACACACATGCGAAAGCACACACACATCCTCCCACACTTACACACACACACACACACACACACACACACACACACACACATACAGCTGTGATGTGGGTGGTCACCTGCCCTCTTGATGACTTCCACCATGTTGGAGGGGAAGTAGCCCACACGGTCATTTCCTGTGCGGTTGTCATGAATACAGCCTTTCCATCGGCCATCAGAGTGCTGCTCCAAAACCTGTCAACACACATACAGTTTACAGAGATGAGATTATTGTCACAGCAGTGCTGCTAACCTGGATGCAGCCCACCAACACACCAGCTGGTATCAGCTCATCACGGCTCCCAGCTCACCACACACCTGGCTGCAATCAGTTCATCAACCCAAAGTGTCCCTTCTGCTGCTGGATCTTGGATACGTTACATGATTGCTGGATAACTACAGGGTTCCCAACTTTTTGCTGGATATACTAACGTTATATGGATGCTGAACCAACATAACAACCGGGCTCTTCTTCACTTCCCTGGAGTCAACATGAGTGGATAACCAACTGGAAGCAGAACCAGAGTGTATTTCACCGTGTGACCGTGAGTAAGCTGCAACTTGGGTGTGTTTTTCCCCCCGTGAGTAAGACTGTATTTCCCCGGTGTCTGACTTGATACTTACCTATAACACAACGAAATACCCCTGCTAATTAAATCCATGCTCTACTTTATATCCACGGTGGCAAAGCAAGCGACTAATAAATTGACCTCCGTTAAGTGCACCTTTTTCACCGATGTTAATGACCGCAAACTGCGACCTGGGTGTTTTTCAGGGGTAGATTTAGTGATTTGGGGGCCTCAAGGGCAAAGCAGTCTTGCTTTACTTTTTTTGTGAAACGTAATTTATATCCCACTTTACATTATAATTAAACTGCACTTTATCAAGCGTCATGTCAAATATATCGACCATATTCCATATTATCTCATTTACTCTTCAATCTTTATGGGTCATATATTAGCAAGCTAACGTTAGCTTTGTCAGTTACTTCAGTTAAGTTAGGTACACAGCAGTTACACCTGGCAGTTAATGGATTTAAGTAATTAGTAACAACTAATCTCTATGTAAGAACTGGTTAGTGTGGTGCAAATCATTTTGATTTAGTGATGTGTTCGTATCCACTTAGTAAATAGGCCTACTTAGCTACGTCATAATTAGGCTAAGTTTGAACTTATGGGCTGGTGCAACTGGCTCCTGGTGTTTAAGTGAAAGTTATACAAAAGCTACGCAGTGCTGTTGCAAACTATGTTCATATGTCTATGTATATCTATAAAGAGCAGTTTGAGAATTGTATTGTATTTTGGGACGATTATCTGATCTATGTACCGTTATAATGTCTCCAGCTTTGATGTTGAGGCTGGTCAGGTCGTAGTTGTTGCAGTAATCCTTCAGCGCACGCACCTGCATCGCAGCCGAGGCATCTGTAGGACAAGAGTATAGTATTAGTGTAGCAGTGGAGTTGAGAAGAGTCAAGTAGAGGACAAGAGCACCAGCCGAGAGTTTCAGGTAGTTGGAAAAAGTAGAGCAGAAAGTCAGGAGGGAGCAGAAGACAATGGAAAGGAAGGCAGTTTTGGTGAGGAGCATGCGCTGTTCATACGCACTTCCTAATTAGTTCAGTAAATTAACACAACATTTTGCATTAAAATCTGTCCTGTAATTTAGTAATTAATAGAATATAGTAAAAAGACATTCTTAAAGGAACAGTGTTTAACATTTCAGGAGATCTATTAGCAGAAATGGAATATAATATTCATAACTATGTGTTCATTAGTGTACAATCACCTGAAACTAAGAAATGTTTGGTTTTCGTTATCTTAGAATGAGCCGTTTAAATCTACATAGGGAGCTGGTCCTCTTCACAGAGTCCGCCATGTAGCTCTGCCATGTTTCTACAGTAGCCCAGAACGGATTCGCATTTTACGTTACCTGAAGGCCACCGTAGTTGTCCGACACGCTTGTGAAACTGCGGTAACATGAGCCGCAGAGGGCAAAACCTGACTTCCGTTGCTCCTAAAGTAGTGTTATTCTGGTAAGGACGACCTCTGAGCGAGGCGAACAGCGTTACCACGGTTTTGCTCCCGGTGCCTCACGTTACCGCAGTCTTGGAAAGTGAGGAGTGAGTGGAGGGGTATTCAGTTGGTTGCAATCTGCAACCACACCACTAGATGCCTCCAAATCCTACACACTGTACCTTTAATAATTGACAAATTGTTCGGTGGTAATGAAACTCAGAAGTTGCCTAATACTGCTTAAAACAGGACACATGACTCTCCCCATATATCATAGTGCATTAACCACTTTTCTTAAAAAGTATTTGTATCAATATTGGTGATTCCAACCCGAGTATTACTTGGTATTGGATTGTGAGATTACGTTAAGTGGTAGTACTGGTGGTACTCGCCTCTCAGTAGTTGTTTGATCTCTCGGCTGGCCTGTGTGGTGGTGAATTGGTTAACGATGTCCAGGGCAGTTTGACTCAGAGTGTTTCTCACCCCGGCACTGATGCCACTCTGGATGGAAGTGGAGAAGAAAAACGATTAAAGCTGCAACGTGAAAGTCATAATAAAGATATATATATACTGTGTGTACATGCCTGCTGCAAACATTAGTTGTGTGTGCTGCCACATCAACAAAAAGGTGACAAAAGGGTTAAAAAAGAAAACAGAGCTGATTTGAATATTGCATGGCTGGTAGGATGCTGGCCACTGTGCTAGACTTTTATATAACAAGCTAATGTATCCCACAGGCTTCATCACACTGCTCAGTGGGATGAATGCCAAGTACTGAGGTGCAAAACTTGCTGAGCTGAGGAGAGGGAGGCAGCTTTAACAACAGTTGCTTTTGTAAACACATTAAACAGACAGACAGATGGACTCACATCCAGCAGCAGGCGCACTACCTCTGTCTTCCCACAGAGGGCTGCCTGATGTAGCGCTGTGCCAGACTCGGCCTGTCTGTTGATATCTATACCAGCCTGAATCAGCAACCTGCAGCACAAAATAATGAGAATATCAACCTTTATTTGTAGAGCATCTTTCATAACATCATTTCATCAAAGTGCTTAGAATAACAGAAGAAACGTAAAAAACTAAATTTGTTATTTGTTGAATTTATGAGTCAAGTGGACAGACAGACAGACAGACAGGCAGATAGAGTACATGAAGACAGACACACTGAGACTAAAAGTTTTTCAGACCGTATGACATCGATGTGTCCGTTCTTGGAAGCGAGATGCAGAGGTGACACTCCGTTGGGGTCGGAGGGTTTTGGTTCCAGCATGGCTGCACACATGTTACTGCTGAGCAGCAGCTGGACCACCTAAAACACAGACACACATGCATACATAACTTATACATTCATATGTGAATATAATATGGAGTCATATCTATGACAACAATAACAGTTCTCAAAGTCTGCAGTGAACTACAAGCTTGAACCTTTTGCAAAATTTGATTTAAAAATTGGTTTCTATGTGAATTCAAATAATTGCTGAGAAACTGTGCGCTCTCTTTTCTGGCTGCAGATGATTTGGAATTAGGGCTGTCAAAGTTAACGCGATAATAACGCATTAGTTATTTGCAAATTCGTTTTACCGGCACTAATTTCTTCAATGCATTAACGCAATCTTCCGATCATCTGATTTTGGCGACAAAAAACTGTCATGGCCTGTGAGGGTTTCTGGACAATATTTGTCATTATTTTGTGTTGTTTATGGATTTACAATAATAAATATATACATACATTTGCATACAGCAATCATATTTGCCCAGTCCCATGTTGATAAGAGTATTAAATATTTGACAAATCTCCCTTTAAGGTATATTTTGAACAGATAAAAAATGTGTGATTAATCATGGACAATCATGCAAATAAAATTTTAACTTTTCCCAACTTTCGTTTGGCCGCACTTCGCCGCAAAATCAAATGGACGCAGTTCGCTGAGCTCGGGAGCAGCAGCTTTTCGTAGTCATTGCATGACAGCTCGCCGCAGGGCGCACTTCGCCGCTGCTCTGGTGTGAATTTGGCATAACTGTTAAACTGGTCATACTTATTTGTATGGTTTTAGAAAGTGTATGGGTTGTTTTAAGGTGCCATTTAAGTTATTTCTAGGATATAATCTTTGATATGATTTGGAGCAGACATTTTTCATTCATTTATAATTGCATTTATGTTTAATTCTAAGGCATCTTTTGTCTTATCTGTCTTATGTTGTATGTCTGTAAGTCATTGTTGCATCGTGTTTCTGTATTTGGTTGTTTTCTAAGTTTGCAGCGCTTTTTTTTCCAAATGTTGCACACAAATTGATGAAGATGCTTGTGTTTTGTCTCTTCGGATGTGTTTCTTAAGGGGGCGGCAGTAGCTCTGTGGGTAGAGCGGGTCGTCCTTTAACCACAAGGTTGGCGATTTGCTCCCCGGGCGCTTTACAGCAGCCCACTGCTCCTACAATATTTAGGATGGGTTAAATGCAGAGGTCAAATTTCTCATCTATAAGTTTAAAAACGTTGCAGTGCGTTTAGCTCTCAAGGCCCCAGTAAGTGAGGCTTTCCTGGTTAAATAAAGGTTAAATAAAATAAAAATGTATCTTTTGGTTTTCAGTCAAATCTACTCACTCCGACACGTCCAAATTCACAGGCGAGATCCAAAGGTGTTTTCCCAGCTGAGTCTGAGATACACGGGTTGGACTGGTGTTGTAGCAGCATCTCCGACTGTAACACACACACACACACACACACACACACACACACAAATCTTACTGTCACTTCTGAATTTCGTAGATTGTAACAACCACAAATCATCCATGCATCATCGGACACACATAACAACACAACACCTCACAGAAACACACACAACACCTCACAGAAACACACACACATGGCCACTATACACACCTACAGTACACACACAAACACAGTTACCCCGTCATAGTGTCCGTGCTGAGCTGATAGGTGGAGAGGGATCTGTCCTTCATCTGACTGTCCGTTGACTGACGAGCCTGACTTCAGCAGCATTTTCATTGGTTCAGTCTTCCCCTGCCATGCGGCGTAATGCAGAGGACGCATCCCTACACAGAACAAACACACACACACACACACACACACACACACACACACACACACACATAGACAAACACACACACAAAGATGACAGCACCATAAAACACAGACATACCAGACCCCACAAGGACATGCACACAGATACATACAAGAAAATGACAATATAAAGACACATGAATGCATGTAAATACACAAACTGTTATTGTTATTTTTATAGACAGACCAGTTTGTCAGTGGCCATCCAGCAGTGAAAATACCTTCTACAGTTGAATCACTAACTCAATTATTAAACTCACTAATTAACTCCATTTGGCTTATTACGCTGTAAGTACCATAGACTGTATATAAAAAGTGGACGTAGTCACCGTGACATCACCCACTGGTTTGTGGACTGCCGTTTTGAAGCCTCGAGTTCGACATTTTGGCCGTCACCATCTTGTCAGAAATAATAATAACTGTCCGCACTGTGTCTGCCGTCTCTGAGCCGCGTAGGCCTCGGTTTCGTGCTGGCCCAATCACAAGAGAGGTGACATTAATTAATTGCGATGACGAGTATCCTACCAAGAGAGTATGGCGGGTCTTAAATGAGTTGATTTAAATGTTATTTTGTTATCGCCAATCGTTCCGGACCTCTGACCTTGAATAAAAATCAGATACGGACCTTTGAGTAATAAGTTTGAGAACCAACGCTATAGACCAAATGATCGATGGATTAATCGAGAAAACAATCAGTAGATTCTATGACAACAATTGTTAGTTTCAGCCCTAATGTGAATGCATTTTTTTGCAAACATTTCTGTATTATCTGTTATACAGGCCCTTTATGGAAATGCAGTCATACTGTAGTTGACATGCTTGTGACCCTTTGTGACCGTCGGGGTATTGTTTGTGCAAGCATCGCACTCACGGGACGTTAAAGACAAACTGCTTTCAGACAAAAGGGCAAGACAAGAAATCTCCTATAAGTGGCGGAACAAGACCTTAGAGAACCTTATAGAAAACTGGACATTGCAGCCCATGCAGGAAATGCAAGGTGATGCAAAGTTCAGTTGAGCACAGC
This sequence comes from Sebastolobus alascanus, assembly GCA_916701645.2. Classification (NCBI taxonomy): domain Eukaryota; kingdom Metazoa; phylum Chordata; class Actinopteri; order Perciformes; family Sebastidae; genus Sebastolobus; species Sebastolobus alascanus. Next base: position 1,798,481 of record CAKAOJ020000032.1, read on the forward strand.
ACAAAAAACCCACCACGGAGTCATTACTAGTGCCTCTAACCAGAAGACATTAAACACCACTTTGTAGTAGCGGCTGCAAGGAGCAGTGAGCATGTTTCTCATGGCAGCAACCCAAGACCCCCAGTCCTAATACCAGCGATGAGCCACATCGTGGAGCTGAATAAAGAGGCCCTCCGGGCCTGGCTGGCATGAGGGAGTCCTGACTCAGAAGAGAGTTGCTGGCAGGATAAAGAGACACAGCAGCTGTAGGAGTTACAGAAGCTAAAGCCGGAGTATGTGAAGAGATGTGATGGAAAATGACTCTCAGGCAGCCTCAAAGAGCTTCTAGATAGTGTGCAAAGAGAAGAGAGGACTTCACTCAGACTGTGGGAAGAGAGACACTGAACTGTTTGAAGTTGGGGGGAAAAACTCTGGAATTTCTGAGCCCATTTCCTCTCCAGCGGTCAATGGCGTAGTTCATCCTGAAAGCTGAATTGTTGAGATATTGTGATTCATATGTCCCGTGTGAATTTCAGGAATAGTGTTTTATTTGTCAGGCAGTGGAGGTCAATAGCGATAATAAAGGTCTCTTTGATAATCACAACCAAATGAGTTTAGAAATACCCTCAACTGTGTTCCCAGGACTATCTTGGCAGAGTCATTAAACACAGAGTTGCTTGGCCCCTTTTTCTGTTTATGATTTCTTTTTGGACAGGATATCAAGCCCAGAGGCCCAGGCCTGCAGGATGTCCAGGTCAGTGACCTTTAGTTGGCATCTTTGCACAAGAACATTTTGTAGACGGTTGTGACGTGGTCTGGATGAGGATTAGAACTTCCCAGAAAGTCCCAGGAAACAGTTTGTCTTGTCCAATTCGAGTGTGGGGTGAATCTTGAACACAACATTGACATAGTTAAGCTGATATGGCGAACACACCCGATTCAGCTGTTCAGGCCATTAAATGGGCGTTATCGGTCGCGATAAGCACCATAGATGTGGGCCTATTTCACTTTTACTACATTGTAAAAGTGAAAGTGAAACTTAAAAGCGACACGTTCTAACACGTTGTAAAACTGAAACGTTACATTTTTAATACAAACAAAACAACTTCTCTAGGTTAAGGCCACAAAATCACTTAGTTAGTTTAGGGAAAAACGCTGTATCTGGCTTAAATTAACTACTTTTCAAAAGTGAAAGTGAAACTCAACGCTTGAGAACACAAAAACAACTACACGTTGTTGGTTTAACACGGGACGCAAAACCCAGACTCCTGGGTGAAAACCCTGTGTTTTCTGTGCCTGACTTCCGCTTCTGTTCCTGTCATAATTACTACGGTCGCTAGAGGTCGCTGTTGTGTTCTTTTATATCTTCTTTCGGTGATCTATCATGTGAATAGATGATAAAACCTACTAGTGGGAGTAGTAGGCCACTATTGACCCGCATCTATGGGGCTTATTGCGACTCATAATGCCTATTTAATAGTCTGATAACCGTCTAATCGGCTGGCGAACTAGGTAGCAAACAGTCGCTCATTTAGGGGGCGTTCACTTGTTGCGTCTAAAAATACGTTGAAAACGCCAGCTGTGCCGCTTTTATCCAAGGTGCTTGGGAGGTTGCGTTCCTGTCGCATCTGCCGTTACGAAGCAACCAAAACCTGTTGTGATGTCCTTGGAGGGAAGGGGTGAAGCAAGTCCTGTGGAGTTGATTGGTTAATTATTGTCACATGACCTGTGGTGTGCTTGCTGCATTCGAAAAAAGTTGAGATTTTTCCATCTCGGTGCACCGCGGACGCGTCTCCATTTAAAATAATGAATTTGGGCGCCCAAAAGACGCAACATGTGAACGGCTCTTTAAACATCCAGCAGACGCAAAGCAACATTAGCATTCTGTCCTTTTTGCTCTATTTTGGTCTCTAACAACTCCTGAGGGAAATATCTGGCTTGAGTCAAGCTTTCCAGTCCTCACCAGGAGCTCGGTAGGCACCGGAGGAATGATTTAAGGTTTCCCTACCACCTCCACAGAGAGAGTTGAGGAGATGGGACCACCTTGTGAGGATGCCTGCCAGTTGTATACCTCTATTTAGAGCCATGACTGAGCTGACTGGGAGCGTGGAGACAGTAGGCCTACATCCTGGAGGGATTATATCTCCCATCTGCCCTGAGATTTCTTCTTCTTCTTCTTGAATCTGGCAGTATGAGACGGAGATGCTGCTCTGCTTCCACTTGGCTCTCAGTTCTGCAGCCATGAAGCTCTTCTATTGTCTATTGTTTGCTGTGCACACAAATCTGTCACCTTCCATAAATACTGCACACACAATGAGAGTTTTCATTGCATTTCAAACAAGCTCACCTTTTATTACACAACACGGTATTATCGGTCACGCAGGGGAAGCCAGGAATATGTATTTGTTTTCCTGTTTTTTTTGTGTGTGATTGTTTTCTGGCCAGCTGTGTGTGCCTGGTTCATGGTAACATAGTGCCTTGTGAGGACACATGAATATCAGTGTGAATTTTTACCTTTATGGTCTTTAATATCCACGGCTGCCTGGGCCTCCAGCAGCAGAGAGATCAGCTCCTTGTTACCACTCAGAGCAGCATGGTGCAGCGGTGCCAACCTTCACACAGACACAGATTAGGTTTAAAAATACACATATTCACATACATAGTGTAAAACCGTAGCATAACTTTGCTGAAATAATCTTCAGCGTAGAGCAGCTCCGCCCCTCAGCTCTGTGTGAGCGACGGGAGGGGGCAAATGACCTACTTCCATTAATAAGCAATCTCTCTACCCCGGAGCCAAGCGTACACACAGCGCGCCTCTGTGTGTGTGTGTGTCTAATGGATCCCTGGTGAATATAAGGGCCGGGCCCTGAAGTCAAATCAACGAATCATCAGTCATTACACAAGGAGTTGAGTCCAATTATCTGATTCCAATCAACTTAATAAAAAGATCTTTGATATCTGATGGAGCCGAATGGAACACAATCGCAAACCAAGCATGTGCACATAAAACGCTTAACCACTCACGAGTCTAAATATAGCCCAAATCCATAGTTGTACATTCAGAGTCGATAAGGGGACGTTTCTGAGCAAATTAAGGGTTGAGAAATGTTGGCTTTTCTTTAAGGTAATTACAGTCTTCAGCTGCCTACATGTTTCACAGATAGGGTAATGTGTAAAATGATACGGTTGGTAGTATATTGATCTCAGAAGGAGATTATGTCCTTTTTGCTTCCCCAGTCAGATGGATGATCGAATCCGTGTGTCCTCTTGAGAATAAATACTATGAGGCTTGTAGGAGTTTGGTGTTTTGATGTCACAGGGTCCTGGAGTAAACCTGTTCATCACATCAGCAAGGTGAAAAGTTAAACCACTGGAGGTCAGAACAAACAAGATTTTCAAGGGGTATTAAAGGAACAGTGTGTAACAATTAGAGGGATCTATTGGCAGAAATGCAATATAATATTAATATGTTTTCATTCGTGTATGATCGACCTAAATATAAGAATAGTTGCGCAGAGCAGGTGACGTAGTATATCGAGCGACTGTGAATGAAAACTTTGAGTAAAAACGATATTGAATAATAACATGTATAATAAGCGAGAAAGTCCACTACTGGCGGGCGGGAGGGGTTCAACAAACACCGGATTTTACCCCACGAGACCGGTGTTCGTGTCCCGTGTGAAACATAGTTATTTCTTGTGTTTTCATTTTGTTTTTAAGTAATTTTAAGCTAAACCATGGTGTTTTTTTACTTAGCCAAACCCAGTAGTTTTGTTGCCTAAACCTAACTAAGTAGTTATGTTGCATTTTCATTTTGTTTTGTTTCAATTTACAACATTAACCATGTGTTTAAAACTGTTTAAAACTGTTTAAAACTGATTAAAACTGCGACCGTCCGAGAAAAAATATGTTTCCCTGAAAACGTATTCTGGTTATGCAGTTTAGTTGTCTGGGAACATAATTTTGGAGACAGGGTTGCTGTCGCTTTAGATGCTAAATGCTCTAAATCTTCATCAGCTAGTCTATAACTTTGTCTGTCTGCTGTTTGGTGCTGAGCAGGTAGTGTACAGAAAGGTTGTTAGAGTTTTTCCTCTAAAAACAGCTTCCTGCTGCGGCCAAAAACGATGCTGAGCAGTGAGAGTGAACTAAAACAGTTAAGTTGAAGCCGAACAGCTAAACAATGAGCTGAAAGTCACTATAAAGCTCTGTAAAGCTGAGGGGAGCTGCAGATTTGGGTGACAAATCTCTGACGGTTCATCAATACGAGCGACCCCTTTCACATTGTCATTTAGTCCACTGTATCATAATATTGATTATAGGCACATTTTATTATCCCTCGGGGGGGTTCTGACCTCCAAGTTAGGAACCACTGTCCAAAATACTATGTTGTGTTTGCAACAGGTTCTGTTGTCCCGTGCACAACACCATCAAATATTTATATTTTTACTGTTGAATATTTAAATATCTTGTATCTAATCTATGTGTAATCTACTGCGATACAAATTGAGGGAGTCAACTCTGTAGCTACGATGCAACGTAATGAATAACACTCTCATGAAACATGTAATGGCATGATATGATGTCAAGAAGACAGAAAGAAAGCAGAGATGGGAGGAAAAAATGAAGGAAAGAAGATGAGGGAAATGAACCTTTAAAAAAAACAACAGCAAGGAGAACATGAATTAGAAGAGCTGTCGTTCCTCACCCGTCTGCATCCTGGATGTTGACGTTCACTCGCTTTGCTGCTCCGAGGAGCTCTGAAAGAGAGAATGAGAGAGCAGAGAGAGGGAATAACACACTCATTACAAAAACAGTCAACACTGAAATCTATTCAGACTTCAGTGATTAGAATAGAATAGAATGACTTCAGTGATTAATGTCTTCTCTCTCCTCGTACATATTCTAATAATTCATTCCCTGCAGGTAGAGTTGACAGCAACACTTTTATACCTGTGAGCGCTCTAAAACAACAGTTTCTTCACCACAACAACAGCAGCAGAGGTCAAGGAGAAGTGACGAGGTAGGAAAGACAAAGAGAACTCATCTAAAAAAGCTCAATCTATACTTTTATTTGACTGTATAAATTTGAGGTATATTCGCAACAATATAGAGTCTGAATTACATGAAAAAATCTGCAATTTGTGTTTCTCAATTGATAATAATTGTAATATAGGCTTGCTTTCAACTCAGTGTAACTAATGTAATTAGGGGTTGCACCGATCCAACTTTTTCAGTCCCGATAGCGATACCTGGGCTTTAGGTATCGGCCGATACGGAGTACTGATCTGATACCAGTGTTTAATTAATAAGCTGTAGGCCTCACTGTGTGGAAGTGACTGGGATCATTCTTTTATGTGTAAGACAACATAAGGCTGGACTTAAACATTGCTTTCTTAACTTTGCAAAACAAAATTTAACAAATAAATACATAGATATATATTTTTTGAACTGTTATGTATCATTAAAATAATAAAACGTACACCAGAAACTTGGTAAAAAATCTTCAAAATTAACAGAAATTACAATTCAGGTGTAAACCGTTTTAATGCAGCAACAAATTGGTCAAACCTTAAACAGAATAACAATTTCAGTATATAATGTAGATAGTAAATACTGTACATATAAAATTGAATTGAATAGATCGGCCCCATTGTCACTGATAACCGATCCAGCTATTTGAGCCAGTATCGGCCCGATATCTGGTATCGGTATCAATGTAAAGAAGCCTATTTCATCCACAAACATGAATAACTTTGATTTAGTTTAGGGCTGCAGCTACCGATTATTTTCCTTGTCGATTAATCTGTTGATTATTTTCTCGATTAATCGATTAGTTGTTTGGTCTATAAAATGGTGAAAAATCTCCCAAAGCCCAAGATGACGTCCTCAAATGTCTTGTTTTGTCCACAAATCAAATATATTCAGTTTACTAACATAGAGGAGTAAAGAAACCAGAACATATTCACATGTAAGAAACTGGAATCAGAGAATTTTGACTTTTTTTTTCTTAAACAAATTACTCAAACGAATTAATCAATTATCAAAATAGTTGGGGATTAATTGAATAGTTGACAACTAATCGATGAATCGTTGCAGCTCTAAATTAGTTGTTGTTTAGCGTTAATCCTTTTATTTAAAGACATGTCAATCAATTTCAGAGAGATGGAAGGTTTCGATCATGAGTTTGGACTTTACGTTTTAGGGCTACTATTTGAATTTCATTTACATGTTATCAATTATGCACCAGACACATGCATCTTTGTTAACTGATGCATTTCAGTAGAGCAAGGCTTATTTTACCCTCTAGCTACATTTTGGGAAATTTGCTTATTCTTTCTGAGACTTAGGTGAAAGTAGAGCTGCAACGATTAATCGATTAGTTCTCAACTATTAAATTAATCGCCAACTATTTTGATAATTGATTAATCGGTTTGAGTCATTTTTCTAAGAACAAAAAGTCTAAATTCTCTGATTCCAGCTTCTTAAATGTGAATCTTTTCTGGTTTCTTTGCTCCTCTATGAGGGTAAACTGGATATCTTTGAGTTGTGGACAAAACACGACATTTGAGGACATTATCTTGGGCTTTGGGAAACACTGACATCATATAGACCAAACAACTAATAGATTAATAGAGAAACTAATCAACAGATTAATCAACAATGAAAATAATCGTTCGTTGCAGCCGTGGATGAAAGATTGATTCCACTCTCACGTCTGTAGGTATGTTTGTAGTATGTTTGGGTGTATATATATACTGTATGGGTTTATATGCGCCTGTGCTTGTGATTATGTGAATGTGCACATGTGTGATAACCTTGATCTTTGACTGGAGCATCTGAAAGATAAAGACACCAGACAGCAGGAAGAAGCACACAGACGCAAACACTCACAGAAACCAACACACAACTCACTCTGAAAAGGACACAGAAAAAAAGCGGCTTGTTTGTCTCTCTGCCTTTACTTTTTTTTTTTTTTTTTTTTGGTCAAACCCTCATAATCCACGGGCCGTAATCTGTAGCTGTAATCTGGGGGAAAGCTTCTCCTTCTCTCTGCAGCTCTATCTGCACTTCATCCCTTCATCCTGCTCTCACACTCTAATTTGCGCTGTAATTTGCTAAAGAGCGCGTGCTGATGATCGGTAGTTCTGCTGCTTGTGTTTACACTCTGCAGCTGACATCATCCTCCTGCATGTGTGTTTGTGCACGTGTAGGTTCCCCCCGATCTATCTTGGATTAAAAATATGAATCATCCCTTCCCCAGTAGATGAATCAATGAGTGCATATATCTGTGTCACCATCAGGGAGCCACACAACCACAAATTTATGGCAGGGCCACGACATCCAACACCCACAATTATTACCTCCGCCAAGGAGGTCATGTTTTCGGTTCTGTTTGTTTGTCAGTTTGTCTGCAGGATTACGGAAAAACTACAGGCTCGATTTATATGAAACCTAATGGAAGGTTGTAGCATGGGCCAAGGAAAAACGCATACAATTCTGGAGTGGATCCGAAATCACAGGGAGGATACACAAATTATTTTTCACTAATAGGGGTGGGGGAAAAAAAATCAATACAGCACAGTATCGCGATATTTTGTGTGGCAATATTGTATCGATACACAGACGTCAAGTATCGATCTTTATTATATAAACTATTAATATTACAAATGCAATGTTGACTCTAATACAAACGGTTCAGTTTGTCAGGTGCTTGATGCAACATTTATGATTTCATCACAGTGTTCAGTCTGTCTGAGAAGCGATCCAAGTATTTGATTATTTATACATTGTAGTTTGGGGTCAGAAGGAGGTCATTGTTAAGTAATGCCGTGATCCAGACTTCATGTATTTAAAGAAGGATAATCTATTGAGAAAAACAGAAGTAGAAGGGCACTCGGAGAGCGCAGACCTCCGCCAAAGCCAAATAATCTATCTTGCAATGTTAATGATGAGGCGTGGGAATCACCAGAGGCCCCACGATACGATACGATCACGATACTTAAAGCTGACAGATTGGAGCAAATATGATTAAAAAAATGTATTTATATAAAACAGTCACTATATCCTGACAGTAGTGCATGAGACGGGTAATCTGAAAAAAATCATGTGTCCTCCGGTGCTCCTAACGGCATCTGCAAGATTTAACAGACCGAAGGAAAACAACCAATCAGAGCCGAGCTGGAGTCTGCCGTCTCTGAGCAGCTGTCAATCACTCGCGAACTCTGATCAAACGGTCAAACTTAAAATCGCAATAAGATCATCTTTAATGTGAGCAAAAAATGGACAAAAAATTCATAATAACCTTTCAGCATATTGTAATTCAAGTGTTCTGAGAGATAACTAGACTTCTGCACCTCCTCATGTTTCTGTTTTCAGGCTTTAAAAAAATCTAGCCCGTGATGAGAGACTTTGGTCAATCACAGGTCATTTCAGAGAGAGAGCGTTCCTATTGGCTGTTCATTCAACGGAGGAAGCTGTCAATCACTCACAAACTCCGATCAAACGGTCAAACTAGGCAGCGCTGATCAAATATGGATCAATATTCTGTTACTGTAATGCCTGTTTCCCTCCTCAAATGTTTTCAGAAACATCTTGTAGTGTACTGTTTAGTTGTAAAATGAGAAAGTTTGCTCCGGCTGGTGGGCGGTGCTTGGTATTTCCTCAACTGATCTCAACATGGCTGCCGTGTCACAAACTTTCTCATTTTACAGCTAAACAGTACACTACAAGATGTTTCTGAAAAAATTTGAGGAGAGAAATAGGCATTACAGTAACAGAATAATGAGTCATATTTGATCAGCGCTGCCTAGTTTGACCGTTTGATCAGAGTTCGCGAGTGACAGCTGCTCAGAGACGGCAGGCTCCAGCTCGGCTCTGATTGGTTGTTTTCCTCCGGTCTGTTAAATCTTGCAGATAATGTTAGGAGCACTGGAGGACACATGATTTTTTTCAGATTACCTATCTCATGCACTACTGTCAGGATATAGAGACTGTTTTATATAAATACGTTTTTTTAATCATATTTGCTCCAATCTGCCTACGCCAGCTTTAAGTATCGTGATAATATCGTATCGTGGGGCCTCTGGTGATTCCCACCCCTCATCATTAACGTTGCAAGATAGGGCATTTGGCCTTGGCGGAGGTCTGCGTTCTCTGAGTGCCCTTCTACTTCTGTTTTTCTCAATAGATTATCCTTCTTTAAATACATTAAGTCTGGATCATGGCATTACTTAACAATGACCCCCTTCTGACGCCAAACTACAATGTATAAATAATCAAATACTTGGATCGCTTCTCAAACTGATTTTCATCTTGAAACTCACACTTATTATTTCATTCATAACTCTTTCCATGATTGTATCAGTTACTTTAAATTATTACCTTAAATTTAAAATGTATGTATTTTCCGTCTCTGACATGAACTGTTTGTTTAAGAGCATCACCATAATGTTTCTCTGATGGTGTCCTTGGACCAGGGTTAATTTTTTCTTTCCTTTTTTTAATGATAATTTTAGGCAATACACTGCAACCGAGCCCCGGTTACCATGGCAACCCCTCAATGTGCCATTCTCACTGACTGTCAATCACTTGGCATGGATTATACTATGATATTATTTTGCAGCATCTCCCACAAATTGTAAGCTATTCAAGAGTTTATATTTGACATTAAATCACGTCATTCACGTTTTAATTTGAAACCCTTCAGTTTCAACAGAGAGAAGCAACGAGCTGGAAGCTGCTCGCAAGGCAACCTTCAGTGTAACCGCGCAGATTCCCAAACCTCCGGAGAGGTGAAGTGGAAGGTTTCTCAAGGGTTCTCATTACCAGAAATGTTCTGAAGTCCAGTTTTCATCCCCTCTGACTTCCGCCTGTCATCACGCATTTAGAGTTTGAGCGTAACGCGTAGCCTAAAACAAACTGCATCCCCAACATGTTCGCTCTCTGTTTCCAGACGGTTGAACACACATATGTTAAAGTGACCGGACTCGGGGTCACCATGTGCTAATAGTGCAGCAACGATATCACATTTTCATCAAAAGTACAAAATGACAGGTTGACAGTAATCCCATAATCAGAAAAGCAATATGCAGATATATAATATTATAATATTAGGGCTGTCAATTGATTAATATATTGAATCGCGATTAATCGAATGAGGGTCCATAGTTAATCGCAAATTAATCGCACATTTTTTATCTGTTCAAAATGTACCTTAAAGGGAGATTTTTCAAGCATTTAATACTCTTATCAACATGGCAGTGGGCAAATATGCTGCATAATGAAAATGTATGTATATATTTATTATTGGAAATCCATTAGCAATACAAAAAAATGTCAAATATTGTCCAGAAACCCTCACAGGTACTGCATTTAGCATAAAAAATATGCTCAAATCATAACACGACAAACTCAAGCCCAACAGGCAACAACAGCTGTCAGTGTGTCAGTGTGCTGACTTGACTATGACTTGCCCCAAACTGCATGTGATTATCATAAAGTGGGCATGTCTGTAAAGGGGAGACTCGTGGGTACCCATAGAATCCATTTTCATTCACACATCTTGAAGTCAGAGGTCAAGGGACCCCTTTGAAAATGGCTATGCCAGTTTTTTCTCACCAACATTTTGCATAAGTTCAGAACGTTATTTAGCCTCCTTCTTGACAAGCTAGTATGACATGGTTGGCACCAATGGATGGATCCCTTAGGTTTTCTAGTTTCATATGATACCAGTATCTTCATTCTAGCTTTAAACTTTAAACTGACCCCGCTACAACCTAACAATCCCAAGTCATGTTAATGCGTTAAAGAAATTAGTGGCGTTAAAATGCATTTACATTAAGGCGTTATTATCGCGTTAACTTTGAAAGCCCTAATAATATTATAATATATAACATTTTGAAATTCTTTTATGTGTTCAGGAAAAGTGTTAATCTTGTAGTAGTAGTAGTAGTAGGGATCTCTAGTAGTAACTTCAAATGTTTCAGTTTTTTTAGGTGCTCCTTTACTTACAATGACAATGTCATGGCCAACAGCTCTTAATTAATTAGCCTGTGGTGTTTAATAAACTACTACTGGCTGTGACAAAACACGGTCAGTGTTGTTGCACTTCCTTGATCGTTGATAGGGGCAGATACATTGTATAAATTACTTTGTGCTCATTTCAGTTGCTTGCTACAACCAGGGCTTCAAGTGGAAAAAAATAAGTGCCAGTACTCTCTTATTCACATGTTGGTTTGTCCATCGGCCGGTATCAACAATCTCTTGCGACTTTTTCCTATTTATTCATTATTTCTTTAAGCATGTTAAACTGTATCAGTCATAATCAGTTGTGATTGTATTGCTATTATTATTTTACTTGGGCTATGCATCTTCCATAGTAGGCCAATAATACTCCAATAATATTCCAACTGAAACATTATAGGGTTAAGGTGGTGTGTTAAGTTAGGGATAATGTACAGCGAGACGGTCATTGTTGTGAAAGAAACCCCGACAGGGTGATGCTGCATTTTGTTTTCCTCTGTAATAGCAGGAGTTTGTTAGATCTTGGCATATGAAAATATTTTAAAAGTCATTCATTTGTTTGTCAAAGATCAACAATAAAACATGTAACAAGAGAAGTACAAGAGAAGTAATCTGCATGTTCTTGTTAGTCACAATCGTCACCTACATTTATATCTGTGTGGCTACATGAAGGGCTGTTCAATTAATCTAAATTTCATCGATATCGCAATTTTGCCTGCTGCAATTTTCAAATCGCAGGAGGCACAATATTTGTTAAAGGCGAAATGTGTTTAAAAATACCATTTTAAAGAAATATTGTGGTGCTGCAGAGATGTCCTGGCCTACACATCATATTCTACAGACTTAAAAAAACCCATCTTTGTTTGGTACAGATCCCCGCAAAAATCACACCATAATCGTTGAAATATGTTTTTCAATGAAAATGAGAATAATGGTGTAAAAAATACCATTCCCTATAATATCGCAAATTATATCGCAATATCAGTCAAAATAACCACAATTAGATATTATCTCAAAATCGTTCAGCCATAATTTTAAGGAAGGAAACACAATTATTTTCGGTGTTGTCTATAAAATGTCACAAAAATTGGGATTGAGGCTGATTTAAAATCTTCCAGAGCCAAAATTGACATATTAATAACAGCCTAAAGCCAAAAGATATTCAGTGTATTAACATATAAGACAAAAAAGCAGCATTTCTTTTGGGTGTTTTTGCTTGAAAAGTGATTCAAATGATTAATACATTTTTTGCAAATGTGTACTGCCCTGTGGTTACAATATACTGAACTTATTATTATTATTATTATTATTATTATTATTATTATGGTTGCTAGTGATGCTCAGTGCTGAGTCATTGATAACTTCACTGAGATTTCCAGCTTTTATTTCGGACCACCCCTCAGTGCATTTTAGTTTAGTAAAGTTTAAAGTTGGAGGACAGTGTTTTTAGGAGGTGGGAATACCAATCTTTAATACTGGATGTGCCAAAAAACGGTCTGAGTTGTTGCACTTCCTTGATCGTCGATAGGAGCAGATACATCGTATAAATGACTTAGTGCCCATTTCAGTTGCTTCCTGCAACATAAAGGAGATATAATACGGACGTTCTGATATCTCTGAGATAAAGAGCTTTAATGCAACTGAGCCAAAGATAAGGAAACCATTAGAAACACGCCTTACTTTGTGCGTAAGCAGGCGCTGGCTTTTAATGTCATCTATTTTAAAGGAAGACCAGAAACTCAACGTCTCTCCGTCTGAACTGATTCATTAATACTTTAAAAAATCTACTTTGATCAAAAGAATCTGTGAATCCATTGACTGCAGCAAGACTATAAACTTAACGGATAAGTCTGGTGATGTTCTATATTTTTCTTATTGTCAACAAACACCCCCATGAAAAGTCCAAAACCAACAATGAATTGATCCTTCGAACAACTATTATCGTCTGAAATTATTTAGAGACGGACGAACACTTTGTTGGTTTGGGTCTTTTCATGGGATTTGTTAACAGTAAGAAGAATAAAGCCAGTATTATCCTTAAAGTTATTTAAATAACGTATACCTGAATGTCCAAAATATGTTAGTTATCAAAAATACACAGTATATTTAAATATGAAAATGACCAAAATATTATTCTTGGCATCAGAGAAGCATGTTGATTTTTCCATTTAACAAATTCTTTTGGCGTTAAGGTGGGTTTATAATAATAATAATAATAATATATCATTATGGGAGAAACAACTTTCTGTAGGATATGAGATCCTGTTCACACCTCAAGGAGACACAATTTTAGACTGAAAAAAAGATAAAACTATAAAAACAAAAGTGTAAAAAGCAACAATTTGCAGTTTTACAGGGGGTTTTGTGTCGGACTATTTCTTAGCCGGGGGCAGTTTTGAGGCAACAAGAAATAGTCCAGGCCACCAAAAAGCAAATTGTCAAATTAGTATGTTGTATGGATTAATCTGCTGAGATACAACATGTTAATTAGTGAGCTGAGAAATTGTGTTCGCTATATTTTGTAACTTCTTGCAAACCGATCGGCAGAAAAAATTTTGGCATTGGATGTTTCTGCAAACCACAAATACGTTGAATTTCAACGTTTCTGAACTGGGCGCTGATGTTGCAATGGAACGAACAATTGACTCTCACTTCTTGGTAATATACCGTTCTTTGCCCCTGTTTCCAGTCTTTATGCTAAGCTAAGCTAACCCATTGCTAGCTCCAGCTACATATTTACCGGCAAGAAAGCGAATAAGCATATTTCCCAAAATGTTGAACTATTGCTTAAATTAGTCGGAGAAGAAGCTCTACTGACCGACATGCAGTGGACAGTGAAGTGGCCTCACATGGTCCCGTCACCACTTCAATTCCTAAAACCATCCTTCATCCAATTGTGACATTTTGACTGCAGACAACCACGACAGCATCTCCCTCTCACCTGCAGCTCTGAACATCATTAGCATACTGTTAATAATACAAACGCAGCTACTAACACCTGATGTGTCGGGTGTGTCTC